>JAREIK010003940.1:97500-697500 GCA_029783825.1 Sapria himalayana
TTATGGGTTTAAGGTTTTAGAGATTTAGTATATTTTGTATTGAGAGGTTTTATGATTTAACTATTTATGGGTTTATGTGTTTAATTTAAAAATTAAACTAAAAAATATATATTTAGTTAATTTTGTATTATTTTTTAAAATTATAGCATTCGAAATACAATAATCTGAATTCACTATTAAAACTTAATATTTTAGTTATAATAATAGTAAGAATATTGTATCATATTAAAATAATAATTTTGTATTTTATAATTTTGTATTATAAAATTATATTTCATTTTACAAGATTATAAAGTATATTGATTATATACATATTTTTTCAAATTATATTTGTCTTTCATAATTCATTTTATAATTAATATTTCAGTAAAAATAAACTTATTAATAATTAAAAATATATAATTTAAATTATAATAATAACAAAAATATGAGATTCATATTTTTTGATTTAGACTATAGGGGTTTAGAGGTTTAAGAGTTTTGGGGTTTTATGATTTAGAGGTTTATGGATTTATGGATTTAGGAGTTTAGGGGTTTAGGGTTTAAGGGTCTATGGGTTTAGGGTTTTAGGGGTTTAGGAGTTTAGGAGTTTAGGGTCCTAGGGGTTTAGGAGTTTAGGGTCCTAAGGGTTTAGGAGTTTAGGGTCCTAAGGGTTTAGGAGTTTTGGGGTTTAGAATTTTAGGAATTTAGGAGTTTAGAGGTTTAGGGTTTTAGGAGTTTAGAGGTATAGGGTTTTAGGGGTTTAGGGTTTTAGGGATTTAAAATTGTAGGGGTTTAGAAATTTATGGGTATAGTGGTTTACAGGTTTAGTTTTAAGAATTAACAATAAAAAAAAATCATTTTTATGAATTTTGTCTTATTTTTAATGGTTATAAACTTTGGTAATATGAAGATTTTTAATTTTTTTTTAAATCTAAATTTAATATTTGTACTTAATATTTTAGTTATAATAATCTTAAGAATAATATATTATGTTAATTTAACACAAACTAATTTCTTAATTGATATTTTAATAATGACCAAAAAATAAATTAGTAAATTATTATAAATGAGATAAATAATCTTTAAAATATATTTAATATACTTAAAATGATTCAAAATATACTTTTTAATAATGTATTTATTATTATGACAACAAAAAAATGAGATTTATAAGTTATGGTTTAGGATTTGGTGATTAATGAGTTAAGGGGTTTTGGGGTTTAGTGGTTCAGAGATTTGGGGTTTAGGTGTTTATAATTAAAAAGTTTAGGAGTTTGGTGGTTTTAATGATATATGGATTTAGGGGTTTAACGGTTTAGGAGTTTAAGGGTTTAAGAGTTTTGGGGTTTAGAGGTTTAGGCATTTAAATGTTTAGTTTAAAAAATAAACTAATAAAAATTTTTAATTTTATGAATTTTGTCTTATTTTTTAAGGTTATAATCTTTGGAAATATTAGATATTTTAATTTTTTTTTAATATGAATTTAATATTTATACGTAATATTTTAGTTATTATTATTTCTTGATAATATTATATTATGTTAATTTAATATAAGCTAGTTAAATTTTAGTTATTATAATAAAGACCAAAAAATAAATTAATAAATAATTATAAATGAGATAAATATTTATTAAAATATATTTATAATACTTAAATGATTCAAAATTTAAGTAAAATATATTATTAAATAAAAAATTTTTAATTTTTACTTTTTACGTTTTTAATAAGATTATATAATCGCTAAATAATAATCAAATTTTTTCAAATTATTTTAATCTCACTCATACTTTATATTTTAATTATTATTTTTGTAAAAATAAACTTACATAATTAAAATATATAATTAAAATTATACTAATGATTCAAATAAGATTTATAATTTATGGTTTAAGTTTTTGGTATTTAGGGAATTAAGAGTTTTGGGGGTTAAGGATTTATGGGTTTAGGAGTTTAAGGATTTAGGTGTTTAGGGATTTATGAGATTAGAGGGTTAGGGGTTTAGGGGCTTAATGGCGTAGTGGTTTTGTGCTTTAGGAGTTTACAGGTTTAGTGGTTTTGGAGTTTACAAGTTTAGGGGTTTTAGAGTTTAGGGTTTTAGGGGTTTTGGAGTTTAGGGTTTTAGGGGTTTTGATGTTTAGCAGTTTATGAATATAGGAGTTTAGGGTTTGGGTTTACGGGATTAGTTTAAAAAATAAACTAAAAAATCATTTTTTGAATTTTGCATCATTTGGGAAAACAATAATTTTAGAATTTTTTTTTTATAATCCTAATTCATTATTTATACTTAATATTTTAGTTATAGTAATATTAAGAATAGTATATCATATTAATCAAATACAATCTAGTTTCACTATTAATATTATAATAATGACCAAAAAATAAATAAATAAATTATAATGAATGAGATAAATATTAATAAAAATATATTTACAATCCTTAAAATGACATAAAATCTAAGTAAAATATATTATTTAATAATAATTTTTAACTTTTAAAATTTTGCTTAAACCCCCGAAATCTTTAAACCCTAAAACCCATATACCCCTAAGCTTATAAACCCCAAAACACTTTAACTCCTAAACCTCAAACCTATAAATCCCTAAATTCATGAACTCATAATTCATAAACAATAAATCTCATTTTATTTTATTATCATTATAATTTTAATTATTTATATGTTTAGTTTTATTGAAATATTAATTATAAAATATATTATTAGTAAGATAAACATATTTTGAACAAAATTATTTATCATTAAAAGGTTATATAATCTTATAAAAAAATACAAAATTATAAATATTAAAAATTATTATTTAGTAATATATTTTACTTAGATTTTAAATAATATATTCAGTATTATAAATATATTTTAATAAATATCTATATCATTACTTTATTATGATTTATTAATTTATTTTTTGGTCATTATTATAATATCAATCAATAAACTAGTTTTTTTTTTTTTTTGAACTAGCATGATACATTATTCTTAATATTATTATAAGTAAAAAATTAAGCATAATTATTGAATTTATATATATTTATAATATATTATAAATATATATTCATATATGTGATTTGGTCTCTCTCTCTCTCTCTCATACTAATTTCTAAATTATTGTTAGCTTTTAACTATGAGATCATCTCCCCAATCCAATCCCTAAGCAGGTATTAGCATAAATATACATCCTTGAATATGAGTTGGTATGTTAAAGCCAAAATAGGATCCCATATCAAAAAAATATTATTATTAATATTAATATTATATATATATATATATACACACACACACACACATACACACACACACACATACACACACACACACACACATACACACACACACACACATACACACACACACACATATATATATATATATATATTGATTAACATATTAATTAAAGAATCAATGTTACAATATTGCTTGGCTATAAAAAAAAACACATAAATATTCATTACTAATCTTCTATATCATCATCATCTTCTTCTTCTTCTTCTTCCAGACGCATCCTTTCTAGATTACAATCTAAAGCTCTGTCGGCTAGCCATTTCAAATGGGGGATGTACACAATAGGCAGCAGTGCCGAATCCCATGAAGAAGCACAAAACCTTTGCCTTTTCATATATTTCTTCGCCGCCACAAAACAAGAAAAGATCCTTTGTTATTGAACACACAAAATAAAGGTTTTTAATCCACCTCCCCACCCAAGCCCAACTCATATTATCTCTTGGCCTATATATGCGCCTTGAGGCCATGGAGTCGGATCAGGTGATGCTCACGCCCCAACAACATGATAGATCAGACTGACATACACCCAAGAGGGCAGCATAGCTTGTGTCCATAGGGATCAAACTCGTGACCCAAGAATAAGGGCATTATCCTCTCTGCCAGCTGGACTATCATACTTTCTTGGGGGCCCCTAGATTAGGGCAGGTAAGGCACCTGCCCCAGCATTATGAACATATCATTTGGCAAAGACATATCTTGCGTCCATGGGGATCAATCTACCTGATTGGACAAAAGAGAATGTTCAGCTCGCCAGATCATGGGTTTCCTGATAGCATGCCACCTGCAAATGGGTGAGATGCATCAAAAATAAATGAAATGAGCCTGCACGGCATGAAGGGCGGCTGGTCGAAGCAAGGTTTCTAAGCACCTAGAAGTCACTGGATGGGAATTCCCATAAAGCACGCCACGAACAGCAACTGATGCAGCAGCGGACTGGAGTACATTTTCTGACTGATGGCATCTTCCTGAAATTCCGCCGTTGGAAGAAAATAGGAGATCGGCCTCGCTCAGATACGATGCCACGCTGTGGGCATCTTCTATTCCATCGTCGCTTATAAAATCCAAAACTGCAACAAAAATGGCATTCGCGTGAGGCACTTTGTCCAGGGTTGAAGATGCCGCATGAATTAATATTAAATATGTTTTGGCAATAATTATACTGAGATGATTAATCACTTGTAAAATTCTTGTGTTACATGGATATATCTTCGTCTAAAGGCAATATATCTCAAGTTGGATATCCATCAAGCATACCAACTCCGACTAAAAGTGTCAAGTAGGTGGGACAGCCCAGGCACTGCCTGACTGAGTCGTGCCTTGACTAGCACAGTACGGCCCAAAACCATGCCTGAACTTGGATCATGACACGGCTAATGTTGTGCTGAGCCTAAAATTGCCTTGCCTGATGCCAAGCCAAGCACGACCCACATGTCTGGCTCATTGGCACAAACCACTAGCACGATGACCATAGAAAGAGATCATGGGTGAGTCACGATTCACAAAAAAAAATCAGATAATCATATTATATATATCCATCGCGCCGACACGGCACTCTTTATGATGACTGCCCATCGGTGTGTGGTGGCAGTGGCGGTAGCAGTGGCTGGTGGACGGTGCATGTGGTTGCCCACAAGACTAGTACGATCCGGCACGACCTAAGATGAGCCAACATGTTAGGCACAAGTCTACCCAGAACCGTGCTGATCGTGTCATGTCGTACCAAGCCGGACATACTATAAGTCATGACGTGTCAGTGTGGCACAACCCATTTGAAACTTCTATCTCCGACTTACTGAGATAAAATTGTTGAGATATTAACCTCTCTCAAACTCACGTACTAAGGCATGAGATTTTTGCACGTGAGCCTTGTCTAAGAGTCTTTACAAACGAGTCATTGTCTAGAATTGAAAATGTCATGTGAAATTGAAAATACTTTATAATAAAGTATTTGAGCGATTACATAAGTAATAACAGGGCAGGTCCAATAAAAACTCTAAAATTAATACTTTGGCAAGAATTATACTTGGATGATTAATCACTTGTGAAAACATTGTGTTACATGCATATATTAGAATTCATATCTTAATTTGATGATAAATATCTTCCTCTAAAGGTAGTACGTCTCTGACATATGGGGATAATAATATCATAATATTAACATCTCTCAAATCTCATACTAAAACAAGAGACTTGTGCATGGGAGCATATCTGGGTGATTTCACAGACATTTAACAAATCAAATCCTTTAAGAATTCTAAAATTTAATATGTTTGTCGAGAATTATATTGAGATAATTAATCACTTGTGAAATTCTTATATTACATGCATATACTGAAGTTCATATCGTAATGTGGTGGTGGCAAGTATTTTCGTCTAAAATTAATATATCTCATATTTGAAACTCATCAGACATAGCAACTTTAACTTTGAGAATAAGACTGTTTGATATTAATATCTCTTAGACTCACACTAAAATAGAAGACTTGTACATGAGAACCTTGTGTGGGAGTCTTTGCAAACAACTCTTTGTCTAGAGTTAAAGATGTCTCGTGAAATTGTAAAGACTTTAAAGTATTATTTTCCTTTTATATTTGTTATTTAAGAGCATTGTTATCATTTTTCTTTTCTACTTTATAGATTGAATCATTCTGGATAAAAATTTGCTTAGCGATTATATAAACACTAACACATAGAATCTTTAAAGAACTTTATATGTAAATATATTTAATCAAAAATAATTATGAGATGATTGATCACATATGAAACTCTTTTGTGTATGCATATATTAGAGATCAAGTATTAGGACGAAATAAAGTATCTTCATCTAAATATAATAAATCTCAAGTTCAAGACTCATTAGACGCAATCACTCCGAATTTATGAGATAAAATTATCAAAATATTAATCTTTATCAGATCTTACACTAAATAGAGAAATTTTACTAATAACTCTTTGTCTGGACTCTTGAGTTGAAGATGTCACATGAAAATGTAAAGACTTCACAATAGAGATTATTTATATTATTTTCCTTTTTTGTTCAATTTTATTATTGAGCACTATTATCCTTTTTCTCTTCTTTTTTTACATATTTAAAGATTGTATCATTCTTGATAAAAATATGTTTAGATGATTATGCAAGCTTTTATTTCATAAAAATATATTTTCCTTCCTCAATTCCTCTTGCAATATTTAAAAATATTTGAATAAAAAAAAATAGAGAAGAGAATAAGTTTATTAGTAACGACATGATTTGGGATAGCTAAGTTCTATTATTCATATAAACAAAAAAACAATTTTTTTTTTAAAAAAAATTCTTAACATTCAATAATAACTTTTAATATATATATATCTTTAGAAAAGAATATATTATCCCATTGTTTAGGGATTGGTGGATCTTTCTTTAGGCAAGGTGTGCCTTAATGAAAGTATCTCACTCTCTCCTAAGGGTATACAAGGCACCAAGGCATGCCTTTCATTGCACTTGCACCTCATAGTGCCTTTTAAAATTATGTTGTGTCAACTACTCTATCAAAAAGAAAGAATATATTCCTTACCACTTTGTATATTGGGTTATATATGTTTCATAAAAGACCTCTTTTGTTAAAAGAAAAAAAAAAAGACATCATGAGTCATCAAGCATCTTTGTTGACTATTTTAATTCTTAGAAATCCTTATTTGCAAGTAAATCAACTAATAATGATCCTTCTAAGATCATTTATTTATTATTATTGAATAGAAAATTCTAGTATATTTTCTTAACTGACATGTACCACTATCAATGAAAAATGATCAAATTAAAAATAAACCAAAAATAAATCAAATATAGTGAAGAATCTATCATATATGTGATCTCGCCAAAAAATAAAATAAGTATAGTTCATCTCACTCAGCCTCGAAGAAGACTCCCAGAACCCAATATCAAAAAATAAATAAAAATATCAAATTTTAATTATTTTTCAAAATAACTCGCATAGAATAAATTTTAAAAAAAATTAAAAATATATAGAGCATGAAATAAAGTAATAAGGTCGAGATTAATATTTAAATAAAACAAAGAATTAATACTTGTCACATGATAATTGATTTCATAATCATCATTCAAGAGCCAAGAAAAAAATAGGTATAAAAAAGTAACAATACCTTAAGATTGAACGTGAGATCTAAAAAGTAGTCTATCAAAGTACTACTTGTAGACTCTTACACGATGTAACTGCAACGAAAAACAAGTATGGCAAGTGTATCTTTTCCTCCTATAGTGAGAATACTTAGAGGAAACTCTCCTATATGTCCCTCTACTTATGTCACCTCAAATGCTCCTTGTCATAGAAACATCAATGAGACTTTATAAAGAATAATGAGAAGCATGGTCAAATTGATATTACTTGCTTGAAAATCTCTAACTCATCAAGCATGCCATAATGTTATATATCTCTAAGACTAAAGATGAGTAAAGAGAAGTAGCAAGATCTTAAATCATTTTGTATGAAGTATATGAGGCAAACATCATAGAAATATTAAACTCAAGTGATTGTTTTATCAAAGAAGATAATTGATAAGATGATTCATCTAAAGAAGATAAAAAGCTCAAGGGGAAACAAAGCACAAAGTCAACCCTGAGCCTATGGCACAAGGCATGACAAGAGCATAGGCATTATTGAAGTGAGACGCACCTTATTATTATTATTATTATTATTATTATATAATTTTATATAATATCATCAAATATTATCCATAAATTTCATCTAAATAATAAAAAAACATAAAAATAAAAAAAATTCGATAATAAAAACTAAGATAGGAGTATGAAATAAGACCAAAAATTTAAGTCATAAAATCAAGTATAGATGCTTGTTGCTAATTGGGATTACCAATTACTTATGTTTTGTTTTCACAGACTAAAAAAACTAGAGATACACAAAATACTTAGTGATTAGATTTTGTTTGTACTTTTTCTTCATCTCTGTTGATATGTTAGATATGGACCATATATAACATATCAACAAAAATGAAGAAAAAGTACAAACAAAATCTAATCATGTGGCACAAACAGAGACAAACTAAATAAAAAATAATAATAATGATCTGACTAAGCAATGAGGTTTTAAAAAATCAAAAAACAAAAATTTAGGTAATTAGGATTTGGATATCAACAGTCGCTTAGTCAGGGGCAAGCATCTAACTTTTAGTGCCAAAGAGAAAAGCACACCTAAGCACGCCTTAATAACACCTTTTACAACTATGAATTCAACTTCGAGTGTCTATGAAACCATGTAAGAACACTTGAAACTCATTGGTAGCATGTCCTATTTTTTTTTTAACTTTCTACAAAGTAATATCATAATTCTCTTTAATAAGCCTCATGTGTTTATATTCAGAATCCCTCATGCCATAAAAAACTTTATGATATATCCAAAACTAAAAATAAAAATAAAAAATCAAGTCAACTTGACATGATCAAACCATATGACAATGAAATAGAAGAATAAGTTAAAGCTTAAGGGGCATCTCTACTATGCCTACTATAATTTTTTTATGACCAAATTCATATAAGCAACCAATTAGGCTAGATCTAAATATTGAGATTTTAGATAAAAAATATTGTATACAATGCACAAAAATTCTCACTTGGTATATGATCTAAGAGAAGTTAATATCTAAATAATCTTATCAAATATTAAACAAAATCACTTGTCATCACATCAAGACATGAACTTGAACTATTAAAATTTTAGATATCAAGCAAACAATACCTCAAAAGATATTAAAAATGTTTTCAAATCTAAATCTTTCTTTAAAATATATTAAATTGAAAAAAAAATTATATCAAGAATGCTGATTAAAAGATAATAACCAATTTACAATAGAGATATCAAATATGTCGTACCTTATCGGCATAGCCCATTTGAGTGTGGCATAGTCGTACCTTATCAGCATAGCCCATTTGAGTGTGGCATAGTCGTGCCACTGTGTTGTGCCGGACACGACATGATATGATTCCCATGCTAGACAATGCACAATATAATTTTCGTGTCGTGTCATACCATTCCTATCGAAAACCCATTGCGTAAAAAAATAACAGCTGACTGGCTTAAGTAGTCAACCAATTATAATCGGCCACATAAGTAAGATCCAACATATGTGGCCAAATTTTTTTAAAAAAATAACCCACCATATCGGATGGTCACTCCACGGGACTTAACCCGTGACTCATAGCCGGTCCCAAGACCTAGGGTTGATGAACAGTGCCACCAAGCCAGGAATGTGAGTCGTGCCTGGCCCAGCACAACATGAGTCATTCCACAATGCAACACAATCCAAGACCAAGTACAATTCCAGACTGTGTCGTGCCAAGCCAGGCTTGGCTGTACCATGTCGTAGAGCGGGCCATGCCTGGGCTGGCCAACTTAGTAGACACCTCTAATGCATAAAACTCCTACTTAACATAAGATCTAAGAAAGATTAATATATAATATGAAAATTAATTTTGAAAAATCATATCACCAAAAGACCACTAGCTGCAGTGGCTATGACAACCATGTCCGAGTTGTGGTAATGGTGATGAAATACAATTGCTAGTTTTAGGCAATGATTTTCTAAGTTGTACTCTTGAATCTCGACTCTAATACCAAATAAAGCTTTCTAGAAGTAAAAAAAATGTAAAATAATATCATTATTAAAAAATAAAATATAAAATTCATACATAAAAACAAAGAAAATAATTAGGTGTACTCTTAATCTTATATGAGTACTGCCAAAGTAGCTCAAGATAAAATATATAAAAATAAAAAATAATCCCAACAATTGTTATTATTATTAATATTATTAGTATTATTATATTTGTGTTGTGATTTTAGTAGTTTTATATTTTTGTTATTTGATAAATTTCTTTTTTTTTTTCTTAATTATTCTATTTTTGAATGAAAGTACTAGACATATGAATAGTTTTAATATATTTTTCTTATTATATAAGGACATCCTTGTGCATTATTCATTATAAATTTCATTGTGTCGAGGTCATACCAAGTGCATAAGGATCATACTTTAGCACAGAATCTGAAAGAAATTAATATTTTAATAAATTTTATTAAATTATTTTGTTTATTTTGTTTATAATTCAACATAGTATCAAATTCAATAACCTAGATAAAATAAATACTATAGAAAGAGATGTTTGCATTGCACTAGCAAAATGTGCACATATATGCACAGTTTGAAGGGAAAAAAAGTGAAAATTATTGTGCACTAGTAGTCAATGCTATCGCACACCCACGTCATCATTGCCATAAAGAATTTTGGCTTCACCAAAATTATGGCAAAAATAAATTATTGGGGGCAAAAGAAGCTTTTTCGAGTATTTAGCAGTGGATTTCGATTGTCCCTTAACCCTAATCCTCATTGATTCAATTGAATAATAGAAGTGAAAATGGGATGTGTCAGGATGTCACACCCCATTTTTTTGTGGCCCACACAAGGGCCATCATGTAGGGCCATGCCGGCCGACTTCGTCCTAGGCCAACCTAGATTGGTCCAAACTAGCCTAGATCATATCCAAGCAAGCCTAGATCATATCCAAGTTAGCCTGGTTTGGTCACCCATGTCGATGTGCTAGGCATTGTTATGTTGCATGCTTTGTATAAAGCATGCTAGATAGCTTAGCCCAGCATGGCCTATTTTCCACCTCTATTAGCAATAGTTTTCAATTACCACTGAACCGAAGCTTTAAATTCACCTAGTAGAGATTTTTGATTGCCCCAAAACCCTAATTTTCAATGGAGTTATTTTTTGAGTGTTTATTTTTCTTGGATAATATGCTTATAGATTAGATAAAATTCCAATTATTAAGTCTAAATCAAAACTACTCACTATGACGTACTAGTTACAAAAGAGACAAAAATATAAGAACTTTAATTCATTGTACATACTACTGGAAAATAGGCTACACCATAGATAGTGCTGTATATGTAATTTATTTTTATTTAATAATCTATTTGTATCACCAAATATTTTTTCTGTGTTTAATATTTTTATGTAAGTGCAGGAAATAAACTATTAAGAGGCCGGAGATGCAGCAGTAGCACAATAACGGAGATCCCGCTGACTAGTCAGCGAGCCAAAATTTTTGGAGCAGAGCCTAACCTAGAGGTGTCAAACGGGCCGGCCCAGCACGGCACGGCACAGTTTTTTAAATTCGGGCATGGCACGGCCCGTGGGCACGGCAAGGCCGTGCCGTGCCGTGCCGGCCCGCTCGGGCACGGCTTGGCTTGGCCAGGCGGCACGGGCGCACGACAAGGCAGAGCAGGCGGGGCGGGTCGGGTCGGGTCTGTTTGGACCCGACCCGCGGTCTTTTTACCGGGGGCGGGGCCCGGTTGGGTCACGAGTCACGACTCAGTGAGTCGTGACCGTGAGTCGTGACTCGTGAGTCGCGACTCACGACTCAGTGAGTCGTGACCGTGAGTCGTGACTCGTGAGTCGCGACTCACGACTCACGACCCGGCACGCGTGGCACGCCGCCAGTGCCACGCGTGCCTGCGTGAACCAGCACGGGATGGACCCGTGCCGGCGTGACATGCCAAGCACGGCACGGTACGTGCTTTGCTTCGCCCGGGCACGGCACGGGCCCGGGCACGATTTTTGAACGTGCCGGGCCGGCCCGGGCACGGTTTTTGAACGTGCCGGGCCGGCCCGGGCACGGTTTTTGAACGTGCCGGGCCGGCCCGGGCACGGCCGAACCGTGCCGTGCCTCGTGCTGGCCCGGGCCGGCCCGGCACGTTTGACACCTCTAGCCTAACCCATCCAATGATCCGACCCGCTCCGATTAAATAAACCGAGAGAATTTTTAATATAAAATATTTTATAATTTTATTTTCGGATGGCTGTTTTTAGAACCGTGGAACTGTTCATCGCCTCTCTCTCTTCTCTCTACGCAATTTATCGCAACTGTTCTGTGTGCCGTATACTGTAAGACATTTCTGTTGGTTTAATTTATAACGCATAAGCATTTTTTGATGGATGTAGCTAGTCGTACTGAGCAACTAGTGAACCACGTTATTTTCGGTGTTTGTTTCTCGTTTTTGATTCTGTCATAGATGGTTGCTGGATTGGGATATATATATATTACTTATTTTCTGTTATTTCTGTTGTTTCTGTATCTTAATCTCACTACCGTGAAAGCGCAATTGCCCAACAGATAATTATTATATATTATTTATTAAAAGGAGCTCAATAATACTATATAATATTGAGAGAATACAATTTAATTATCAAAATCATTTAAGAATTTTTACAGAGTTCATCTATCATGATATTATTATAAATACAAACAAACTTTTTTTATAAGATAGCAACAAACATTTACTTTTCTTTAGATAATAATGATTCTATCACTCATAATTATTCTCAATTCACTATATTTTTATATTATGTGATTATTATTATAACTAATGAAAATTTTTCTAAAATTATTGGATATAATAATTTTAATTTGATATTTATTTTTTCATCATATTATTCTTATTTTCAATTATTATGTTAATCTCCTTTTAGTGAGTTATCTTTTCAGACAACTCAATTTTAATTTTATTTTATATTCTACTGATATTTATTTGTAAGACCGAAAGACTGAGAAAATTTTTATTTAAAATTGAGCATTATGGATTATATGTATTCTCTTCAATGAAAAAAAATTGTCTAAATATTTGAGTATGATAGGAATTTATAACCTAGAGTAGAAGATATATTAGTTAGAAATATAAGTAACAATTCATATTTTTTATTCATGACTACTTGTGATATGAGTATGGTAGAGATGATATGAGTAATAATTTATTCAATTTAATATACTCATATATATGAGGCCTAATAGAGATACAACTAAAAGAACATTAAGTATTTGATTACTTTTATTCATGACTACTTGTGAGTTGTGATATATATTTTTTATTTTTTAAATATTTCATAAAATAAATAAAAAATTATTTTTATGCAGATATTAAAAAAATAAGACAATAATATATTCAAATATATATACCAAACAAGTTTAATATTTATCATATGAATTACGAGATTATAAATTAGATTTTTATACCAAAATGCATGTATAGAATGGGTGGCCAAAAATGAATACACATCTAGTTGAGATAACACGAAAACTCTTATATGAGAGGATTGTTCATAAATAATTTTATAAAGATATAATCCCAACTGTAATCTACCTCATCAACTAGATGACCTTTTCTGTCAGTTTTCGATGTGTGCCTTTTTAGATCATACATCCTAATTACAAATCATTTAATCTATCTCCTAGCATTTTTGAAAATATTTTTATTCCTAATTTCTTCATGATATGATTAATTGATACTCATGACCATGAGATATGTATTCCTTGCATATTTCAATGCCCAATGAGGATATAAATATTTTTCACCATAGATTTGTATGATTTTAGTAGGTTCTAAAGTTACACATTTTTAGCATGACTCATTTTTTTATGAGCTCGAGCAGACATGGAATCTAGAGATTACATCTGGACTCATTACTTTTTGTTTCTCCCACATAGTTTTGCTTGAATCACTAATTAGCAAAGAAAATTACTAGAGGACTACATCTGAAATTATTGGCTGATATTATAACAACACTCGTATGGATATGTCATCTATTCCAATAATTACAAATCAAATTGATTCTTAAGAGAGCGAGATTTCTCAGAAAAGAAAATCTCCCACAAATCCAAATGATACAATAATCCACAAGCCTATTTCAATTCAAACTCATGATGAATTGAAGACTAAGACCAATAGAACTTAAAAGTCTATACCAAGAAAAGAAGACAAACCTAATATACTTAAATTAAAGACAAATCTACCAATGAACCAAATAATCATGAAGACATCACCTCTAATCTTGATCATCTCATCACCCTGCAAAAAGGATAGAAGAGTTATATTTAGCACATCATTTTATAGATGTTATCATACTCTTACCTTTTCGAGTTGAACACGACAATAACTTGTACCAAGAGAAGATCTACAATAAAATTTTATACTTTTCTTAAAGATAATTTTGTCACCTAAAAAAATAAACAACATGCAATTACTTTGAGATTCAATACAAAAATAGAATTTAGAGCAATAATGATTATTTCATACAAGATACTTTGGATCAAAAACCTACTCAATATGATCGAGTATTCACTTTCTTCTCTCACTATTTTTATTAATATAGTCTCAAATCTAGTATTTCAAGAGTGGACAAAATACATCGAGACGACTTAATTCTTTCTCAAGAAAGAAGATTTAAGTGAGATTATTAGTTTTGTCTCCAAACTTAGTGTTCTATACTTCTAAGCACTAGTTTAAGAGAGGAGATATGATTTTAGTAATTTTATATTTTCTTTATTTTATAATTTTTTTACTTTTTTTCATATTTATTATATTTTTTCAATGAGCGCCCAACATGTGAGTTATAATCCCAATCCACTTTGATCATTATGTAAGGGCACATCCTCATACACATCTCATCAAGAGTTTTATTGAGCAGTCATGTTCATATGGGCTGTGGTTTCAAATTCAACAATTTGCTTAGAGTGCTTTTTTCTACTCAAAGTGAGAGTGATAAAAAAAAGCATTCAAACAACGAATGTATTGTACATATGACAGTTTACCATTTTCAAATAAGAAATCCACAATAGACCTTGCCTGCCCATGTGCTTGTTGAAGCACCTTTTCTGGAACATCCATTTTCATTGGCAACCTAGAAAATTTGTTCTGTAATCGGACTTCATCTTGTTCTGCATTAGAAAACAAATTGCCTCATAGAAGTAATCAGTTTTTTAGGTGCGTCACTTACTTGTAGCTGCATGATCTTTGGATGGATATACCTAACATCTTGCCAGATTCAGCATCCCTTTTATTATGCAAAAACTTTCCCAGTGCATGAAACAGGGACAAGGTCTCATCTTTCTTGAAAAGTGATGAAAACCCATCTACTACACCATCAATTTCATGTGCATTTCCATCTGAATGACCTGCAGGAAAATTAGACGAAGGGATATTGCGCATGCCAACAGGATTTATGCAGAAGAGCTGCAATGATGTTATTGCATATCTGATATCGCCTCCACTGCCTGTTGCTAGAAGATCAAACTGTTCATCAGTTAAACTGCACTGCTCCTCTCTACATATCCTCGCTAGCACCTTCTTAATGGAGTTGTTAGTAATAGGATTAAACACAACCTGATAACAGAAGTAATTAACACAAGTGTGATATGAACATTATCTGACTATGAATTGGATGCCAAGTAAGCAACGCAAGCCTCTATCAGTTCCCAAGTAAAATACACACACACACACACACAAACACACACTTATATACACATGAATATTCATATTGAAAAAGGTAAGCACATTCAATAATGATATAATAATCCCTAACTTAGATAAATAGAGAAAAAAATAGTGCGACAGAAGTGATTGAATATTCAATCTCCTCAATTAAATATATAATACAAAGAATCTTACACATAATTGTGATCATTATCATATAGGTTATCTTTGTATTAGATCTAGAAATTATTATTTGTCTATTACTTTTTCAAGAAATAATATTACCTCAAAAAAATATATAATAATATGTGCTAATTCTCTTATATGTGCAAGTTGATACCCAACTAGAATTCACGCATATTTGTGATCATTATCCTCAAGTGAAAATCAAGTAATTGTTACCCATATACCTCATCCTCAAGATTGCCATGAACAAATACATTCTTCATGTACATATAGTGTATCATTCATTTATAAGCAACTACAAGAAATATGAGTATCTGAAATGAGATCATATTAATAACTAGACAGAAAACATCCTGATAGCCAACTCTAAAAGTTTAAGTGATTCACTCACAATAAGTTTCACATTCTAACAATTTATCTTACGTCAAAATTAGTCTACACAAAAAACATCCACTTGCAATCAATAATAAACCTTCTTGGAGGTCAACATTCTAATTTCTAAGTTCTATTAGAATAGAGAATATTTATCTCTTTGATAATGGCCTGGTGTCACCATAAATGAGATGATGCCATATAAGAAGACTTGGTCATCCTAGTACTATCAAGTAAATTAAAACAAAAAACAAAAAAGAGAAATACGCGAGCACCATAACTCTTGTGAGATAAGGTGTTTTGTACTACTCTATTTCATCTGAAAATTAATCAAAAAATCAAGATCAAAAGAATCAATTAGAAAATTTTCTAACTTATTGAGAAACTTTCCTGTGTTCTAAACAAGATGAGTACATTTTGTACTCCTAGAATAAACATGAAAATATTGGTGATCAATTTTTCCAAATCCCAACTCATTTGCAGCTAATACTAAAATAAACTTGGGGGCTACAAACACATCTGGACTAGGAGAAAACTTCTTTTTCAAGAAAAACTTACATCTCTAGAAAAAAAGCAAACTGAATATGTAGATTGTCAGTAATAATCATAATATAATCCAATAAGTTTAAAAATATTTAATAGGTAATAATCTCTCTTAGAGAATCATAAAAGATTCTCTATTTTATAATAAAAGATCATTGCTATATCTCTATTTTATTCAGACTACTCAAAAACAATTCATATTCAAAATAAAATAATATCAATATATACTATTACTCTATCAATCTGATAAGAATAAAATACATATGTATTTAGGCACTAGAATAAATAATATAGGCATATTATATATTCTTGGGTGTCATCTAATTGTATCGTGGAAAGATATCTTGAACAAAATAAGTACTTTATTCTCTCAAAAATATTAGAAATTAAACTAAATAATCTCTTTAGAATACAAAACCTAAATGGACACTAGAATAACTAAGAAATGCATTTGGTTAATCTACAAATAAAAAATTGGTTGTGTCGAGCTAGGCTTGGCATGATTTTGTTGTAAATGCTGTATCATGCCAACATTACTAAAATTAAGTGCACCCCGACATGGCACATAGGCTCTGTTTCAAATCAGGTCATGCATGGCCAAGACATGGCTAACTTAGGCTAGCTATGCCTGCACTGTGTCGGACCAAAACTAGCTCGTCTGAGCCAGGCAAGCTAGGTGTCCCAGGGCATAGGCCCAAGCCCTAGACTCGTGGATTGTGTGCTTGTGCAGCCAATAGGTGATGTGCCTATGGGATGGCAACCTGGCACCTATGGGTTGTATGTGTGTTATGCGCTTTTGTGTTATACGTACGATCTTTGGCTAGAAAATTTTATTGCATCTCATAAAAAATTAAACCTACAAGATCTAACACACAAGCTTAATAAGAGAGATAAATACTTAAAAAAAAAAGATATATTACAAATACTTGAAAATTTAAGTGAGAACAACAATTAGGAGAGCACATTTATATTGTGAAAGCACTCCTTCATTAAAGGCCAAGATTATGTTACTTGTCACTATTTTATTATAATAGTCTTATAATATTATATATTGAAATAAAGTCTTCAAGCTTCTAAAATCTTCTAGAATTTTAGTGAAAATCTCTCGAATCATATGAAATATTTTAGACTCTTCTAGATCATTCTAGATGTCCACAAAGAACCACCTCATATTATGGTTTTTAAAAAAATAAAATCATACTGTAACAATCTCTCTCACCGATCTTTAATGATGCCCTTGTCAATGTATTATTATGAAAATTTACAATTTCCTTATGGAAATATCATAATGCATCAATGAATTGGCAACTAATTTCTCTTTCAAGTAATCTCTTCCATTTCAATTCTTGTCTCAATATATAATTTTTTTCTTATTACTTATTCTGCTAAAAATAACTTCTACTTCTACCATCTCTTCATTGAAGACTTTCACAGTTTCACTCATATTGATGCTCAGTGTGATTCACTTCACCCCTCTTCCATTTCGCCAAGATCTTAATGGAATGATTTCCACATTCTCACATGAAACATCAAATGCACTTTAAAGTTTTTGAGGTAACTCAAATTGATATGAAACATTTTTAACTCTTTTGAGAATATAATAAGACTCATCATTCCTTCACACCAATCATTTATGTACCTCTTTATTTTGCATCATCAAATGATGTCTCACCAATGCTAAATCTCCCACTTGAAAGTGTATATATTTTCACTTACTATCAGCCCACTTCTTCGAACACTTTCTAACTTTGTATCATTTAATTTGGACCAAGTCAATTTAGTCTTGTCACTCTTTGTCAAAATGATAATTTGTTAAATATGATCTCACATATCCCCTTGCAATAGTGTTTGGGCATATGGTTGTTATCCAATTATAAGTTCAAATGGATTATGTCTTATTGCATTTGAGAGACTACGGGTTGTAAGAAAATTGTGGAACATTCAATAATTTTGTCTAATCACATTACAATTACTCACACAGTATCGCATAAATATTTCTAATAAAATATTCATCATTTTTATCTTCTCAGCGTTTTGGGGGTGAACACTTATTAAAATATTTAAATTTAATCTCATTAGCTTGAACAATTTATATCCAATATCACCATGTGAACCGCTCATCTCAATCACTAAAAATAGATTAGGAGGTATGCCCTAATAATTTTCCAAGTTCTTTAGAAATAATTTTATTGCTTCCTCTAGTAAATACCACAGTTCAATTTTATTTAACTTTTAACTTTCAAATGCAATTGAATAGTCTTCTTAGATCAGTGCCCCTTTAATTATAAAATTTGAAGCATTCGTATATACTTCACATGATTTAGAATAATTCAACAATGCTATGACAACTTCGTGATAACTTGATTCAAATAATTAAAAGCTTCTTGACAAGCTTCATTCTATTTCCAAACTCTTTCTTTCAGAAATATAATAATTTAAATAATGTGACAATTTAAGAATATCCTAAATGAAACAATGATAATACTTGGCAAACCAAAAAAAATTATCTCAACTTCATTAGTTTAGTTGATAGCTCTCATTCGATAGTAGTATACACTATCTTTATGCATTTGTATCATCTCATTGCTCATAATATAACTCATTAAATAAAATTTCTAGTTAGGCAAAAAAATAATTCTCTCATTTTATATATAATTCATTCTCTCACAAGGTTTCAAATGTTTGTATCAAATTATCAACATATTCTTTTAATAATTAATTATATATAATAATATTATTTAAATATATCACTACAAAATAATCAAATATATAACATAGTACTTTGTTCATAAGTGTATAAAATATGACCGATGCATTTACAAGTGCAAATGACATCACTGAGAATTTATAGAATTCAAACCTAGTCAAACATGTCATTTTGATTTCATCATCTTCAGCAATTCATAAATCACACTTGATAGCATCTCGATCTCAAATTAAGTTTGAAAAACTATATTGCATCCCCAATTTGATCAAACAAGTCCATAGTGATCTTATGGTGATTCTGAGAGAGTCATTCGATAAGATGCATTGGCCGTTAGAATGATATTTGATACTAGTCAATCTGATAATCTACCTTCTTCAAATGCAATTTTTTTGGCAATACAATAAGCATGACAGCTTAAAATGAGTCTAGAAGTTCCAATACATCTATAAGTGTCTCACTGAAAACCTCCAAAGTTTCATAAATCTTTACTTACAATCACCATATAGGTTATTTTATAGTGTTTCATCATTTTTGCTAATTACATTATTTAGAATATTTTTGCAGATTATACAATACTTCATATTATCAGATAAAAATATTGGCAAATAGAATCTAGAATCCATATACAATCAACAAATAAAACTAAAAGTGTATTTACTCAATCAAGAAATTCAACCCAAGCACAAAATCATAGTTATCTAAAAAAAATTATCTCAATTTTTTTCCCTTCCAAGCTCCTAATTGGACCTTTATGTCAGAAAAAATATCAATTATTATAATTTCTATATAATTCACCATTTTGATCTATCAATTATTTTTGCATATATTGAGATTTAATTTCTACATGATCATTTCAAAAAAAAAAAATCTAACACACTTGTATCCACCAATTCTTTAAAATTATAGCCACCTATAATGAAATTCATGAACATCTACCCACTTTATATTTTATGCTTCTTATTTTCAATTGAGTTCAACAAGATTGAACCTAGTTTAATATTTTTTGTGATTGCCTACTCTCCATGGCAATAGCAACAAGTTTGCTTCATTTAAGAAAATCATGAATCCAATATAATTCATCATAAAGAAAATATGATATTGATCCGTAACAAAGAAAATATGCTAGTGATCCATAACAAAGAAAACATTCTAATGACCCTTTCTTCTTGACCTTCCAGTTCAAAGTATCAACTTAGTACTTTCATTTGATTTATGAAAAGAACCATAGATGCATTTTACTTAACATTCTCTATCACAGGTACTTTCTTATTCTTTTTTTATACTATATATTCTAATTTTTTTTCTATTGATAGTTGTAGGATCTTGGATACTCTTTCTAAAACATTTGCCCATTCAAGATGGCACTAAGTTATATTGGATGAATTAAGTGTAATTATCTGCAATAATCAATAAGACCTTGCATAGAAGCCTCCGTATAAACTCATAGTGCGATATAAATGAATATGAAGATAGAACATGAAAAAAAAAGTAGGCAAACTTAAAGCCAATATGATTGTAAGAAGATTTACATGCATTTAATAGTATAAATTATTAGAATATATTTTCTCATGTGACCAATATGATTACTATTAAATTATTGTTTTATGTTATTGTTTCTCACAAGTGAACTATTTATTAGTTAGAAATGATAATGAATTTCTTTACTATGATAATGAGAATGAAATATTTATGCAGCAAACATTAAGTTTTACTATCCCAAAAAAAAAAACAGGTACTGTTTATAAGCAACAAAATACTCTTTATATCTTGAACCAATCTAATAAGGTGTTGTTCAATTATTTTTCTTTAGCAATTACTACTTATAATCTTAGGAGATGTGCATTATAATATTATTATTTTTTAGCAGCGTATACTAAAAAAGTTATATGTGATATTAATGATATATAGTAATAATATTCTTATTAATTATGATAATTAGTTAATATTTTCAACTGAAATTATTTTTACAAACTAAATTTTAGACGAATAATTTAGAATGTATCAAATATTTTCTAAATATTAATATTACTTATCCATGAAGTATTGTTTTCCTTTCCCAAAAAAAATTTGTTATAGATATTTTATCTGAGCTTAGTATTTTGAGATGTGCACTTATTGACTAATCACTTAATCCAAACCCGTGCCTAGATCAGGGTTGTGCAAACCTGAGGCAACACAAAGCAAAAGGCTGTCCCTGTCACTTTTTATGTCGGCAAAAAAAATATTATTTTTTTAATTTGAATGATCTACAACCATCAAATTAGTTTCCAACGACCACAACAGAAATCTGATGACTGTCGGATTTTTGACCTTTATAAATATAAAAAAAATTAAAATTATAATAACATATCATTTTTAAATTTTAAAAAAAAAATTATAAATATAAAATATAAAATTCTAAAATTTCTTTCTCTTCTCATCTATTCTTTTCCATTTGTTCCTTTTGGTTCTCCTCTCAATATTCTCCTAACTCATAGGAGCTAGCTAGTTCATTAACACAAATAAATTAATGAAATGTGAGCTTCTACTCAAATAAATTAACACAGCACAACTATGATTATGGAACAAAAAAAATTTTTTAATTTTGTATATTTTGTTATTAAATAATATATGATATAAAATATGAATAAAAAAATTATAAATAATGAATTTAATTATAATAAATTTGATGTGGATTTAGATAAAAGTAAAAACCTAACAGAAAAATCTGAGGCCAAAACTAGGTTCTTTATAGTAGCCTCAAGCCCTCGACCTAAACTTATTTGCCTAAAAAATCTAAAAATAAACAAATTTTAATAGTATAAACTCACTTTAAGATAATTAAAATAAAAATTTTAAGAATATCAAAAATTCTAAGAATATCAAATTGATAAAATATTATTATATATATATATATATATATATATATATATATATATGAGTAAATATGACATTGGCAATCTTAAAATCAATGTCAATCAATTTACTACAAAATAAGATATATTAGATTCTAAGCGAATATAACAAAATGAATGAGTCTTTAAAATTAAATTAAATTCAATTTTATTGATCTCATTAATATACAACAATGAATTTGAGAGGAAAATCATTGTCAAATTAATTACAACAATGTTTATCTCGATTAGAAATTTAGAAAATACTAGAATAATCAATACTCAGTATTATACAAACCTATTTTTAGTCCTCGTATCATAGAATTTCTAAGTCTACTAATATGAATGACATAATAAAATATTATAATTTATAAAAATAATTATAAATTAATAAATTTAGAAAATATAGTAAAATGATATCCGAGATATTCAAAATCTAGACTAGTCAGAATGATAAATGAATTACATGTCTTAATTCCCACCACTCACTATATAAATTTAAAATAAAAACTTAATAAAAAATTTTAAGATTTTCTTGGATCCTCCATCATCATGATGATCTTGCCATACGTTGAGTGTATGACAAAAATTTTTAAAGAATATATTATTCAAAATAAAATATTTAATATATTTTTTGATAATATTTCTAATAATAAAGTAATCATTAATATATTTGTTATAATCATAGAAAATAAATTGTTAGATAACATTTTTTATGTTAGATATATCATATATGTGCTATATTATTAACTTAATAGTACAAGCAAAAAAAAAATATTTCTCCCACTTTTAAAAAATAAGAAATTCACTAAAATAAGTTATGATACCTAATAAATAATAAAAATTTAGTAGTCTTTATTTGTCGACAAAACTTTAAAAAAAAATTCAAAAGAATATGAGACACTATTAAAATCATACTTAGTCTATGTATGCCTAAGAAGCACGGACACGGACACGGACATGAGGATACGACACGGCAGGATACGGGGACACGATAAATTCTAAAAAATTGGAATACGAATACGGCTAAGATACATGATAAAAAAAATAAAATTAAAAATAAAAATTATTTTTTTATAAATATTAAGTATTTTATAAAATAAAATAAATTAAAATATTTTATTTTATAGAATAAATATATATTTTTTTTATTTTATAGAATAAAAATATTTTATTTTATTTTATAAAATAATATTTATATTTATTTTATTTTATAAAATAATATTTTATAATTATCTTATATTATATAAAAATATTTTTTTATTTTATAAAATAAAAATATTTTATTTTATGCCAGCTCTACCTCCTCCCACAGATGGTGCCAGCCCCCTGCCTCCCCCCCTCAAATCGCACTCGCCCCTTGCCTGCCCACATATCACGCCCGCCGCCTACGTCGAATGGCCGACGTCGGCCACTAAACATCATCGAACGTCGGTCACTCTCGGCATGGATACGGTAGCCGACGCAACCGTCTGATACGCCACGTGGCGTATCGGATACAGATTGATCAATGATACGCCACGTGACATATCAGACACGTATCCGTGCTGTGTCCGTACCGTGCACACGTGTCCAGGTGTCGGACACATGGACATGACTGTAGGAAGCCGTGTCCGTGCTTCCTTGGTGTATACTATAATCACCCGCATTACACATGGATGCATACGCAAGATTAGTAATAAATTTAGCAAGTATAAAGAATATCTTGCATTTAGTGTTATGGTTATAATAAAACTAAATATTTAAAATATTGATCTTCCATCCAACTATGTATTACTTGACTATCTATAAGGATCCAATTATTAAGATAAAAGAGATAGAAGATATATCAAGATATATATTCACGTGTATAAACCAAACATACAAATTATAAGATTTTATTCACGAAAAATTGACATATTTACATATTATAATATTAGATATGATAATTATAGCAAGACTCCAAATACATAAATGAATATCATATTCTAAAATGATAACTTTTCATTAGTTAGTTAGGCTTAGAAACAAACGACATGATAATCCATCAAATAAGAATGAATTATCTAGGTACTTAAATATTAATTACTATTTCATCCTTTTACATAATAATAATAATAATTTAAATATTTTAAGTTGATAAAAATCATACAAATTCATTAAAGACTGAGATGATAATAATAATTTAAATATTATGAGTTGGTAGATATCAATTACTATCTAAGATGACATATGATATACTGACTTATTAAAATTTACTTTTTCTATTATAATCAATATTATTTCAGATAGGAGATAAAGAATGTGATCAGATATCTTAGAAGTATTTACATGCATTAAGGACTGAAAAGATTCAAATTTTGACATTCAAGATAAATCAAAAAAATTACTAACAAATTATGACTCATGGGATATCGAGATCGAGGATATTAATACCATTACTAATAATATCTTAAGACATGCATGATGATGATGATCTACATTTGTATTCATTTTATCATACTATAGACACCGATTGATGATGATGACTCATCATTCATGCTGTTTTGAATTTTTTTTTCAAACGATACGATATTTCTTTTTTTAAATTTTGCTGGTTATACTTCATGCTATGTTATTATCATATTGGTATTATGCTCAAGGATTATTTTTTTCATTTCAACAATTTTTTATTTTTATTTTGCATAAATATAAAATTAAATTTTTATGATATTATAATCGCGCACATAAATATAAAATTAAAATGTTAGTATATTTTTATTTGGCCAAGGCCCAACATGGCTTGGAATGGCCCATCACGAATCTACCCGGCTGCAGGCCAAAAGGGTCATGCCAAGCCTAATAAATTGTGTCATGTCCATGCCAGGCCTAATAAATTATGTGTTGTGCCCGTGTCAAGCCTAATAAATTATGTGTCATGCCCATGCCAGTAACAACAAGGTGGCATGATCGAACATCTGTCTGGGCCACTTAAAAATAGGTTGTGTCAGCACTACACGACCCATTTGACACCTCTAATCCACAAATATTACATTTCACTTGATTATTCTAAATATTATAAATTATATGAAAACTTAACTATCCAAAAATTATTAAATAAGATATTACGTATTTTGTTAGTATAATTAATCATTTCCTAAAATCTTTCAGACAAATTTATATAGATACAATTCTTCAAATTCTTAGATATATAAATAAATATCAAGAACGTGATATTTTATTTAGAGATAATGAGCATAGTCAAATATAGGCCTACTCAGATTCTAGTTGAATTCTAGCAATTATATAGAAAAGATTTGTCACTAGATATTATACTTTTCCTATAGGTAATCTTGTCTCCTAAAAAATAAGTAACAAACTATCATTTTTAAATCAAATGTAAAGATAGAGTATAGAGATATGACATTTATTATTTGTGAGCTTTAATTGATCAATCAATTTAGAGTAACAAAGTTTATCAATCCCAAGATCGATGATACTTTACTATAATAGATAGGTAATTCGACACATTGTAATCAATTCATTATAAGAAAAATAGACAAGATACATCACGATTGATTATCATTTCATAAGTAAGAAAATTCATAATAATTCTATAATTATAATCTATGTGCCTACTAATAGTCAAATTACAAATATATTCACGGAGATAGTTAAAAGACTATAATTATCTTTCATTTCATCAAAGCTGAGTATTTATAATATGTACACATCATATTGAAGAAAATGTTGAGATTTGTTATTTATTTTTATTATTTACTATCTGTTTTTACTTGGATGAGAGCACCCAATATGTGGACTCCCCCAACCATAGCCACACACACACACACACATATATATATATATATATATGATTTTGTTTATTTTTTTAGCATAAGAATGAATTAATATTTTTGCTTTCTCAACAAGTCTCAATCCCAACAACTAAGGAACTATATGATATATCTATGAAACCTAAAATAAATTATAGTAATACCTTGTAAATAGTACAAAAAAAATTGAGAATACTCAAGTCTCAATAGATTACAACAGGACAATGAGTAATAAAAACTAATCAAAAATCAGGTCGATTTACTCTGATTACTAAGTTAGTCTTCTGTCAGATGGTCAAGGTTCTCTTAACTATAAAATTATATGCGAACTCCAACAATTCATTATGTATAATTTTCATGTTCTAGCTTCTACATAATAATAATTGAAATTTTTACTTCATATTGTCACAACAGCATAGCATAAAAATATCACAATAACAACACGCGCTGACGCGCATATATCACATTATAAATACATTAAAATATCATAGCAACCATAACACATTGCTATATAGTAATAAAAACCAATCAATAATCAGGTCTCATTAATCTGATTACTAGGTTGGTCCTCTGTAGATGGTCAGGTTTCACTTAACTAAAAAATTATATACAAACTTCAACAGTTCATTATGTATAATTTTCATGTTCTAGCTTTTACATAATAATAATTGGGATTTTTACTTCATCTTGTAACAATGGCATAGCATGTAAATATCTCAATACAACACATGCGTACACCACATTATAAATACATTAAAATATCAATGCAACCACACCACATTGCACCACTATGTCACACTCACACCACACTGCAACACAACATTGTCACACAACTAACCCCAACATCTATGCCACACTATGGCACACACCACATCACAGTCACCTACACCATACACATCACATCACAATGTCACACACACTTGGCCACACTATTTCACACCTCATGCACTGCACCACACCACACTGTCACACATCACATGCACAATCACGCACTACCATGTCACATTATCACCTACACACACTGTCGTACGAACCACATCACACAGTCACCTACAAACCTGCATTGTCACGCACCTCATCACATAGACGCTTAGTCACAACACCACACTATCACACACCACACGCACATACTACAATCATACTCTCTCTCTCTAGGGTGTGCAAACCTAGCTCAAATATAATGCTGAAGATTAGCACACGCAATAAAAGATAAACTCAAAAACATAAATGATGCAATAATCTCTAACCTATATGAATAGAAAAAAAAGGTTTGGGGCGGCCCATATGTTGGGTACTCCCATCTTAAACATAATAAACAAAAAATAAAAATACTGCAACACATATATATAGCATTATGGCTTGCATGAATAAACTGAAATTTATGTGTTTAATTGTTGATTTAATTATTATAATTGTCATATCATGGCATATATGAACATCGTGGATATTACATTGAACCAAACTCATTTGAAAACCATGAGAAAACTACCATACTTTCCATGAGCATGGAAGGTTTAGTGTTGTTAAATTATAACAGAAATTCACACAAACCTAAAGCAAGGTTGAATATATTAACAAAAGTAACCTTACAAGCCCCAGCATTGACAAGAGATTGATGAAGTTCATCCAAGTATGCAGTAGTATCATAGGAAGAATCACAGTCTGTAAACAGTATAACTGTTGGTATTCTGGTGGTCGTAACCAGAAGCAGCAAACCATTTTGAAGCCTCTCAAATGAAGCTCTTCCATGTGTGAGCGGAATATCATCAACTAATAGCATAATTGATGGCCTTGATTCCGCAAAAAAGAAGGAAGGAATCATCCCATATTTTCTCACTTTCTCGATGAAGTTCAAAAACTCATCCAATTTGGATGTGTAATTTATCCCTGAAATCAATCAACAAACAACAGAATAAGTAGAACCAGAGTTAAGTATCACAGCGTATAATCATTTATAAAATCACATTTTCCCCTATGCACCTTATTTACAAGTACATTATAGAGATATATCCTATGTGTGATTACATAAATACTAACAAGCTGAATCTCATAAAAATTATAAAATAAATATATTTATATAAAAATAATACTAGAATAATTTATCACCTAGAAAATCTTGTGTTACATATATTTATTAGAGATCATACATTGGTATGATAGCGAGTACCTACGTCCAAAGACAAAAAGTCTCAGGTTCAAGACTCATCAAATACAAACTATCTTACATTCGAGACTAAGGTTGTCAAGATATGAAACTCTCTCAGACCTCACTAAAACATGAGTTTTATATATTGGGTATAACCTCCATGACCTCCACCTTCATTCATAAACACAAAATTTTAAATTTCTTGAGCCTTAACAAACTAAATTATGAATTATGATACAATTAAAAGCACGAACAACAAAATGACTGAATATGAATTATGTTGAACATGGCACACAAGATATATATCTAGAGTTCCTCATATTCACCTTTCACCCTCACCTGCATTGACATTATGAATGTGTTCTTTCCAAATTGTTGGAGTAGGTGCATTCCACTCACATAAAACAACTCCAAAGTGAGATGCCAACAAGTGGATTGTTGCCTGCAAAACATTATATGGGATATAATGCCCACTAGAAATATAACCAAGTAAAACGAATAATCACCCATAGATTAGTTCGTATGGCAGGACCAAGCTCCACAATTTTGGTTTATTAAGGAGATCCTGGATTCAAATCTAACCATTTAATTGAGGATTAATACCTGAGCTGACTAACCTGGAGGTAGAACTAGTAAAAAGTTCATATCCACACAGGATTGATCAGGGTGTAAGTAAGGCAATATTTGAAAACATATCCAGATTAAAAAAGATCAAAACTTACAGATTTTCCAACCCCAGGTTGTCCAGTGATGATCAGAACATGACATTTGAAATTATCCTGCAAAATTGTTAGGTCATTTATCATCTAGATACATAATTTTTTTGAGGCACATCTTTGTCACGCATATTTGATTTTCGTTTTACTGAGAGTGAAAGACCAAAAAATACAAAACAAATAACAAAAATGAAAAACAAAAAACATGCAATGAGCTTGAGCATTCGTGTGAATAACTAAGATGTTACCTCTGGTGATCTCCATGTTTCCTCGAGCCAAAGCTTAACTTCTTGAACCTTGGAATGCCAGAAAAAAAAGATTAAGCTCAAATGTAGTAGATGAATTTATTGCAGTTTTTTTATTTTTTATTTGTTTTTTATGTTATGTTGATGGGAACACCAAATATGTGAACTGTGCCAATAACATTTTCTCATTATACAAGTTTATTATTTGTATGTATTCTATTATTGAGTTTTATTAGTATTTTTTAATATTGTTGAATTGTACATAATTTCATAGTGAGATTGAAGGGTTACAAATTTTAGAGAAATAAGTATGTGTACAGTACTAGCACAGTGCCTGCCATCACACACATACCAAAAGAGAGAAAAATCATGCATAATTATTATGATTGATTACTATGTGGAAACAATGACCAAACAATGCATAGTGGTTGTGTGTTGGCTCACTGCATTGACGCCGTGTGTCAATGGTCATGATGGTGAAGTTTTGGTGGTACTACAGCAATGTGGTGGTGGCACACAATGGTGCATGAACAATTTCGGAACATTAATTTTATCTTCGTATACACTAGTTCCTTGGGTGTTTTGTATTATTTGAGCATCTCGAAAAATCAATTTGGTACAAAATTGAGACATTCCAAATTAGGGTTACTATAGAATTAGAGTGCTTTGAATATTGGGAATTTAGAAAATTTTTAATTTTTTTATTATTTTATCCTGATAAATTTTATAAATATTGTCAAATTTAGGTTAATGTTTATTGGAGACATGAATTTATCTAATTTTGACATTACCTCCAAAAGCCTTATATTTAGTTGATAGATTAAGTTTGAAGCCAAAGTATCACAAATGAGATAGATGAATAAAGACTTCATTTTAATGTGTATACCATATGAAACATGATCATACCAAAGATAATTATTGAGAATTAATTTTTTTTTAAAAAAAGAAGGAAATACTATAATAGAGATATTAATTATCAAAACTATCTAAAAAGTATCACAAAATTTATTTATCATAACACTTGCTAGAAATAAATATAAAACTCATTTATAAACCAACAAGCAATATCAAACACTTCCCATTTCTCATGTATTATGAGTTTTGTTGCTTGTATTCTCTATTTAGACTCATTGATTATCAATTCAAGACTTAATGCTCACTTTATAAGTAATCATAGGCTATTCATTATTATTTTTTAATGTACTAAAAATATTAATATAGTCAATGACAAATCATCTAAAATCATTGAATATAATTATATCCAATTTAATTCTTTATTTTTTGATCATGTTATGCTTATTATTGATTATCTTATTAGTATTATTTTAATGTAGATGTGTCAACCGTGCTAGGCCGGCCCTTCCGGCACGATTTGGCCGTGCCTAGGCCGGCCCAGCATAGGAATTTCCGTGCCGATGCCCATGTTGTGCTTGTCCACAGCACCACCCAGGTCGTGTCGTGCTAAGGCCAACCAGGCCTCGTGCAGTGCCTAGCCCATTAGCACGGTATCTCAGCACGAGCCAATAAACCTCCCCAGTGACAAAAATTGAGCCCGGCGAGCAAAACTCGCCGACCCCAGATAGGGAAGAAGAATCGCGGCAGAAGGGCGGCACGCCGCCAAATCCTACTTTTTTTTAAATTAGGGTTCAGCCCGACCGGGCCGAACACGAAGGATTCATGCCGCAGGCCAGTGCTGGGCTGACCTCCAAAGAACCGTGCCGAGCCAGGCACGACATGGTTACCATACCATGTCATTCCTGGCCCGGCACGGAAGCACAAACGGGCCAACTAAAAATGAGTCGAGCCAGCCCAGCACGTCCCGTTTGACACCTCTATTTTAATGGGTTATCTTTTCAGAAAATTTAATTTCAACTTTATTTTTTTATCTACTAATATTTTTTTGCATGATCAAATAACTTTGAAAAAAACTTAATTTAAAATTGAGAAATGCAAATTATTTCTTATTTCTCATACGTTAGGATTTTATCCTAGGTGTATTAGTGTGTTTAATTTTTTACTTGTATATTTTTAATTTGATCATCTATTATTTGTCTAGTTTAAAATAATATATTTTAACCTTAATAATATTTTTACCATATAATATGAGATGAGTTAGTTGAAAAAATATATCAAATCTTTTTATCATGTCCATTAACCTAATATGAGTGAGAATCCATTTAATTCGAGACATTCAAATATATAGAACTTTAAATACTTGATCAATTTTATTGATGACTACTCTAATATATGTAAGTAATTTTTTATTTTTCTAATATTTCATAAAATAATAAAAAATCAATTTAATAAAAAAAATAAAAATAATAATATATTAAAATATGTGTTATATAGATTCAGTACTTATTATGTAAATAACAGAAATATATATATCAAACCTCTTGTGCTGACACACCCTCACAAAATAAGATAACTAAAAAAAAGATATCTAGTTGAATTTATGTTATGTTGATTTGAGCACCCTAATATATGAGCTGCCCCAACAGGATTTGTCCATTATATAAAAGCATTGTCTGTATGTATTATATTATCAAATGTTATTGTTGTTTTTTAAAGTTCTTGAATTATACAGAATCAAATTAACAGCACAAAAAACTAACCTTCTTCTTATGAACAGCAAGTTCTTCCAGAGAATGAGGCTTGTATTTATCAACCCATAACTCTGCTGTGTTACTCTTTCCAGGATAATATATCTCTTTGCAATTAGCTTTAAGATACAATGGAGACACATAATGTCACAAACTACAATACATCATACATGTCCGCGTTAAAATATTGTCAATGTAATTATAACAAGGAAACAAGATAGCCCTTCTAAACAACTATCAATTCTAAACAGGAGCTGTTTCAGAATTTAAAATCTGGAACTACATTTTTATGTTAAGTAAAACACTAATAAAACAGCAAACAAGACATGGCATACCAGCAGATACCTTGGGCCCATAAAAAATTTCACTGAAATCCGAACCAGAAAAATTCCACTGCACAAGAACAAAAAAACTTCACGATAACACAACAAACTGAAAATTTTATTCAATTATAGTTCAAATGCATAATTAATACTTAACCAACCAATAGCAATGAGGAAAATAAAATAATATGGGCAGGAACTCAAAATCCTGGAACATGAGTATGACTCAAACAATAATAAATATTGAGATCATAATAATTAAATTGAGACTCGAATCGAGAATCAAAATACTTGATTAGTGAATCAATAATCAAGAATCGTATCGTGGATCAAATTTTTTATAATTTTTTTCCACTAATTAATTAATATTTCCTACAGTTAATTTTTTTTTAGTTGTTTAATTTTTATTTTTATGATTTTTTTAATAGTTTATTATTGTTGTTTCACATTAAATTCGTAATACCAAAAATTGTAGTTGATTTTTTCCACGTTAATTAAATTCCCACGGTTAATAATTTTTTTTTGATATTTTAATTTTTATTTTTGTTACTTTTTAAAAATTTTAGTCACTTGAGAATCAATATTAAATCAATTCATGTGAATCGATTTAGGATTCAGCAATTCAGTCTTCAATACATGTATATTTTAAATTTTTTTATAGAATATGATCATTTACCCCCTGAATCATGAATCGAATCATGAATCATACGATTTGATAACAATGATTATGATTATTTTATAATTTTTTATGTATTTACCTCTTTTGATGGGCACCAAATTTGTGGGTTACCTCAATCCTTATTGATTTATTATTTTTAGACTTTATTTTTCCTTGGAAATTATTATGTGAGTTTTGATTATCATGAATCTTTAGTTTGTGGGTTACCACAATGCTGTGATAGCAACAACACAATATGGAGAGATCGTAAGAATGACTTGTGTGTATGAGTGTTGGAATTTACATATAAGCGAGTGCAACTAATGGCACTGACATAATAGTGCATAAATGCATAGGATACAGTGTGCGTAGGTGGTGCAGTGTACATGCAAGTGGATCCATGTGCTTTAGTATAGTATGAGTGCAAGTGGTACTGTGTGTGCAAAAGATTCCAACCCACTATTGGTGTTTATCTAGTGGACAATGTATGCAAGTAGAGACTGTGAAATTGAAAGTGTAGTATAGTGTGTGCACAAAAAGTATGTGTATAAGTACAGTATAATGGTGTTGTACATACTTTTTTACTTCAATTGATGCAAGAAGCAAAAATATCATTTATTACTATGCAGAGACTTGTGTAATGAAATTACACGCAATAAGTTCCTGGAGTTCAAATGCAATTTTTTCATTGGGAAAAACTTAACCACCTGACATAGAAGCCCTCCATGTGATGAAACAAATGATGCATGATTATTAATTAATTCTTGGCTGTTGATTGTCATGAGCCAATCTATCGAAACTGATTTGTCTTTTATTTTCACATATTGCACAACATACATATATATAATGTAGCTTCTCTACTGATTGGATTGACTACCAGCCTGCCTATATAATCGAAGCAGAGTACCACACATTTCACTCATTTCAAACAATTAATTACATAATTCTTAGAGATATTCTCAGTACATATCGATATAATTGTGAGAGTAAGATAGGAAGAGAAGATTTCTTATATGATGTTACAATTGCACTCCCTACCTATAGATGACAAATGGGCCAAGTAGTCTTGGCCCATCCCACGAAATAGACCACAAAAAATAACCCAATTAGGAAGTACATGTTTTTTTGACTTCAATTGATAAAAGAAGTAAAAATATCGATTATTACTATACGGATGCTTTTGAAATAAAATTACACGAAATAGGCTCCTAGAGTTCAATTGTTTTTATATTGGGAAAAGCTTGGCCACATGACATTGAAGCCTTCAAATGATGAAACAAATAAGACATGATTAACTAATTCCTAAAAGTTGAGTATCATGAGCCAATTCATTTAAATTTATTTAAATTTTATTTTTACATATAACACAACATGCAAAATATTATGAAATCTCACGGCATCATAATATTCATCTCGAACTACACACATATATTATATGAATTCTCAGTTGATTGGGTTTATATTAGAGTAGCCTAGAGAGTTAGAGCATATCATCACACATTTCACACAAGAAGCAAAATTCTGAATGGTATTCTCAGTAGAGATAGATATGATTGTGGGAGTAAGACAGAAAGAAAAGCTTTCTAGTATTATATTGTTGTACTCCCTAACATGAGGTGGAAAAAGTGACCCAGGCACAGCCTACGAGGGGATCAACCCACGTGTGACAATAGCATGCAGCATGACAAAAGAAAATTACCAGCCCATGTGATAAAATGTGCCCATTTCCTACCCTGAGTCAGGCAAAATTTTGAACACAAAGTAAGCACATAAATCTCTGCACCATTTTCTAAAAAAAAATTGGATACGGATCAGCATGGCTTGCATATGTCATATTTCTTCCAAGATGTTCAAATAGTCTTCTTTTTATAAGTTTTACTTCTAAATAATACAATTATTTTCTATTCTATTAATTTTGTTTTGCATTATCAAAATACTTCAAAAAAAAAACTTTATTTATAGTTGAGCTTGAGCATGATCGATTATATGTTATCTTACCTATTATTATCTTATTGGATGATTTAATATTATTGATCATTTACTTGTTTATTTGTAATTTAGCCATTCATCTCTTGTCAAACTTAGCATTTTGAATCCTGATATTAAAGATATTTCTGTGTTAGATATGAGATATATTAATTAGAAAAATATACTAAAATTTTATATTATATCCACCAAATTTCAAACTTAAACAAGTAAAAATTCATTCATTTTAATTTAATCAAATGTATAGAGATCTAGTAGATATAATACTCGAGATGGCTTGAGATAGTTTTTTACTTTTATTTATTAGTATAACTATTTCACTTGGTTATTTATTCTTTTATTTAAATCAATTTTATTTTATTTTTCAAATATTTCAAAAAAATAAAAAAAATTAATTTTATAAAAATATAAAAATTATTAAAAATAATGATACTTTATATTATATATCTGACAATTTCAATACTTGATATACTAATCATAAAATCATATAATACACTTCTAGTACTAGGACACGTATATGTAATAGGATTGAAAAAAAAAGAAAGAAAAGTTATTCTATTAAGATAATCAAGTTACTTCTCTATTGTGAAAGAAATTCATATATATTTTTTAAGATATATAATTTTAACTACAATTTATCTAATCAAACAAATATTTTCTTGTCTTTTCTCGTTGTGTAGATTATCTTACATTTTACTCTAAAAAAATTATTTAATTTACCTCCTAAAATTTTTTAAAACACTTATTTTCTTCAAGATTTTTTTCTATAATATAATAAGACGATACTATGAATAATAAAATATATTTTTCTTGGTTAATCTAGTGTCCAAAAAAAATAAAACTATTTTTCATTTATGACTAATAAATTATCAATTGGTACTGATATTGTTTTTTTAAGAGATATTCTTTAATAAGTCTTGACATAATAAGAATTAAAAAAAAGATACATAGAACTCTTACTCCTTTGAAATTCTATTTATGGCTCCAATAAGAAAAAAATATCACTCATCAATTATTTCTGAACTTGTTGGTTTATAATATAATAACTCTCTTTTTAAGTCATAATGTATATAATAGGTATAAAATATGTTGATTCTAAAAAGAGTAAAATTTACCTAGTAAAAAAACATTCATCTAATCCAATCGAGCTAATAGCTCCCGAGTCAAATCTAGTTACAACTTCAAAATGAATTAAGAGGGTGGAGACTTGATTAATTAGGATTGAGTTTATCCTAAAGGGAAAAAACATATACAACTTGTTCAAAGAATAAATATGTCTGTTGAGAAATTAAATAACTATGCAATCAATTCTTCTTATCTTAATATTTTGATTACTCTTAAAAAAATAAAATAATTTGTACTCGATGCTTAAATTCATTGATATTATCATACTATCATTTTCTCTTTTTATTTCTCTTTTATTATTTATCTTAATAGTATGATGATACTCAAATCTTCTTGGGAAATATTATTTCATTTATAATGATATCAATTTATGGTACAAAATATAAATATCATTCACCATGTTGCGACTTATAAACTAGTATCACATCCTTTAAAAATTTTTATTATTAATTACAAATAAATATTTCATGCAAAGATTAATCCTAATGGGAAGAGGAAATGTTGATTGACAAAATGCAAGATTTATTGTGAAGTGATTTACTCACATGTTTAGAGTGAATTCTCAAAACATTCTCTCTAGTGATTAAGATGACCTCCATGAAAATACTCATATCTCCAACAATCTCTCATATGTGATTACCACATTAATTAGACATGTAGAATATATATGAAACAACTACCTATTTTTTAAATAATAACAAAGTATTTGAATCTATTTTGCAGATTATTGAAGTTCTTGTATTACCTAGAGTATTCAAATCTTATTGTTGTGTATGTGATGATTATCTTTATTATGAGAGATAATTAAATTAAAATCATTCAATTCGAATTTCGATCATAATTTAAATAAGAAATCTTAGATGGCTCAAAAAATTATCTTTAGATAAATATTACTTGCGACATTAAAAATATTATATTTATCAAGAAAAATATATGTAATTAATATTCTCATAGAAATTGATCTTTTAGATTATACTTCAATAAATATACATATCAAGCCGAATACTATTTTCTTCAATCATATGACCCTCCAGTTGACTTGACCACATATAATATAATTATATAAAAAATTAATTATCAGACCATATGTCACATATATAGTAAATATAATAAGTTATTTTATAAATTATTTGTAACATATTTATCATGTAGTAGTTCTTCGTATACTTAGAAATGTAAAAAAATCTTCAAATCTAAGTATCTTATTTAATGATCATATGCACCTTTTACTAGCTAATTTTTAAATTTTTTGGTTAGACAATAACTTGCATAGAGAAGAAATCTATTATCAGTTATTATACTTTTTTAGAAATAATTTTGAATCTTAAAAATATAAAAAATAGGCAATAATCTCAATATCTAGTACAAAAAAAAATTTAAGATAATAAAAATAATTATCTACTAGATTCTTTAGATCAAATATATTTCTTAAGAAGATTAAATAGTCACTTACATTTTGAAAAAATTTAGAATAAAATTATTACAACAATCTATATTCTTACAGCAGATTAGTCAACCAACATATTTACGAAGATCTTAATGAGTCATCAACTTACTTCTCTTTTCTTCAAACTTAATATCATATATATTTATGCATCAACTTAATAGGACTATTATAAGTTTTTATTATTTTTTTTCACATTTATTTTTTTTATGAGAACACCCATATGCAGCCTCTCTGACTTTTAAGGGTAAATATGTCAAGATATTAACCTCTCGCATATCTCATGCTAAATCATGAGACTTATACATTAGGTACGACCTCCACCATTAAACAATTGATTTGAGTTTTATCATTTTCATTTTCTATGTTTTTTATTTTAACACAGATAATTAAGTGAACGAGTGATTATGGGATTAATGATGACATCATAAACTAGCAATATGCAGAAAAGATAGCACTGGCGTTAAGAGAAATGAAATTTTCGTAGAAAATTGAATTTCGTGACTGGTGAAATGACAAATAATTACATATAAATATAGAATAAGAACAGCGTTCTACCCCATCGACGTTAGTGTTATCTCTCCTCAACCGAGACCTTGGAGACGAAATGCGAAGCTTCTTTGATTCTTTAGAGTTTGAAGAAGTCCGTGATGCCGTAGATTTCTGTTTCTTATCGTTGCTTTTGGAACCTGTAGGTGTAGGATGGCATGTGTCTTCTTCGACTGTTGCTGGTGCGATGCTGGAAGTTTTTCTTCCCATCGCACTGCTGACATCCAAAAATGTTAATATGAAATTACCCTCCTCATTTCACGTCTTTAATATTAGAATTTCGTCTCCGCCCATCTCCATCTCCTCCTTTCTTCGTTTCCCCCTCTTCTATGTTTCGGACCGTTATGTCACACCTGAATTCCTCCGGCTTTCCCCACCGTTGTCTCCCTCCGCTCTGACAAACCCTCTACTTGCTCTTGTTTTCGCGAACATAAGACTCAAAAATGTTATCCTCCGATGTCAAGAATTTGTGGCAAATCAAAATATTTATATATGTATTTGTTTTTATTCTTAAAATTAATATTTATATTTATATGTATATGCATATATATACAAATGTGCATATACACTACTATACATGTAAATATCCACACACACACTTGTGTGTGTGTGTGTGTGTGTGTGTGTGTGTGTGTGTGTGTGTATCGTGTTGACATCTCCATACTATGGGTCAGTGCAATTCTAAATCATGTTGTGTCAAGTTAGGCATGATATTTTCATGTCATGCCTTGTGTTATGACCAGGCCACATGACTAAGCTAACATATATAATTTATCATTGGATATAAAGATTCAATGGTACCCACCATTTCATGATGACAATATTACCTAATACTAATAGGAGTAAGCATGAATTATGGTGTTTTTTTTGTTTTTTTTCCTATTTAACTCGAGTGCTTTTTTTAATGAAAATTCCCACCTAATATTAAAATATAATTAGTTTTTTAGAAATTCTAAATATTTTATTAATCATTTATTTTGTGAACATTGATAATAATTAATGACATATCATCATGACTTAATAGGTGTTATGTTGTTTTTCATTCATTTGAAAAGAGTCGACTCCCCCTAGATGGATGTTTAGTCTGCTAGGGTTTGGTCATCATCAAGTTGCTTTCTGGCAAAAATCGAATCCTACTAGTCCAGATGGGTCCATTCCTTATCTTGGATCTTTCCCTTCACATTATTGACCATATTTGATGAATCAACCTCAAGGGTGATTGTCTTTTCCATTAAGAATTTTATGAAGATTTATATTCACTTTCATGATGATCTGCAGAGAAAATTGGCTGCATTAGATTTTCAAGAAAAAATTCTTTCCAATTCTTGCACGCCAAGGGGAAATAATATATAAACTCATTGAGAGAGCTATTGTTTTCTTTCATTGAGGGAGCTTGGGTTTTCTTTGTGCTAACAATTCTACTCACCTGCTATTGAACCTGTCAAATTTGTTATGAAGTCTCGTATTACTCAATTATTATCTCTCTCAATTGAGGAAGGTGATGCATTCATTTGGAGAGAAGTCAGTGCTCACAAAATGTACATGTAAATTATGCATTGTGCAAAAATTACTTTCTCAAAGGTGAATTCATGTTCATTCTTTCAAATAATGTGTTGCTACTATGTGGAGGCTAGGCAGAGGTATTTTTGTTCAAGAACTGGATGCAAGGTGCTTCTTATTTAAGTTTTTTCGTGAGTAAGGTTTTGGAAAGTAGTCATTGGATATATGACAATATGTACATCTTCCTCCATTGTGAAATACCTAATGAATTTCCTACCACTATTTCCTCGACTCATTAGATTTCTAGGTACAAATCCATAACATTTCTGAGGGTTCAAGTCTACTTAGTTTGGGAAGGGGTCTCTTATATGTGGATTAGGGTTCAAACTGATATTTCATAACCTCTAAAATATTGGAAAAAAATAATGTTATCTAATCAATCTTCCTCACAAGTCCTCTTTTAAGTATGAGTACTTGGAAATGTTTTGTTTTCTTCGTGGTAAACTAGGCCATGTAGAATATGTATGTGAAATTCACTTTTATATGACTCATGGATAGGATAATTAGTTGAAAGAATATTTTTTTTAATGATATAAATCCAGAAACTTTGAGTGTTTTTCCAGGCTCATGGGCTCTAACCAGGTAGTTCACTAGTTTGAAACCTATAATGGTGGATGTTAGGTACAGGATAGCTTGGTGCATCATTTGCAGCTTATAATCTCCTTTTAGACTACTTATAAGGATTTTAGTCTGATGCACGTGCAATCAACTTTTGATGAAAATGTAAAGATTGACTTACAAGATGAAATGAAACGTAGGCATGAGGATTTTTGGCTATTACCTCAAATTATATGAGAAAAATTTTGATTATTATCAACGATTCTTCTAATAGTTTGAATAAAGATTTACTTTTAGTTATTGACCTGATGAGGTCTATAAAGCAGGCTCGCCAATAGCCATGAGTTAATTTAGTTGGAACTATTAGGGTATGGGGAACTTAAGAGTAATTTTTAGTTTGTGTGATTTGGTCAAATCACATTATCTATGTATTCTCTTTCTCGTGGAAATAATAGTTCATGAGATGAAGATTTAGAAGTTACATATCAAGTTTGAGTTTTTTTTTGTAAATTTATAGTTAATAGTATCGGTCATAGTGGTGGTTTGGCTATGCTATTGGATTCAAGTTTGTGCTGTTCAACCTCAGGATTTCTAATAATCATATCAACTTTGTTATTTTTGAAAGCACTAGTGATTGACATTTAACCAGGTATTATAATTTCCATGAGTGCTATTTATGGATGGCTTCTTGAAATTTATTGCATACCTTGATAATTCATTCTTCCCCTCTATGGGTTTGTATTAGTGATTTTAATGATATTCTTTCTTATTCAGATAAGAAAGAAGGCATGACTCATCCTGATTAGCTCTTTTGTAGGTTTCATGATGCTTTAATTGATTGTAGATTGATTGAGTTATTTTTGCATGATTGTGGTTTTACTTGGGCGTGGAGTAGGGGTTCTCTTCATTGGGTCCAAAAAAAAATTGTATTGATGATTTGCTACATAGATAATTGCTACTTTTGATTATTCCTCTATTTTATAGTAGTTTTTGCCTCCTAGTGGGAATGTTTCATTCCATTTTAGATTTAAAAATTTATGGTTAAACGAAAATAAGTTTGTGTCTAACTTTGGGATTTGGTGGGGGAGTTTTACTGACCTCTCACTTGTGTAATGACTATCACATTATGTGAATTTTAAGGTTGATTGGGGGAGGAAGTTTTTACAAAAGTTTCATAATAAAATTAAAATATGTAGGATGCAGGTTGAGCAAATCTAATCTTATACTAATGAAAGTAGAGTTGCTGAATTTTTTAATGAGAAAAGACATATATTGCCAAGTAATTGGAGGATGAAGAATTGTATTGGAAGCCATGGGCTAAGGTTTTTTGGTTGGAAAATGATGACCTTAATTCCAAAATTTTTCATACATAAACTTTAGGTCATACGGTTACCTATAATACTATTTCTCTTATTGATGATGATGTGATTATGAAAATGGACTTGAATACTATAGGTTTCATTGCTTTGTAATATTTTAGTAATTTATTCTCTTTTGATTTGCTTAATTTTAATGATGTGGAAATCTCTTTGATTGATGTTATTAGTTTGGAAGAGAATGAAAGTTTAGCTGTACTGTTTTATAAAAAGTAGTTCATTACAACTATCAAGAAAATGCATCCTGAAAAATCACCTAGTCTGGATGGCCTTTACCCAAAATTTTATCTATGTTTTTGGCCTTTGATTGATGATCAAATATTTTTTGCAACTTCACAATGACGTTGTCACACATTGGGACTTAGTAATACTCTATTAATTATAATTTCCAAATATGAGAATCGATCTTTCATGAAAGAGTTAAAACTGATCTCATTATATAACACGTTGTATGACCTCGTTGCCAAGGTCATTATTAATTATATGAAAATATTCTTTGTATATTGTTCTCTTCATCTCAAACAACTTTTATTTTTCGTTGCTCTATTATGGATAATATTCTTCTAGCAAGCGAACTATTAAAATATCTAAAGTGGCGCATGAGGGGTTGTATTGGTGATGTTGCTCTTAAATTGGATATTAGTAAGGCATATACATAGTTGATTGAGGATTTCTCCAATTTATGTTGCATAAAATAGGGTTTGCAGAATTTCCTAGCTTATGTTGTGCATCTCAATAGTTAAATATTTTGTTCTCTTCAATGGCATAATTGTGGGCTTAGGTGTACCTAGGAGGGGTAATCGTTAAAGTTATCATCTTTCATCTTTTTTGTTTATTATATGTGTTGAAGGCCTTTCTGCCATGATTTATGATTCAGGGACTATAAGTGATCTTCATGGTTGCTAAGATTTGTAGGAATGCACATTTCATATCTCATCTTTTCTTTATGGATGACAGTTACTTGTTTTCCAAGAGTTCTCTAGTCAAAGTTTATGTGGTATGTAATATCCTCGTAAGATTAAAAAGGTTTATGGACAAGTTATTAATCATGTTAAGTTCGAGATTATGTTTAGGCCTAACATCCACAATGATAAACAAAGTGAGATAATTGATATACTGGGCATTGAAGTAGTGGAAGGTAATTCTTACTAACTTAGGCTGCCTTCGATTCTTGAGCATTCCAAATGAAATATATTTGGGTTTTTGAATGAGCACATATGTAAATGGTTATCTTCTTGGCATAATAAGCTATTATCGAGAGCAGACAAAATCATTTTGATAGGAAATATACTACAAACTTTGCCTACTTATAACATGCAAGTCTTTCTTATTCCTCCTTCAATTTTTAAGAACTTTAGAAAATGTTGAATTTTTTTTAGTGGGGCTCTCAACATCAAGGCCATAATGTGATTAATTGATACAGGTGGAAAATATCATGCGAGAGGAAAAAGGTAGGTGGGCTAAGATTTCTTGATATATGCCTATTTAATTTTGCATTTATTGGTAAGCAATGTTGGAATTTTTTAGCCAAACTACATGCTTTAGTAGCTTGAGTGTTAAAAGCAAAATATTTTTCTTCGAGGGACTATATTTCATCCAATTTGGAGTTTAATCCTAGTTTTGTCTGGAAGAGTATTTGGTCAGCAAAGAAAGTTGTGTGTTCAATGTATTGCATGAGAATCAGGTATTGCGAAATCACTAGTGTTTAGAATGATCCATGGGTTAGATGCCTACCCAATTTTCAGGTCCAATCTTTGGTAATGCATGGTTTAGCTTTAGAGGGTTTGAAGGTTTCTAATTTGTTGTTAGAATTTGTTCACTAGAATATGATTTTTATCCACAAAATTCTTAGTTCTATCAATGCTCCAATTATGTGTGGGCAATTATTTTCTCATTCAAAAAAATATGATTTTCCAATATGGCATCATTTAGACTTAGAGCTCTACGTAGTAAAATCTTATTATGATATACTTTTGTTCTTAATTGGTCTTCCATCTGTAAGTTTCTCCAAAGATTAGCAAAGATTTTGGAAGCTTTCAATTCCTCAAAAAAAGCTAGATTTTGTGTAAATATCATTCATCAATTTTTTACCTTTAAAAGTGAGGCTTCATAAAAAATGTGTAGTGCTGAATACGTGTTGTAGTCTCTATGACATAAAAGTTGATAATGTATTTCATTTATTCTTTAATTGCTCATTTGCACAGTCTTACAGGGCAACTACACTGTTGAATTTTTTGGCTACCATGAGGAAAGATTTTTATACTAGTTTTGTATCTTTGCTCAACTTGCATGATGACTTAGTTCCGTGCACATTTTTCTTAGTGATTTGGGCTATTTGGGGTAGGCAAGCTTTACATTCAGAGATAGTGATATGTAATGCCTTTGATTTTTACAATGAATGGAAGCTAGCCTAGGCAAACAAGCTAGGTTGTTAAGATGGAACTGTTGCATGTTTGGTTAGCTAGGTTCGACCTCTACTGAGTGCTTTAAATTGAACATAGATGCAGCTATGCTAAAAAATACAATGTCAATAAAGGTAGGAATTGTATTACATGATTCTAATAGGCTATTGGTTATATGTAAATCTGTTATTTTGCTATTATGCTGCTCTGTAAAAGAGCCCAAAGTCGCAGGTCTCGGTGAAGATTTACAATTGTTGCATTAGCTTCATCGTTTTGAGGTTGATGTGGAGTTAGATGCTAAGATTATGGAGGAAGTATTTCACTATAAACCCCTTTTTATATTAAAGAGTTTGATTGCATTATCAGTGCTTGTTGATGTTTAATTGTTAGTAGTAATTTTTCTATTTTATTTGTAAAATAATAAGCAAATAGGATGACTCATTGTTTAGCCATAACTATGCATTCTCATGCTTGTATTTTTAGTTCATTTTCAATTTTCTTTATTTTTTAGGATACTATGTTAGATGATTTGTGTGTTTCTTAGTAAAATTATTTGATTGTTCAAAAAAAAAAAAACATGACATAATAGAAATATAAAAAGTTTGATCATTCTTCATACTTGTATTATAGTATGAATTAATTATCACACACACGAGCACACACATATATCAATTTTAAATTAGATTTAATTATTTACAAATGATAATCAATATAATTTTGACTATTTTATGCGTTACAAAGTTGAAAATTAATGATGAGTTGTCAATTCGAGTAAAATTGACGATTTGAAATGGCGTCTCTTTCGTTCAGGTTCTTACTGATATTTCCGATCAGGAAGCCAACTTGCACCCAGTCAACCAACTATCCTTCATTCCATGGCTCCACCTACTTATCTCCGCCTCACTTTCCTTTTAATGAAATAGCATCGTCATTTCACTTGCCATTTTGAAATTAATCCTCACCAAACTCCACCACTCATGTTGAGGAACGTGATGCGCTCGAAAGAAAATACTTTTTTTTGTGCCTCATCTCTCAGACCTTGAGCTCACGTGTCGAAGCCAATCCCATGGCTCAGCCAACAAAATCGTTTCGTATTCTACCGGCCGTCAATTCACAGGCGGTAGACTCTAAAATTGTCCCCAATTCCAATTCTCGTCTCCAAAAACTATCCGCGTCCGTGCACTGGCCCAGGGTTTTGTGGCGGAGTTTGGATCCCAGGAGGACGCGGATGGCATGTGCGAGAGCGACTCAGGTTCTGGATCGATCGAAAATGCTTACTGTTGTTGACGTCCGTCTGGGCAACCGGAGCTATCCAATCTATATTGGGTCTGGCTTGCTAGATGAAGCGCAGTTTCTGCAACGGTACTGTGATTGCTTTCGTGGTTGGTTATTTATTGAAATTTGTTCCCGTCTTCAATTTACATGTTTCTGCGTGCACTGGTTATCCGGCGAACATGCGCATTGGTTTCCTGACCATTGCTTCTTGGTTTCCTGAACATGCGCATTCGTTCTTAGAAAACCCATTTCTACATTTTATATAAAGAACGTAAAATGGCTAGAAATCAGTGGGAAGACCACTAATATACGTGGCTAACTTGTTCAGCCAAGAATTTATCAATGCTCCGGGTTCTCTTCTCCCAGTGGTTAACTTTTCTGTATTATGTGATTGCAGGCATGTACACGGGAAGAAAGTTCTAGTGGTTACAAACAGCACGGTTGGGAGGATGTATCTTGATAAAGTTGTTGATGCCTTATCAAGTGGGAACTCAAATATTTTTGTTGAGAGCGTTAGTTTGCCTGATGGGGAAGAATACAAGGATATGGTAGGTCACCAGATATGAGAGCATCTCCAATGGCTAGCTATTTATTCACTTTTAGCTATTTTAGCTAGCCAATCACAAAAAATTCTCTCCAACTCACTCTCTATTTTACTCTTTATTTTCTAGCTTACTCAAATGGCTCAACAAATTTGGAGAGCCATTTGAGCTCTCTAAATTTTCTCTCTATTTTTTTATCTCTATCTCTCTCTATGTATGTTTTGACTTTTTAAAAATTATGAGAGTTTAGGTGTAAAATAGAGATTGTGGTTGGTGTGTATTCTAAAAAATTGCTAGCTAAATTAGTGAATTTAATATTTAAATATATTTTGAGTATATATTTTGTTAAGTGTGGTTGGAGATGCTCTGACACGGCACAAACGTAACTGTCGACAAACTAAATTGACCTTGTCTGCATGTCATGGCAGGAAACCCTCATGAGAGTCTTTGACAAGGCAATTGAGTCACGGCTAGATAGGAGATGTACATTTGTGGCTCTTGGAGGTGGCGTTGTTGGTGATATGTGTGGATTTGCTGCTGCATCCTATCTTCGTGGAGTCAATTTTATCCAGATTCCTACTACTGTCATGGCACAGGTCTAGCATACGACACTTAAAAAATGCCATTTTTTGTGATGTGTGATAATATGATCCCTTGAAATTGCATCATTTTATTTTAAACCAGTAGAGCATCACAGGTGGATTCGTCAGTTGGAGGAAAAACTGGCATAAATCATTCCTTGGGGAAGAATTTGATTGGTGCATTTCACCAACCTCAATGTGTTATTGTAGATACCAACACTCTAGACACACTCCCAAATAGAGAATTGGCCTCTGGGTTTGCCGAGGTCATAAAGTATGGACTGATTAGAGATGCAGAATTTTTTGAGTGGCAAGAACAAAACATGAAGAGGTTGATGGAAAGGTAATGACATAGAATTCAATCACTCTCTGACTTATCTTTCCATTTTATTCAATCATGGTAGTTACTAGTTAATAGCTACTAATCACCATTAAAATTACAATTCTAAATATTTTTATTAAGAAATAAATAATTTATTTGTTTGTGTTATTTGATAATCAAAATAAAAAACAATGAGATATAATAGTGCATATTCAATTTTTTCAAATAATTATTATATTCAAAGTATTTCACAGGTAATTTTTGTCATCATATTTAATTTTATATTTATATTAAATCTAGAAATAAGTAATATTAAAGTTATAATGTCGAGAAGAATATAATAAATAATTAATTATCTTAATTGTATATATTATATCTGATTTAATTATAATCAGATAATTAATTTTTCATATGATTTTCCTTTAAGTAATAAAGTTAATTGGAGGGATCAAATCAAAGGTAAAGTTCATACATGGATTAATAGAAGTATTTGTTGAAATACAATTCAAAACATTAACATCTTCAAGAATGTCAAGTGATTGTTTTCTTTATAATAAAATGATATTTCTCTCGGAATAAGGTACTTTCATTGCTAATAAAATATTTGAGTTTTCTAATTTTTTATTTTAAAATTGTTTATAAAAATATTCATTGAGTTGAATAATTCTTAACTTTTTATGTTTTGTATTTAGAATATTTTTCATATAGATAAATAGCAAAATTATATAACACACATATATAACCCAAATGAGATGAATATTTGTGAAAAATTCATAAATTATGTTCTTGTTAAATGTGTCAAATAGATACTTTCATGCTGGCATGACCTATTTTATGTGGCTTATTTGGGCCCAAAATCAACCCATTTTAGGTTGATTTTGAGTTGTGTTAGATTATATTGTATTGATTTTAGGTTTTGCTAGTTATGGGTAGCTTGAATGCTTTGTTAAATTTCTTTGAAATTTGATTTTTTTATTTATTAGAAATATTATATTCTATTTTATATATTAAAATAATATAATTTAAAAAATATATTATATTAAAAATTTAAATAAACTAAAATCAAATCAATAATTAAAAAAATTATTTGACTTTCTGCTCAACCCAAAAATTAAAATATTGTAAGAAAAAAAATATAATCCAAACTATGACTCACAATATAAGATAAAATAAAAATAAATAAAATATTCATTATCATATATCATCACGTGAGTTCTTATTTCGTGTCTATAATATTATAGCGTGGTTATAGATTATCACCGTCATGTATGATTCTGAATGTAGTATTAGTGTTGGTCTTAATATTTTCGATATCTCATTTCATGAGTTATCATCTATTAGTAACTCTTATATCTTAATTTGAATATCTAATATTGAATTTTCTTAGTCATTCAACATGCAAATATCTCTGTGATGTTTGATTGCAATTTGGATCTCCTATCTGAAATAAAATTGGCTATCATAGAAAAAAAAATTTGATATTATGTTAGACATCAAATGGGCTAGTGAATCACATGCTATCTTATATAGCACAGATTAGATAGATTTGTTATTTGTATGATTTTCATAAATTTATATTATTCAAATTTTTATTTGTCTTGTGATAAGATGAAATAGTAATTAATATTTAAATACTGAGATAATTCACTCCTATTTAACATATCACTCTATTATTTATTTATAGTTAACTGAATTGAAAAGTCATCTTCAAATATAATATCAAAATTCATATTTGGAGCCTTATTATAACTATTATACCTAATATAGTAATATGTAAGCTAGTTTGTTAATTTATTCTAAATAAATTTTTTTAGTTTATCTATTTTGTTCATATAAGTGGATATGTATCTTAATATATTTTTTATTCATTCTATCTTAATTCTATAATTTATACAGGTATCCAAGCAATACATAGTCGGAATAGAGAATTTATATTTTAAATATTTGGTTTTCATCTTAATAGTTATTGTATTAAATGTATTATGTCCTATATAATTATTAAATATGTTATTAATATTGAATATGCATTTAAATGCATTAAAAATGATAGGAGTATACTCAAATGAATAAATATTTATCGTATCAAAAAAAATTTTTAGAAATTAATAAGTTCATGCATCATAGTTTGATTATTAATAATAAATTGATTTTTTTTTTATTATTATAGTCGGATATTATATGTTAGTAGTTAACATATAACTCTAATATATGATGTAGGTATAATTTTAGAGATGTCAAATGAGTTATGGCATAACATGCATCACCTTTTTTTTTTGGCTTGGTTAGGCCATTGTGTAATGCTAGACATGACGTGATATAGATTTGTGTTGTGTTGGCACGGTATGATATCCACATGACTAAGTTTGGCATGACCCATTTGGCCTGCAGTCGGGCTGATTCTTGGTTGGTCGCACTTGGTCATACCGAGTCATGTTGGTTATGGGAAGGGTAGTGAGCAATCTGAATTGAATGTATATAGTTAAAATATCTTAAAATTTTAATTTTATATTTATATAAAAATTAAAATATTATATATTTACATTGCAATATAGAATAAAATAAATTAAAATAAATAACTAAAAAAATTGTCTGAAAATTAGATTAATTCTAAAATGAAAACCATAATCACGTAAATAAAAAAATAATTCATTAAGTATAATATCAATATAATTCATAATATAACATAAAGCATAACTGACATAAATTTTAAAATAAACAAAATATCATATTATATGAAAAAAAAATTCAACATACCATGAGTTATTAATTCATGTTTGTAGTATGGTAATACAGATGTAGATCATTATTATCATGTATGTATTTGAAGATATTATTAGTAGTTGTCTCAATATTTTTGATCTATGTCGTATTAGTTATTATTTGTTAGTATAACTTCTGTTTTATCTTGAATCTTCATTATTAAATTTTTTCAATCTTTCATATATGTAAAAAATTCTATTATATATGGTCATAGGCTAAATATTTTATTTGAAATAATATTATTTATCACAAAAAAATAAACTTTAATACTATGTTAAATATCAGATGGATTAATAGATTATATGTCATATTGGATAGTAAAAGATATATAGATTCGTATGATTTTTATTAATTTAAAATATTTAAATTCTTATTATTATCATGTGAAAGGATAAAAAAATAATTAGCATCTAAGTATTGAGACAAATTACTCTTATTCGATGGATCACCCTAGTATCTTAATATATCATTCATGTTCATACCTGGAGCCTCATTATAATTAACATATCTAGCAATTTAATATGTAAACATGTTAATTAATTTTTTATGAATAAAATTTTAGGTTTATTTATTTGGTTCATGTAAGTAGATATGTGCCCTAATATATTTTCTATTTATTTCACCTTAACTATAAGATTCATACAAGTAACTAAGTAATATAGTATTAGAATGAAAGATTAATATTTTAAATACTTAATTTTCATCTTAATAGTTATGATACTAAATCTAATATGTCCTTTATACTTTTTAAATATACTATTCATATTATATATGTACTCGAGTGCAATGTAAGTGTTCAAAGTATGTACAATCAAACATATATTTCTTGTGTTATAATTTTTTTTAAGGAATTTTATGAAAGAAATTTATGTATTTTAATCTAAATTATTAATAATAAATTTATTATTTTTATTATTGATGTAGTTAAATGTCACCTGTTAGTAACCAACATATGACTTTAATATAAAATATATATAATTCTAATGATATCTCATAATTATTAAAAAATTTTGTAAGCATCGCTGACAAATAGAGATTGTTATTTTTGTTATATGTTAGGTATTTAAAGATATTTTAGTATATTTTTTATTTTTTATAAAGCAATAAAAATAATTTTTATTTTTGCATATGCTATTATGTTAATTATGTGATATATATAGTTAACATAAAAAATTTTCCTTAATAACTCATCTTTAATAGTTATGTCAAAAATACTAATGATTACTTTATTATAAAAATGATTATTGAATGTAATATAAAAAATTTTATTTTGGATGTCATATATTTTAAAAATATTTATCATATACTCATAACATAATCATCATGAGGATGAAATATTTTAGAAAATTATAAAATTTTTTTATTAAGTTTTTATTTTGAATCTATATGGTGGGTGGTGAGACATGCAAATGATGTATCATTATGACTAGTCTAAATATATAACGTGATGAATATCATTTTATTATATTTCTTAAATTCATTATTTATTAATTATTTTTTTAATTGATAATATTTTATTATTTTATTTGTACTTGTAAACTTATGAATCAAATGATAATTAAGTTGGATGTAGGTTTGCATAATATTGATTATCTTGAGATACTTCAAAAATTTAATTGAAAAACTCATGATTATAATTAATTTAATTATATTTTTTCTTATAAAAATTTTGAGGTGTATGAACGAGGTCAATGAAATTAAATTTGATCTAAATTAAAAGTTTTTATTATTTAGTTGATTTTGCTTAGAATCTAAAGTATCATATTTTTTAGTATATTGATCAGTATTTCTCTTAAGGTGACAAATATCATTTGTACTCTTACATGCATATATTTTTTATAATATATATATTGTGTCGATTCTTCTTTGATTTTCCTATAATAATTATTTTTATATTATTAAAGTGAATTCATATTATTTAAGTTTTTTAGAAAAATGAGTTTTGATTTAATGAAGGATAATTTAGGATTAATATTTTTTAGTGTATTAAATTTCAATTATTTAAGAATAAAATAGTTTTTTTTCAAATATTATAAAATGAGTTTTTTTTTAATATTTTGGGGTGAGTACACCAAAACACAATTCTCTTAATTTTGTATATTAAAATAGTATATTTATTTATTTTTTATTTTAAATTGGTAAAAATTTGATAGTTGTCGAATTATACATGTAGCTTTGAAAACAAATCTAACGGCTACAAAATTTTTAAATAATTTATTTTTAATATTTAGACTACATGGAAAGTGACAGGACATCATATCTCACTTGATACCTTTATACAATACTATTTGTTTTAGGGGTGATTGAGTAAATTCTACTAGACATGCTAGTCATTTTTGCCTCGGCTAGTCAGGTCCTTGCAACCCACTATCCAGTCTTTGGGTTATTTTATCTAACTTAGGCTTAATTGTTTGGCAACATTGTGGTGATCTGATGATCATTTATATTACATTTAATTTTGTTTGGTCTTCTATAGGAGTAGCCTATTAATTATTTAATTTTGATTATTTTTTTATTAATATTTATTTTTTAAATAGCTTTATTGCTTAGCATATTTATTTAAATTTTAATGTATTATATAATTGAACGATAATTTTTATATTTTAATTTGAGCTCCAAATTTATATACGTACAAGTTAGAAATCTTGAATCTTACATATAATATATAGACTTGTAAAAAATATCGATGCATATTTGAAAACATAAATGAAAAAAAAATTAGAATATTAAAATTGTTATGGCATGCAAAATAAATAGGGGGAATTATGTTTTGGTGCACTCCTTTCAAAATAATTGAAAAAACATAGCTCAAAAATTAATATTTGAAAAAAATACACTAAATTTTTAACAAATTAAATTTTGGTCTACTCAAACATATTAATACTAAATTATCCTTTATTATTTTTAACTTTCCCTCTCCCCTCGCCATTTTTGCATAAGGATAGTGGGTTTATGATTCAAATTAAGTAGATATGATATTTCTAATTTATTAAAGATAAATCTTATATATATATATATATATATATATCTATCTATTTACTAGATCTTGTATTTGCTGGTAAATTTGTGTACTGGGTATGACTCAACCTGCAAAATTTCAAATAACTTATTCTACTGATAAAAATTATATGTCATGATCGTGTTTCTCTAAAATCATTTCATAATGAATTATAATTGTTATTACTTAAAATTAGAGTAATGTACGATCACACACATACTAATATATTATTTTTTTATAAAAAAATTAAATTTAAAAGTATTTAGACAAGAATAATAACGAGATGACTGATCTTCTGGGAAATCATGACGTAATCTAACGCTAAATATATTCGTCAAATAGTGGTAGGTATTGGGCTTGAGACTCATCAGACATATTATTTTTGGTCTCTGGCAGTGAAATTGTCAAGTAAATATGTTAAACTCTCTCAATTTTTGTGTTAAATTGAGAATTTTGTATACTAGGTATGATCTCCACTTAAAATCAAAGCAAGATCTGCTCCTGTAAATCTTGTTAACTAAAATATTTGATCCATTGTCAACATCACAAATCCATGGACTTATTTCTTGACTTATGTCATTGTGCGCTTGTTTGTTGTAGGGATCCCAATGCATTGGCTTATGCCATTATGCGTTCTTGTGAAAATAAGGCAGAAGTTGTGTCCTTGGATGAGAAAGAAAGTGGATTAAGAGCAACCCTAAATTTGGGTCACACCTTTGCTCATGTATGATAATATAGTTTCCATCTGCGTGTGCTATTTCATATTTATGACCAATGGAGGCTCTTTCATGCTTGAAGTGGTTCATTTTTCTTTCAGGCAATAGAAACTGGCACTGGATATGGGCTATGGCTTCATGGTGAAGCAGTGGCGGTTGGCATTGTATGATATTTGCCTTCATTCTTTTTGTTGGCTATTAGTATATAAAATTATCTATTTTATGTTAATTTCTAGGTCATGGCCGCGGACATGTCTCACCGCCTCGGTTGGATCGACAACACAATTGTGAAGCGGGTGCATAATATCATACAACAAGCCAAGTTACCCACCTCTCCTCCAGAGATAATGACTGTGAAAATGTTCAAGTCTCTCATGGCGGTAATCAAACTTTTAAATTTAGATGAATCCCTATCACACACACACACAGATATTTAGATAGATCATATGCTTATATGTATGTATAAGTAAGTAGTTGTGGCTATATGCGATTATAAATATTTTCATTTAGGAGTAGTAAGTCTTAGGTTTGAAATTCATGATATGCAATCTCTCTTAGAAACTAGAATTTGGAACTACCCATTTATTTGAACTAGTAGGAAATGACATGTCTCACCTCACAAATTTATTTGATTGTTAATTCATATCTAAAAATAGAATTTTAAGAATTTTCTTGTTATATATTTTTTATTCATATAAATTAATATTATTTATTAATATTTATATTAAAATATATAAATATTAAAAAAGCTCAAATGAATATTATTATAAAAAAAATAAATGACAAAAAAATTTAAAATATGAAAAAGCTAACTCGTTATTGCATCAATTTTATGTTACTGACAATTCTATATGTTACTGACAATTTTTTAGTAAGTGTTAAATATAAATTTAAATGAAATGATAAATACTAAAATAACTAGTATGTCTTATTCTAGTTATGAAATAATTAAAAATTTTGATTTATGTGTCATACTTTTTAAAGAATATTCAACAAATTTTTAAAATATTTTATAAAGTGCTAATTATTCTTTTTTATGTTTACTCTTGTAAATAATTTAGCTATCTTAAATCTTTTCTCATTTTCTCATTATTTAATAATCTAAGTATTCCAAAAAAAAGAAGAAAAAAAATATAAAAAAGGCAATATATATATATATATTTAAAATAATTTTTTCATTATTTAATTATGCATGGTGATATAGCAAGTCTAGTGAGATAAGTCGAACATGTTAGAGAATAAATTATTTTATATATGAATTTCAAAAAATATGAAAAATAAAAATTTATTCAAAATTAAATTTGAATGGCTTCTTTGGATATGAAGGGGAAGTGTCTAGTGTTATCTTTAGCTTACGATTTCATATCAAGGTGTCAAGTAAGTTGATAAATTTTTTATAATATGAACGATACAATTATTTATAATATTATAAGTAGAGGTGATAATTTAGGTTGAGCAACATGTCTTATCCAAAAATTACTTGAGGGTGCTCATCTCAAATTTAGTGTCAAACTTATAATATTATAAGTTTTTTGACTTGGGCTATTTCACTTATTTATTTTTTTTGGGAAATATTAATTAGATAGTTAATTTAAAAATGAATAAAAATAAGATATTAAAAATTGATATTATTTTAGACAATATACTTAAAAAAAATTATTGTGATTGCATAATTAAATTGATGAGTACGACCTTAATTTTACTCATAAGGTAGTACCCATAGTAAATTAATGTAATACATACCGTAAATTAAGATAATACTCTTCATTTTAGTTCCTTAATTATAATAATTTTTTTTAAGTGTAATGATTGATATAATATCAATTTTTAGTATATTATTCTCATTTATTTTTAATTAACTATCTGAAACATAATTTTTCTTTTTTTAATATGATTTTTTTTCAAGTCAGATTGACATCTTGAACAACCATCAAGTCCTTGTGGTGAGAACATGACTATACTTGTCTCTGCACTTAGAGGTATAGTCCATGAGGATGAAACTCATGTCTCCAAGGAAACATGCATTCAGAATCCCCATTAGTTGGACTTCATGTGTCATGGGTGGCTATGTGAATATTTAAGTGGTTTATCACTAGAATATGCCATTTTATTATATATTCATAATCTTGAACATGAAATAAAAATTATATATTTAAGTAGTTTATCACTAGAATGTGCTATTTAATTTTATATTTATAATTTTGAACATGAAATAAATATTTTGTATTTAAGTAGTTTATCACTAGGATATGCTAAATTTATTGTACTAGTACAATAAATTTATTGTATGATCTTAATTTCAATATAATAAATACTAACATTACTTGAATATATATATTTTTATGTTTTGTTTGTTTTTAGTATTTTATATATATATATATATATATATATATATATATATATATATATATATAAATAAATATGTGATTTAAAATGAAAAAGAAATAACTAGGTAAACATATATTGTAATCAGTAAATATAATAAAATATTTAATTATAACTCAAGTTTTATCTTTACTAAGATCTCAAATATATCAAATTGAATGAATTTTTACTCACAAAAATTTTGTAGAAAAGATAGATATCATTAACATTGAGATCCAAAATTCTTACTATGACACTTGAGAAAAAAAAGAATACACAAGAAATAATATATTAAATTAAATATTATCATAATCACGAATTTTAGATAATTTGATATTATTATTATAATATTCAGTAAAATAAAAAAATAATAATAAACAAACAAGATTCTATACAATTTTCTCATGATTTAACGTGATCATTTCTATAATATTTAGGGTTTATAATTTAAGATTTATGGTTTAAAGTTTTGGATTTAGGGTTTATGTTAGGAAGAATTTCTTAATTTTGTTTCTAGGAAGAATACAATATCATATTTGGAAGTTGTTTTATATGAATTACTCTATCAGTCATATCCATCTCTATTAGTAATATTTTTAAAAATTACGTTGCTAGTTGGGTGAATGAGTATAATTAGTTGATCAATTTGATTTTCTAGGCTCATCTAGTATTGATCACTATGTTGAGTAATTGTGTCATATATCTGCTTTGTATGAGATGAGTTAAGTGCACTAATGTTATGAGCTCACATAATATCCTGTATGTCGCACAAGATGTAATATCTAGGACATACCTATTTGAATGAATCGTCAAATGACAATCAACAATTAGCAATTAATTTGTAACCCAACCTTATTTTTCTCATTGCCATGAGGCTTCTTTAGTAGGTGGTTAAACTTTTTCTGACTAAAGAATCATATTTAAATTTTAGTAGTTTATTGCATATGATTTTATTGCCTGATTCTTCACAAAGTTGAAAGGTTATATTCTATGCATAAGGCTCATGTGTAAATTTTGAGAAATTTAATATCTTGATAATTTTATCTTTAAAGATCAGAGATGATGTGCCTAATGAGTCTCAAACTTTAGATTAATTATTCTTGGACAAATATTTATTATCATATCAAAGCACAATCTCCTTGATTTTTCACAAGGTAATAGCTAACACTTTGCTCTCTATCAGTCTATATATATGTGTGTGTGTGTGTTTGAATCACACCATGCTACAAAATACTCAGCAAACCACATGTGCACATTGTATTGCATAATCAACACTCATTGCTCATGCACACATATGTACACCACACAACCTTTTTTCACCGCACCATCATGTTGTTGCAATTTAGCTTCGATGTTGAACACATTGTGCACAAATAATAAATACATTTAAATAATCACTAATATACTGAATTTCATAAGAATTTCAAAGTTAAATGTGTTTGGTCATGATTACTACTGAGATGATTGACCAGTGTGACAATTTATTATATGCATCTATCCTGGGAATAATTTTTGAGAAAAAGATTATTAACATATTAATCTCTATTAAATTTGTACTAAATAGAAGTCTTTTGCACAAAGTATGATATTTAAGAACTAATTCTATAAAAAAATAATATAATTTTATATTATATATATATATATATAGTCATATATACATGCCTTACTATATAATGATTTTCATCTTAATTTTGACTATCATAAAACCTATTTTCTTAGTGTTGCAATGTTATGTAATTCAAGTTATAACATACTATATAGTTGTAATCCACAGGATTAATGAGTGCTTGGGGGCAAGTATTGATGTTGAGACTTGTAAATAATTATTTGATGATCTTATATGAAATGACCAAACAAGTCCTTGAGCTTGATGTTTTTATCAAATGGCAGGTGGATAAGAAGGTGGCAGATGGCTTGTTAAGGCTAATTCTTCTCCAAGGGCCTTTGGGTAATTGTGTGTTCACCGGAGATTATGATCCGGAGGCTCTCGATCAGACACTTTCATTTTTTTGTAACAAGTAGCTGGTGAAGTGTGTCTGCTGAAACAGTGCTCTGAATAAATTATCATCTTCTGTTTGTAACAGTATAAGCTTGGTTCTCGTATTAGTCATTAGATCAAGTGTGCTCCATTAATATTGAGAAAGCAAATACAAATGATACCAGACAGTGGCATGGCAGCCAAGACTGTTGCATCCCTACAGACTACAGTGGGCATTCGCATCACACCTTGATAGAGGCGTACAACTCTCCCACTGGGCCATCTTTCTCCTTCTGAGACTTGATGTAGCGGATTGTGTTGTTCAGGAAAGCATCAGCAGAGGGATCGAGCCCATGCCCATTTGAGTCATTTTGCATTTCAGTCATGATCAGCTCAATCAGGCTCTGTATTGCTTCAGCTGTGATGTGCTTGTTTCCTTTCTCAAAGAAGTAGAGATACCTTCAAAATACAACTTATATATGTTAACAAATCAACACACACACGTCCTCAAAAGCAAGAGAGAGAATAACCTGAACATTACTTGTTCAAAATCTCAACAAAGAGAGAGATGGAAACAGTGACGCCCCGGGCAGCACTGGCCATTTGTTGAGCAGCATTTGCAATTCGTAAGGCACGTTTCAAGCACATCAGAACTCTGCAGAGGAAGAGAAAACCAGGTGAATGTGCAAGAGAGAGAGAGAGAGAGAGAGAGAGAATTGTTGAAGCTGGCTGAGAGTGAAAATATTAAGCTGCAAGTAGATGCCAGCCACCACCTCACCTCTCTCCATCTCTAATTCCATCCTGCTCGTTGCTCCAGAATAGATGGGCGCATGCATACACAGCTCTACTCTGATCTGGCTTCTTCAAAAGCTTAGCAGAGTACTGCTCTCCGCTCCCAAACACACGCGCACATACAAAGTCAAGCTCAATACATTTAAGATATACAATCAAAACAGATTGAAGCTATTTTAATTACCCCTGTTGCCTTGTGGGTTAATGTTTCTCTGTTCTCAGCTCCAAAGATGTGCATCCTCTGAAGTGTTCCTATTATCAAGTGTATCGCCATCACTTGTTTTTTGGAATCCTGCTTCTCCCCCACACAAAATTGTTAGAAATTTGAATAATAAGAAACTAAGTAGTTGCCAACAGCATGACATTCTGATCGGCAAGGCGTTGAATTCCAGCCTTTTTGGCAGATGAAAGGTCGATCCCCACGAGCTACCACCAACCACTAGGATAAGAAACCATGCTTTTTGGGGTATGGGCAGATTGCCTCGGGCCCAATTGGGCCCTAGGGTTGGAGCAAATAAGGCTCTCGTCCCAACAACATGGTAGGTGATCTACTAACTCCCTAAAGATCAAACTCATGTCCCCATGATTAGGTCATCCATCCTCTTTCGAAGATTGGATTACCATACTATTAGTGGAGGATGAGAGTTCGATCCCCACAAACTACCACCAATGACTAGGATAACAAGTCACACCTCTTGGGGTATGGGTGGATTGTCCCGGGCCCAATTCAGACCATAGGTTGGAGCATATAAGACCATCTTCACAACAACATGATAGGTGATCTTGCAAGTAGCATCCATGAGAAACAAACTCGTTTGTGCATGATTAGAGTATTCATCCTCTTTTACATATTAGACTACACACTATTAGTGGAGGATGAAAGTTTGATCCCCACCAGCTACCACCAACAACTAGGATAGGAAATCACCCCTCCTAGGATACGGTTGAATTGCTCTGAGCCCAATTGAGCCTCAAGATTGGAGCAGATAAAGCTCACGCTCCAACAACATGATAAGTGATCTAGCAAACACCCTAGAGAAGCATATCTAGCATCCGTGGGGATCAAACTAGTAGCCCACGATTAGGGCATTCATCTTATTTTGTAGATTGAACTACCATACTGTTGGTGAAAGATGAAAGCTAGATCAACACAAGCTACCACCAACCACTAGGATAAGAAACCATGCCTAATGGGGTACAGAAAGATTGCCACGGGCCCAATTGGGCCTTGAGGTTTGAGCTGATAAGATTCTCATCCTAACAGCATGATAAATGATCTAGCAAGTATCCTGAGAAATCATATCTAATATTCCTGGGGATCGAACTCATGTTCCCATGATTAGATCATTCATCATCTCTTGCAGATTAGACTACCATACTATTGGCTGCATTTGTGGGACTTACCGAAATTTCTTCTTCATACAGAACATATGCTTGAGTGAAAAATTCATATGCTATGGGTTCGATGTGACAGTCGTTTGCAGCCTGTGATAAAAGGGATATTCAAATTAGTAGAGACTTTCAGAACTGATCTCTGATGGGTAGAAATGAAGTAAAATATGCTGGAACACCTCTGCGCATTGTAAGTATAGCTTCAAAGCCAATTCTGGGGCAGGAACATTCGAAAGAGCTTCGATAGCCTGAAATTTGAGGCTTTGCTCGATCACAACAATAGGATCAACTAGCATATCACAGTGTGGTGCACAATGAGATAAACTGATACCTGATTTAAAAGCTGAAAAATTTTCTTCTGTGGGCTTGATGTTTCATCTCCAAATGGGTTTTCATCCTGGCCTTGGAGTTGCCTGATAAGCTGCACTCAAAATAGCACAACAAGAACAAGTTGCATCGCTCATTCAAAAGATGATATCTAAGATGGAAACACCATTGTGATCATGACCTCTATTATGGTATTCGGTTCCAAATCCAAATAACAAAGCATTGGCATTTAGGTGTGAGATAACTAAGTAGAAAAAACTTACCACATACTTTTCAAATATGTAACTGACACCACCAAAGGAATGGAAGCCCAATTGTAGGGATGTTGAATCGTGCCTTCTTAGAGATTGTGAGTTTGATCCCCACAAACTACTATCAATTGTTGGCACATGAAACCACCCCACAAGCTTGGCCTTATGTAGGGAGGGCTATGCCCCATGTGGGAGTAGCCGAGGTGATCAATCTAGCTTGAGAATATCCATGATTGGGTACCAAAGGACAAAAAAGAATATATTTTGATAATAAAAGTATGGTAGCGTGCATCCCATAGATACCAGATATGTCGCAAGTTGTCTTTACCAAATGTCTTATTCAAATTGTTGAGATGGAGGTCTTTTTTGCATTGAACCCAAAGCCCATATGTGGAGGGCAAAAGGATAATAGAGGATGGGTTGTGTGTGTGTGTGTGTGTAGCATTTATATGATACAATGGCAAGTGTAATAAATATATTGTGATTTGTTAATAATAGACAGATACATTTTACGAAAAGTATGGTAGTCTAATTGACAAATAAGAAAGATGACTAAACCTAGAGGATATGAGTTCGATCCCTAGGGATGTCGCATATGTGCCTTGGGGTAACTTTATATCAAATGTCCTATTCAAACTGCTTCGACCACAATGCCCATACATGAGAGGTAGGGGAATAATAGAGGATGAGTTAGTAGGGATCAAAAAAATAGATACATTTATTGGTAAGAGCAACTTCAATGGTGGTTGCTAAAAATTGGATCCCATATGCTATTTTACAATCCTGAATAGTATTTTGGTACCCTTGAATAATATTTTTATTTCAATGATAGGTTCCAAAATGGAATATCATTTTAATAAATAAATATTTTTTTATTAAAAAATATAATAAAATTTGTTGGAATTGAGAATTGTTGAGATGAATAGTAATCAACCATTATTTTGTATCCTCTCATTTCTCTCTCCAAAAATGTCAAATGTGGCCCCCAAAGACCTTGGATGAAATTTTGCCACCTCTGATATCACCTCAATTGAAGTATGATTTTTTGTTGTTTGGATGTTATTTTAACAGTTATGGAGATTTCTCCCCCTATAGCAACTTCTATTGGAGTTGCTCTAATAATGGAGAATCTATGAATTAAAGGATAGATATAATGGCAAGTGTTGCTATCAATTTATTGTAAGCAAGCAGAGAAATAACCTTCAGAGAAGAAAAAACAAGCGGAGAAACTGTGTAAGGGAGGCGTGTTGGTCCTCCAGCCATTATGTGTTTCTTGATGGTACAAATGATCTGAAATCAAGGAATTGAACATGTAAATACAGATCACTAAATACACATATCCACTCTAAGGTGTATGTATACGTAGAGATACCACCTTGTACATTTCCTCTGGATCATTACAATACATCATGTTTATGAGACGGGCAATCGAGTTTTGCTGCTTTTTAAAATCATATTCATCAACCTACAGGGAAGGGAAACATGCAAACAAAATTTTAACAGAAGCATTTTAATTTGGTTTTTGTGACACAACACATCATCAATCCGAACATGATTATCAATAATGAAAATGCAATAATCTAAACACTAAACAAATCATTTTGATTTGCCATTATTCCCAATTTAAGAAATTTGTCCCCTAACACGATGACAAATTTTATAGATTTAAGATTTAAAACTCATCAGACACAGTCTCTCTGAATTTTAGTGAGATTATTGAGATATTAGCTTTTCTCAATTCACATGCCAAGCAAGAGCCTTGTGTACTGGGTATGATCTATATTAATCTTTAATTTAAACCATGAGGAATTAATTTTAATAATAATAAAAAAAAACACATGCTTATTATCCTTTTTTTAGTATATTTTTTTATTCTTATATATTATAACTATGATACAAAAATATTTCATAATATTTTTCTTTTTTTTTTTTATTTTATCCTTGTGAGTTTTCATACATATTGATCTTAATATATACATTTTTGTTATACTCATATTATGAATATCATATGTTGTAATAATTTAATATTCAAAATTATGAGACATTATTGGCTTAAATATTTTTTTTATCAAATATGTTATGTTTAACCTAGTAAATATTTTTCAATCACATAAAATTTTCTATTTTATCTCACTGACTTTCATCATGTAATTTATAAATATTTTAATTATATTATTTTTTTAATTATTATTGAGATTTAATCATCACATTTCATACTTTCTATTTTTATTTTTATTTTCTTTTCTCTTCATATCTGGCCATCCAACATGGGGATTGCCTCGATCTTAGTAAATGCATTTTATTTTTCTATTTCAAAATTCATGAAAATATAAATATTCTCTCTCTCTATCTATCTCTCTCCCTCCACCTGAAACTTATATTGTCAACATGGTATCAAGGGATTGAGAGTCACGAGAAGCATGTGGTGGTGGTGCATGATGACATTTGGCAGCACACCATGAGAAGATGCACAAAAACCCAATGGTCTACATGATGTTGTGGTGCCAAGGCTTTGTGGTGCAATGCCTGTAACCGTGTATATGTGGCTTGTGGTATAATGGTGTGCTTGTTGGACATTATTTTTGTTTTGTTAAGAAATAATGAAGATAATCTTAAGAGAACCCATTAAAAGTTGAAGTCCAACATATATTCACAATGTTGTGTTGATGTACGAGTATCATACTTATTACATTATCCATCCAATGTTGATTCAGATGAGTATTTGTTGATTAATACACAAATAATTGTTCATTATGATGATCAATTGATCTGACAATTACTAATATTTTTGAATATTTCTAGAACTGCAAGAAAATTTGAGATCTAGCAATTATGATGTATTCTCCCATAATATTTCACTTATACGAAAATATCACTTAGTTATTTGATTACATGTTGACTGATCAAGATGAAACTACTTAGTGCGTACTAGAAACAACAATGTGAGAGGACTGATAGGATGATATTGATAACTATACTAACAAATTTGAAAAAATTAAGAGATTGAGAGACAAAATTAACAATATTTTATACTTAATTCATTGGGATAATAATATATCATTTTGTGAATTTAAATTTTTAGTAAGAAGACTCGTTTCTCTAAGATTTATCAGAGAATTACTCAAGCATCTACAACTATTCTTATGTCTAGTAGAGTTAGTATTATTAATTAAACTACTACAATATTTTCTTCGTATGGTGATAGTGATAGACACTGGATGGAAACTTCTAGAAACAAGTTGATAGTGAATTACTTTTTTTTTGTGAGAGATTCAAACGCGCACCAAAGAGGTGTTGAACTTTGCATCATGCGTTATAGAGGATGTTTTAGAGTTCAGAGTTTGTATCACAGACTCCCAAATCTACTAAAACTTAATTTTGATGTGAGAATCAAGTATACTCAAAACTTTGAGGAAGAAAACTAAATAACAACTCTTTAGGACATATAATCAAAATGAATAATAAAATTGATAAAATATATTACGATTAAAATCATATCTTAGCAAAAATAATTTAAAATAATTTTTCCAAGCAAGAGTATCAAAGTTGGCTTAGTCAGACGTCTGTTATTCCTTTCAATAATACTATTCTATTTGAGTGTGCAGACGCAATAAATCTTGTATATAATTTTATTATAATAAATTGATATATATTTTAAGACATTATAATTTTTTAATTTTTCCACTAAATTAATTTTTCATCATTTTATAAAATACTTATAAAAATATAATTTATCATGAAAGAGAATATTCTTTTATATCTCAAGCATTTATTGACAAAAAATTTTTTCTTCTCACTACAGATGTCTGAGTCATAAATGCAAGAACTATAACCTATACTACATGTGATAGCATACTTTTTACTTCTTTTATGAAATCTAAAATATTTTATATTATTATGGCTAATAATACTATTTTATGAGTCATGCGACATAACAATATAAATTAATACTGAGTTTTATTTGATGTTTTATTTTTAAAAAATTTTATCATAATTTATTTTCAATCAATAATATTACTAAGCAATTTGATTATGATATTTTTGTTATTATAATATTTATATGCATGATCTTGATCAGCAAAGTAGGTGATCTATTTTTCTAATGAGTTTTAGCAAAATTGGTAGTATCTAGTTTTTTTTCCATCTACAAGAGTTGCTCTAGGTGATTGGTTATCATTAATTCATTGTTTGCACATTCTCAACTAGGACATTAATTATTAGATAAAATAAAAATTCTTTAAGTCAAACATTAAAAAAATAATTTCTATTGATTGTGAGATATAAGTGAAAAACAAGCCAACTCGAGACTAACCCATAGCACAACCCGCAAGAGCATGCTATGCATGCCCAATAACCATGACATTAGTCATCATCAGGAGCGGGGAGGCCCATAGCACAACATGAGTCAAAATATAAGCACGAGCAACAAAACCCTAGCCCAACAAATCCAAAGTATTTTTTAAATGTGTTTTTTTATATTCATATTCATTCCCAATAACAATTTTAATTTTAAAATTATGATTTTTTTTATAATGTTAATGTTTTTTTAATTTTATACACACACACACACGCACATATAGGCAACATGTGAGAGGGCATGGGCCCCAATCCAAACTAGCTCAAACCACAAGTGAGTTGGGATGGACCTAGACAATCAGACCATCCCTAGCTCATATGCTAGGCAGACTCATCTTTGCCCTATGCGGCCTGCCTGTGACTAACCTAGGCTAGTCACATGTTAGGTTTTAACTCGGGTTGAACCGTGGTACTACATATTCTATTTCAAGGAAGCATATTATGTAGAGTTGACAAGACATGTCTCATGCTAAAAACTATGTCATGCCTGAAACAACACAATAACCTAGACAATTAGTATATCATACTAAAACTTTTTATTCAGCATGTCAAGAAAATAAAGGAGAGATATATCTCATCTGGTTGATTCTGAAATTTGGGAATCTTATAAGTGATCACCATTGATTATATATAATATTTTATTATCTTTATTAATAATTAAACTAAATAATCATATTTATAAAATTTTATAAAAAAATAAAAATATATTTTAAATATGATATTAGATTATTGAGAAATAATAAAATTTGAGTATATATTAATGATCAATTTTTTTTAGAACCACGTGATGAGTGTTCTTATTTTATTCTCATATATCATTTCACATATTAGCTTGTATATCCAAGATAGATTTTATTATCTTTCGCTCATGATTTTTGAGTGTTCTTATTTTGTTTAGAATTTCTCTCCAAATGAGAGAAAATGTATACTCGTGTCATTAAGTACACATTTATTGGATACTCTAGTACTAAGAAAATACATGTGTGTTACTCACCAGAGATAAATAAGATCAATACAGGTGCAAGTGTAATTATTTGAGAACAAATCATTTGTTTTGAAACTTGATCTTAGAGAGTGCACATTTAGACACTATAATATTATAGTTATTTCATTATCCTGTTGTTACTCCTCAAAAAAATAACTACTAAAATTGCTTTTGCACCTAGATATGCATAATTTGAGAAAAAAATAATTTGAGAAAACTTATATGCCTAATATAAGTTTCTCATAAAACACGCGATGTATATTTTCTTATGAAGGGGGCATAAATGATAGAAGACTCGATGATATCAACTTAATAATATCCCCAAATGAGTCTCCTACCACTTCAATCAATTTGATTCAGAGTAGTGAATTAGACTTTCTAATTACTATACAAAATAAACAAATGACAAGTTCTACCCAGTACTCATTATTATAGACACTCTCTTAATCTTACTTTAGTATAGTATATTATGATTTTATCTTCTCTTAATAGCTATAAAATTATGATATGGTTTCTAAGACACATTCAGAATGATAACATGCTATGTTAATGATCAAAATACAATTATTTTCAATCATGATCATATTTTAAAATTTTCAAGTAAACTTGTAATGAGATACAATGAGTTTAAGTGGTAAAGAGTGAACATGAATGAAAGGTTAAGAGCTCAAGACCAAATTGATAACTAAGAAATTTACACAAACATATTATGTAAATTATTGAAATATTTTTTTGTATGGCTATTGATATATATGTAATTTGTTTTTTAATAATCTGTTTGTATAACTAAATATTTTTTCTGTTTTAAAATTTTTATGTAAGTACATGAAAGAAAATATTAAGAGGTCGGGGATGTAGCAGTAGCACAATAATGGAGATCCCGCTGACCGGTCAGCGGGCAGAAATTTTTTGAAGTAGAGCCTGATCTGTTCTATGATCCGACCCGCTCCTGTTAAATGAACCGAGAGATTTTTTTTAATATAAAATATTTTGCAATTTTATTTTCAAGTGGCTGTTTTTGGACCCGTGGAACTGTTCATCGTCTCTCTCTCTTCTCTCTGCACGATTTATCGCGACTGTTCTGTGTGCTACATATTATAATATATTTCTGTTTGGTTTTAATCTGTAACGCATAAGTATTTTCTGGTGGATGTAGCTAGTCGTACTGAGATACTAGCAAATCGCGTTATTTTTGGTGTTGATTTCTCATTTTTTTTGATTCTGTCGTGAATGCTTGCTGGATTGGGATATATGTTGTTTGTTTTCTATGTTTTTGTTGTTATTGTATTTTAATCTCACTACCGTGGAGGCACAATTACCCAATAATTAGTATCAGAGCAAGGTTTGGGAATTTTTCAAGAAATTGTGCTATTACGATTTGAGATTTTTTCTGTGCAAGTAATATTCTGTTTAAATGGCTGGAACCCTAAACACCACGATTGAGAAATTCAATAGCAGAAATGAGTTTAGTATGTGGTAGATTAAAATGTGAGCGCATTTGAAAAACTTCGATATTTAGAGTCCTCTGGTTCAAGGCTTCGGTCCACACACTGTTGTTGCTCTTGGAATAACCGAGACTGAGGCTTGGAGACGTGAAGAAAAAGTACATTCCACCATTCTGTTGAGCTTGTCGGATGAAGTCATTGCTGAGGTAGCAGATGAGGAATCTGCTGCAGGACTGTGGCTCAAGCTTGAGTCACTGTACATGACTAAATCATTGACGAACAAGTTTCTATTGAAGAGAAGGTTGTTCACACTGAGAATGCAAGAGAAAACCTCTTTAAAGAAGTATCTGGATGACTTAAACAGCATTCTCATGGTCCTTAAACGTGTGGATGCTAAGGTGGATGATGAGGATGCTGCACTTCTACCCTTAGTTTCTCTTCCTCCTTCCTATGAAAATTTTATTGAATCTCTCATTGTGGAAAAAGATGAGATTATACTAGAGGATGTTCGGACTGTCCTACACTCTGGAGAGATGAGACAGAAGGTAGCAGTTGAAAGACTTGAACAACATCCTGCTGGATTGGTGGTGACAAACAGAAAACCACAACTTGTTCCATTCAAGAAGAAGGAAAATAAGATTCAGAAGAGATCAAAAGAGGGTGGCATTTGTCACTACTGTAAACAGAAAGGGCATTGAAAAACTGATTGCCCGAAGAAGAGAGCAAGGCTGGAACAGCAAGGTCAGCCTAACCCCCCACCTGATGCTGCTGTGACTTTTGATGAACTGGATGATGGAGAAGACCTTGTGTTGGTAACCTCCACAACGATCGCAAGATAAGATTCTTGGATCATGGTGCTTCCTTCCATATAAGCACTCACTTGGAGTGGTTCAGCAAATATGACATAAAGAAAGCTGGCCATGCTGTGGTGGGGAACAGCCAACCATGTAAGGTGGTTGGAATCGGTACAGTCAGACTGAGAACTTGGGATGGCTGAATAGTCTCACTTTCAAATGTGAGATATGTCCCTAAGATGACAATGAATCTCATTTCTCTTGGTATTCTGGACGATCATGAATATTCATTTAGTGGTAGAGAGTGAACACTGAATGTTCACCGAGGAGATGATATTGTACTGAAGGGGCAGAAGACTGAAACGCTATACAAACTGATAAGTTCCACAGTGACAGGGGCTATTGTTGTCACATCCGGAGAGCCAGCATCTGAAGACAAAACTGAACTTACCAAACTGTGACATATGCGGCTCGCATATATGAGAGAGAAAGGTATGAAAATTCTCTCTGATCTTAATCTTCTTGTTGGTCATAGAGTCAGTAAATTAAATTTCTATGATTATTGTGTTTTTGGTAAGAAACATAGAACTAAGTTCGGTAAGACCATACACTATACAAATAGTATTTTGGATTATATCCATGCTGACTGTTGGGGCCCTTCTAGAGTCACATCTTTTGGAAGTACTCGATTTTATTTATGTTTAGTAGATGATTACTCCAGGATGTCCTAGGGTATTCATGATGAAACATAAATCTGAGACTTTTATAAAGTTTAAGCCTAAGAAGCACGGACACGGACACGAAGATACGACACGGCAGGATACGGAGACACGGACACGGGGATACGACACGACAGGATACTGGGACACGGCAAATTCTAAAAAACTAGAATACAGATTCGACTAGGATACGACATGATAAAAAAAATAAAAATAAAAATTATTAATTATAAATATTAGGTATTTTATAAAATTCATTAAATTAAATTAAATTAAAATATTTTATTATATATAATAAATATATATTGTTTATTTTATAAAATAAAAATATTTTATTTTTATTTTATAAAAATATTTTATTTTATGCCCGCCCCTGCCTCCCCCTCAAACATGCCCGCCCCTGCCTCTACCCTCAAATCGCGCCGCCCCTGCCTCTCCCCTCAATTCTCGCCGCCCCTTCCTCCCCCCTCAAATTGCGCTCGCTCCCTGCCTCACCCTCAAATCGCGCCTGCCCCCTGCCAGTGGCCAATGTCGCTCATGTGGCGACGTTGGCCACCCAATGTCATCGGATGTCGGGCACTATAGACATGGATACGGCTGCCGACGCAATCATCTGATACGCCACGTGACGTATCGGATATGGATTGTGCAATGATACGCCACGTGGCATATCAGACACGTATCTGTGCCGTGTCCGTGTTGTGTCCAGGTGTCGAACACGTGGACACGGCTGTAGGGAGCCATGTCCGTGCTTTCTTGGTTTAAGCAGTGGATTAGTTTAGTGAAAAATCAAACACAAAAAAAAGTTAAACTGTTACGAACAGATAATGGTCTAGAATTCTGTTCGTCTAAATTTGAGGAATTCTGTAAGGACAAAGGTATAGCGAAATACAAAACTATTAGGGATACTCCTCGGCAGAATGACATTGCTGAAAGAATAAACCAAACTCTTCTGGAGAGAACTAGATATATGCTCTCTCAATCAGGCTTAGGCAATGAGTTTTGGGTTGAAGCTGTTAATACAGCATGCCATCTGATAAACAGATAACCACATAGTGAAATTAATTTTAAAATTTCATTTGAGGTGTGGACTGGTAAACCTGCAGATTATTTTAATCTTAAAGTATTCGGGTGTATTGCCTACTATCATGTAAATGATGATAAGCTTGAATCATAAGCAAGAAAAGGAATATTTGTAGGATATGGTGATGGAGTCAAGGGATTCCATATCTGGTCACCATCTGAAAAAAGAGTGATTCTCTCTACGTGTGTCACCTTTGATAAAAGTGTCATCTTAAGATAAGTACCTTGTCCTATCCAATTACCTGATGTTCCTCGAGCTGAACTTAAGGTGGAGCTAAAATTTGAATATATAACTCCAGGAAGGATGCCCGTTGTCTCTAGACAAATAATAGCTAATCATGAAAATGATGTTAAGTCTATTACTGAACTTGATCCTGAACCTGTACCTGAAGAGTCTATTCCCTACTGTATTGCAAGGGATAGACAAAGGAGGGTGAATGTACGTCCTCCTCTGAGATTCAGCTTTGATGAATTTGTAGGGTTTGTCCTACAAGTTGCCGAAGAGATTGATATTCCTGAACCATCATCCTTCAAGAATACTGTTAGATGTCCTGAATCTGAGTCATGATTAGTTGCTATGAATGAAGAGATTGAATCTCTTCATAAGAATGGTACTTGGCTTATTGTACCTAAACCAAAAGGAAGAAAAATAGTTTCTTGCAAATGAATTTTCAAGAAGAAAAATGATGCATCTATTGCTTGTGGCGTAAAATTTAAGGTACGTTTAGTTGCAAGAGGGTTCAGTCAGAAAAAGGGTGTCAATTATAATGAGATATTTTCTCCTGTAGTTAGACATATCTCAATCAGGATGCTTCTAGCATTAGTGGTACATCAGAACCTTGAACTTAAACAACTAGATGTTAAAACTATATTTTTTCATGGAGAACTGGATGAAGAAATTTACATGAGCCAGCCTGAAGGTTTTGAGGTATCAGATAAGGAAACTCATGTGTGCAAGCTTCTGAAGTCCCTTTATAGACTTAAGCAGTCTCCCCATCAGTTGTACAAGAGATTTGACTGTTTCATGACTAGTCATAAATACAGTAGGTGTGACCATGACAGCTGTGTTTATTTCAAAAGGCACAAGAATGAGTCATATATCTACTTGCTATTGTATGTAGATGATATGCTTATTACTACCAAAAATAAATTTGATATTCAGGAACTGAAAGATCTCCTCAGTTCTGAATTTGATATGAAAAATCTTGGAGGAACAAAGTAAATTTTAGGTATGAAAATATTCAGAGATAAAATTAAAAGAAAATTATTTTTTTCATAGAAACAATATATTCAAAAACTTCTATCTAGATTTGGAATGACTTTTTGTAAGCCTCTGTCCACACTATTTGCTTCTAACCTCCATCTGAGATTAGAATGTTGTCCTCAATATGAATCTGACAAGAAAAAAATGTCTAAGGTTTCTTATTCTAGTACTGTCGGGAGCCTCATGTATCTTATGGTGTGCACCCTACCTAATATTGCTCATGCAGTAAGTGCAGTGAGTAGATTTATGATAAACCCAGGTCAAGAGCACTGGTAAGCTGTTAAGAGGATACTTAGGTACTTCAAGGGAACTTCTGATGTTAGTCTGATATTTGGTAATGAATCTGAACTCTTGCTGGCAGGATATTCTGATTATGCAGGAGATGTTGACAGTAGACGGTCTATGACTGGTTATGTCTTCAATGTATGTGGTTCTGTAGTTAGCTGGAAAGCCACACTGTAATCTTCTATTACTTTATCTTATACTGAAGCAGAGTATATGACTCTGACTGAAGCTGCGAATGAAGGTATATGGCTGAAAGATTTTCTCAAGGACCTTGGTCTTTATGAAGAGGTTGCAACAGTTTTCTGTGACAACCTCAGTGCTATTTGTTTAGCAAAAGACCAAATACAACATGAGAAGACAAAGCACATTGATGTGCGATATCATTTCCTTTGATTTGAAAAGAGGATACAAGTAAAGAAGATTGCAACTTTTGATAATCAGCTGACATGTTTACCAAACCTGTTACTCTGAATAAGTTAAGACACTGTCTTTACTTACTGAACATATCAAATCAGATGTAGTCTTTTTTGGACTAACTGTTTATAGAGAGTGTCTCTCTATCTGTATGCAAAATAAATTAAGGTGGAGATTGTTGTATATGTAATTTATTTTTTAATAATCTGTTTGTATAACCAAATATTTTTTCTGTTTTAATATTTTTATGTAAGTGCAGGAAATGAAATATTAAGAGGCCGAGGATACAGCAGCAGCACAATAACAGAAGTCCCGCTGTCCGGTCAGCGGGCCGAAATTTTTGGAGCAAAGTCTGACCCGTTCCATGAACCGACCTGCTCCGGTTAAATGAACCGAGAGCTTTTTTTTAATATAAAATGTATCGTAATTTTATTTTTGAGTGGCTGTTTTTGGACTCGTGGAACTGTTCACCATCTCTCTCTCTTCTCTCTGCGCAATTTATCACGACTATTCTGTGTGCTGCATACTGTAAGACATTTCTGTTTAGTTTTAATCTGTAACACATAAGCATTTTTTGGTGGATGTAGCTAGTCGTACTGAGCGACTATCGAACCACGTTGTTTTTAGTTTTGATTTCTCATTTTTTTTAATTCTATCGTGGATGCTTGCTGGATTGGGATATATATTACTTATTTTCTGTGTTTCTGTTATTTCTGTATCTTAATCTCACTATCGTGGAAGCACAATTGCCCAACAACTATGGCTAACATAAGTATTTTTAGATCATTTTTTTAATTACTATCTCTCATAGATAAATTATATATCAATCATAATTATTTGAGATGAAAGATATATTGAGCAGCACAAATTTTGAAATTTTCAAGTAAACTTATAATGAGATACAGTGAGTATAATCGGTGAAAATTAAACATGAATGAAAGGTTAATAGCCTATGAGCATATTGATAATTAGGAGATTTACACAAATATATAATATAGAATATTAGAATATTCTTTTGTGATCTTATCATCTTGAATTGCAAGACACAATTAAGATGCATGTATTTTGTAGGAGGCGCATTCAACCTAATACATATAAATTATATATTTTTACTAAATATTATCTAAAATTTTTATCTATTAATAAAATATAATTAAATAAATGATCTTAAATATAAAAATTAAATATCATTGATATTTCTCATCATCAAAAATATTCAAAAAATATAAAATAAAATAATTAAATATCAATAATCAAATATATAAAATTCTAAGACATGAAAAATATTATTTATAATTTTTAAGAGTGGGAAGTAGGAGAGCATTGGAAATAATATGATTTATAAGGGAGGACTTTCAGAATAATATGTTTCATGAGAGAGAGGGGCACCTAAGGTGATATGAGACATTTTTGCCTAGGCATTATAGAGCCTAAGCTTTAGGCATTGTTTTAATAACTATGATATCAACTAAATATAAAGAATATATTCTTTAATGATAATCTTAAAGAAGAGATATTTATTTAGTAGCTAATATGCTTAACTACGAAAGACTACTTATTATATGAAATAATCTCCAATGACATGATTTAGCAATTCAACTTCAGTACTAACTACTTTTAACCTTGAGAGATACTTGTTGAATTAATTTTATATTTATCGATATGAATTATGAGAGCAATATACAATATTAATAATTTACATTAATAATATCTGTAATGCCTTTAATATTTTCAAGGCATTGAGTTGGATACTCAAAATGTATACTTTTTTTTATCAAATGATACATGTTTTAAATATTTTGCCTAAACTAATTATGACAAGATGCCACTAACTTACTCACAACTTGACTTGAGGATAGACCTATGCTATTAGATCATAGTTAATAATTTCATAAATTCTTACAGACAAATTCAAGTGAATATAATTCTCAAAAAACATAGATACATGAAGAGAGCACCATAATATGAGATTTTAAATAAGATATCAGTGACAATCAATTATAGAGGCACTTTATAATTGGGCTCCAATAATAATAGAGAAAAATTTTTCTATTCAATTTTATATTTTTATTAAAAATAATCACATCACTTAAAAATTTAAGTAATTGATTATTATTTTCAGATCCAATACAAATACAAAATATAAGATAATAATGCCAATTATTTATAAGATCTAATAAATTAGTTGCATCTTAGAGGAATTAGGCTTATCAATTTGGAGGCTAATGATATTTTATTATGATATTTAAGTAGCTCAGCACATAGTTGACAATTCAGTATTTCATAAGTAGACAAAATATATTAAGATTTATTATTATTTTATTTGAGAGAAAATCTATAACAATTTAATAGCTACTGCCAATTTGCTTATCAATGAGCAATTTATAGGCATTTTCACAAATATTCAGAGAACAACAAATATTTTTTTTTCTTTTTTTCCAAGCAAAGTGTATGTAATATGTACGCACTACTTTCAAGAAGTATTTAGTGGTTTAGTATCATTTTTGTTGTATATAATTTATTTTGATTATTTGTTTGTAAAACCGATAATTTATTGTTTAAATATTTTAATGTAAGTGCAGTAAAGAAAATATTAAAAGACCAAGAATACAATAATAGCACAATAATCAGAAATTATTATTAATATAAATTATTTTTATTTATGTTTTTCGACCGCTGTATTTTTCGGGGTATAGAATTGTTCATCTCCATTGATTTTTTTTTTCTCTGCATGATTTTTATCGTGATTGCTTATGCACACATACTGTATGATATTTAGGATATTCTATTTGGTTAAAATCGGTGAATGCATTAGCATTTTTTTTGTGGATGTAGCTAATCATATTGAACGAATAGTAAATCACGTTATTTCGTGTGATTCTGTTGTGTTTTCTTGATTCTGCCGTGACTTTGTTGGATTGTGAATTAGTATATATATATATCATTTGTTGTCTTTTGTTTTTCTCTTCTTCTAAATCTCTAAAATCATAATCATGAAAGTGAAATTGTCCAACAATTCCATCATTTTATTTTGTTTATTTTTTGTTTTGCTTTATATTAGAGCATATGATCTGTGGGCTTCCCCAATCATAATATGTACATGAGTTTTATTTTGTTATTTTAAATTTTAATGAAAACAATTTTTTTCATTTCTCCCTCTCCCTTTCTCTCACATCCAAAACCAAAATACATGAAATCAATAAAAATCAACAATAATAATATTTTTTTATTATCTTCCTCGATATAAATATCACCACTTAAATGTCTTTTTTTTTTCAATATAATATTAATATATATAACTTAATATATAAACTATCATATGCATTTGTTACATTTCTAATTAATTAATACTAAACCCTTTAGAAATCTTGTAAGATAGACGAGATTCAAAAATTATATCTTTGATCAAATTTAAAAGTAAACATTTCCCTAATGGTCTTTTAAACTTTTATAATGACCTCATTTTTTAGTCTCTTTGATAATCTTTATGTTTATAAGAATCATAGTCTTTGCCTTTATAAATTCTCTTATACTTAACTTTCTCATTCCTTACATAATCATTTAAATCTCTACTAGAAAAATCTTACTAGCAGATGAAATTGATGAACTAATATAACTAAAGATTCTTAAAAATTATTATTTATATCTTCATTTTAAAAAATTTTAACTTGAATTTAAAAAAATGCTCATCATATCTTTGAATGATAATTATCAAGTTCTTAAAAATATTATTCACTACTATAATCATCTTATTCTTACTTCCATCTGATCCTAATAATTATCAAATTCTTAAAAATCTTGCTTTATTCTTTTTACCATCTCTAAAAGATAAATTCTAACTCGTGTGATAATGAATTTGAACTAAAAAGAATAAAATAATGTTGTATTAAAAATTTTATTAAAGAATTTGAATAAATTCTCCTGCTTTATTTTAATTCCTAAAATAAAATTAATTGATATTGAAGGTGCTTTCAATGAATTAGTATGTCAATAGTTTATTTTTTCTGTCCCCTCTCCCTCCCAGCTCATTCCATATTATCCCTTGACCCCCCATATATGAGGTTTTGGGCCTAGAATCAGAGCAAATAAAGCTCTCATCACAATAATATGAGTTGAGTGATTGACAAAAATATTCTAGGAAAGCATATCTAGTATCCATTGAGATTGAACTCGTGTCCTCATGATTGAACAATCTTGTCTCTTGCTAATCAGACTACAATATTGACGATTAGTATGTTAATAGTTATAAATAAAAGTATACAATATATCGTAGCTATAACTATATATATATATATATATATATATATATATATATATTATTATTTTTTGTTTTTTTTTTTGTTTTTTTTTTTTTGAATTATTATGCAGCACAAATTATAAATTTTTTGTTTTTTTAAATAATTATGCAACACAACTTCAAGCAAAGTTAAACTAAAATCTAGAATAACCTCTTCTTGAAATCCATCTGAATCCTTCATAAGTCCTTTCATTAAATTGAGCAACACCTCAGCCTGCAATGGCAAGCATAAAGCACCAAACTAGCTTCTAAAAGGATATTTGCAGCACAACATAAGCATATAAATAGAGGCATACCTTGTCAGAGGTAGTGATATACGTATTATTTTTCAAAACACTTTCAATAATAATACTCGCCATGACCTTGCTGGTCTCATTGTCAAGGTATTCCATGACAAGGGGGTAATTAGACAGGTTCAAAGCAGTGACAACGTCACTATATTTCTCTAATGGAGCACTTAAAAGCGCAATAATTTGTTTTTTAGCTTGGCTTTCTTCAACCTTCCCCCTTCCCTGTAGTTTCTTAACGCAGGCTCCCTGGAAATCAATAAAATAAAAGGTTCAATTTTTACTACTAAGATAAATGGTGTTTGCCATATAACCTGATGAATTCGCCCCTCAACAGTAACATGTTCGTGCACAAGACTTCCACCCATGAAGAGCTTAAATAGTCAACGAAACAACTAAAGTAGCTCGCAAAGTGGCACGTACCAAGACTTGATCAACATAGTCGAGCCGGTCAGGATGAACATTAAGTGTGAATGTGAGAAGCGATGAATACAAAGCTACCGCCCCAAAAGTGGGCATTTCTATCTGTGCTTCTATCACCTGTGTAATACATGAAATTTCGATACGCGAAGTACAACAAGAATATATAGCACTAGGAAAGATGCGTGGCTGATAAAAATAAGCTAAATAAGAGATGAAACAAAATGTTTATCATGGCCAAGAAAATGCCTGATGCGTATATCACTACCTCGAACATATCATTTGTAATTTGAATGAAAATAAAAAAAAAAAAAAAAATATGATTGAGTTAGATTTATGTAAAGATATATGATAAAATTAAAATTCATTTTTTTTTTAAATTTTAAAAATTAAAAAATTATTATATATGAATACATAAATACTAACACAAAAATTCTCATAAGAATTTAAAAATTAAAAGTATTTCAAAGACAATAATACTATGATAATTAATCACTTGAGAAATCTTCATATTACATGCTTATATTAGAATTCATGCATTGATATGATGGTAAGTATCTTCATTAAAAGGTGATAAATCACAAATTTGATTCATCAGTCGTAGCCTCTCTAATTCTCAGAGATAAGGCTGTCCTATTGAGATTTTAATCTCTCCTAGACCTCATGCTAAGTAGGAGCCTTGTGCACTGCATATGATCTTTTACGACCACTAAATAACTAAAATTCATATGATCAACCTTTAGAGGTATCAAAAACACGCTTTGATGATGATATTATCATATTTGGTATACATCACATCAAGACATGACCTCTCATAGATCCCATGCCAAGTGGGAGCCTTATATAGTGGGTATGACTTTATTTTTATAGAAAATAATGTGAAGATGGTAGGAAACATGTCGGAGTAAGTTCAAATTGTAAGAATCTCTAATATAAGTGCATTTACACTCAAGGGTCGATCTCCATTTGCTGCGTAATACGTATACCACTTCCTCGGACAAAACATTTGTAATTTGAATGAAAATAAAATAAAAAAATATATATGCATGAGCTAGATTTATGTACAAATGTATTAGAAAATTAAAATACATTTTTTTTAATTTTTAAAAATTTAAAAGTTATGTATTTGATTACACTAGTACCACCACAGCGATTCTCAAAAGAATTTAAAAATTAAAAATATTTCAAAGAGAATAATATTGTGATAATTAATCACTTGAAAAATCTTCATATTACATGTGTATATTATGAGTCATGCCTTGATATGATAGTAAGTATCTTCATTAAAGGATGATAAATCACAAATTCGAGACTTATCAGTCGTAGCCTCTCTAATTCTTAAAGATAAGACTGTTCTGTTGAGATATTAATCTCTCCCATACCACATGAAAAGTAGGAGATTTGTGCACTGGGTATGCTCTTTTGCGAGCACTAAACAACTAAAATTCATATGATCAACCTTAAAGGTATCAAAAATATGCTTTGATGATGGTATTATCATATTAATATCCATCACACCAAGACATGACCTCTCCTTGATCCCATGCCGAGCAGGAGCCTTGTACAGTGAGTATAACTTTTTTTTTTATAGAAATTATTGTGTAAATTGTAGGAAACATGTAGGAGTATGTTCAAATTGTGAGAATCTCTAATATAAGTTCCTTTCCACTTAATGGTTGATCTCCATTGATCATGACTAGGAAGAAATGAAACTTACTTTCCCTATTGCTTTATTCAATTTGGAAAATGCATCCACTTTTAAGAAACCAGGGAGAACATCTGAACTTGATTCTGCATAATTGGAGAGCCTCTCCATCAACCCAGATAGCACTGTCTTGACATCAACAGATGGCTAGGAAGCACAAAAATAATGAAAAACAGATGCCAACTAATTATGCGGAGAGAACGGCAGCAAGATTACATGCCATTCACCTGGAGCTGAGGAAAAGCACCCAGCAATAATTCAAGAGTCTGCAGGTGATACTCATCAGGGAATACTTGAATAACACAATCCATCAAGTAGAACTGAGCAAGTTCATCTTTACAGTTTACAGCCTGCCAGAATCAACATCGCTTCACCATAAGAACTCCTTAGTTTGGACAAAAATACCCTTATTTTTATATCGTGAAACTAACAATTTCTCTGAAAACATGTGTAAATAATTCAAAAATTAAAGGGCATTTATGTCAAAAGTAGGTCATTCTTTACATATTTCAGCCTGCCAAAATCAAAATTCCTTGATTTGGACAAAGGTACCCTTATTTTTTTTATCATGAAACCAACAATTTCACTGAAAAAAGCACATGAAATAATTCAGAAATTAAATGATGTTTATGTCAAAAGTGGGTCATTCTTTACAGTTCGCAACCTGCCAGAATCGACATCGCTTCACCATAAAAAAATCCTTGATTTTGACAAAAATACCCTTGTTTTTTTATTGTGAAACTAATAATTTCTCTGACAAGTGACAACACATGTAAATAATTCAAAAATTAAAGGACATTTGTGTCAAAAGTAGGTCATTATTTACACATTACAGCCTGCCAATATCAACATCGCTTTGCCATAAAAATTCTTTGATTTTGACAAAAACACCCTTAAATTTTTTATCATAAAACTAACAATTTCTCTATAAACACATGTGAATAATTCAAAAAATAAAGGGCATTAACGTCATAAGTGGATCGTTCTTAATTTTTATAGTTTTTTTTTTTTCTCAAAGAGATGTGGAACTATGTAACACTTAACAGGGCTGATGTCATAGTTCAAAATTTAGATTTGTTAGGAGAATGCAATGAACCTGTTCAAGGACCTTTGGAAGAACATTATCTGCATACATATCCAAATCAACTCCATCTATCTGGCCGAGCACGTGGAGATTCTTCCCAACCTTTTGAAAACATCAGAGCCATAGATTGCTAATCCATGAACGCACACAAATACAATGAAGATAATAAGAATTACAAGATCACGCAGCTCGCTCCTCTCTTTCTCGCGCTTCTCCTTTTCCCGAGCAAGCCCCTGCAGAAGCCCATAAAGCCCAAGAGCAACCCTCAACAACACAATGGCAGCTAAGAGTACGAATGATTAACAAGCAATATACATCATGCATGCGCAAAAATCATGTCCCTTGTACAACATGCCAATTGCCAAGTGGCAACAACGTTGAGGGATGCTTCAACCAACCTGGTGCTGCATCCGCACCCATAGTTTGTTCATCTCCGTAAAGTTTTGTAGCACAAATTCAACAGCAACAGCAACTGTGTTGGCATCACTTCAAAAATCAATCCATAAATCAGTTAGTAAACAAAAATGATATACAACAATAAGAACATGATTATCAACTCAATATCAAAATCTCATGTCAAACTATAGTACTAGTAGTTAAATCGAGAATCAAATCGAATCGTGAATTAAATTTGTTGTGAATTTTTTCCATTTAATTCCTATTTCCTACAGTTTATAATTTTTTTTATATTTTAGTTTTTATTTTTATGTCTTTTTTGTATTTTGTTATTTTTTTCACGTTAAATTCGTAATATCAAAGGTTAAAATTATTTTTTTTCCATGTTAATTAATTCTTATGGTTAGCAAATTTTTTTGATATTTTAATTTTTATTTTTGTGATTTTTTGAAGATCTTTATCTTTTGAGAATCGGTATTAAATTGATTAATGTGAATCGATTTGCGATTCGGCAATTCAGTCTTCAATTCATGCATATTTTTGATTTTTTAAAAAGTCGAATCATTTACCTCCTGAATCGTGAATCAAATTGTGAATCACATGATTTTGAAAAAATATATTAAGCACATATATGATTTTTTGTATCATCATTATTAAAACGCATCATGATATGATCATGATATGATCAATATTGTGATATTCATACAAATTTTCAACTTATATATGTCTCATCACATAATTTTTATCCTAACTTTTAATAATTTATCTTTTCTTCTACATGATGAACTAGCTTATCAACCAAATTGTTCTTTGATTGGAGATGCGCATGATTTTATATTCATATATCCAAATTACTTAAGATATTATTCTCTAGCTTTCTCTTTAATTCTTATTATATATGAATTTTCATATTATACATCTTTACACATATTTACAATGATTATTTTACGAAAATCATGTATCATAGTACCCAAATAATTTGAATCCTAAAATATAATTAGTCTTATAATTATCTTATAATATTTTATTTTTAACCTAACAGATATTCTTTAGTATATAATATAAACAATACATTTATTTTCATAAGATGTGCAATGTGCATATTGCAATGATAGAGTTGTGTATTAATGTATTTCTGACCATTGCACAATTTAGTTTTCTACTTACTTTCTAAAACATTTCCACAAACCCAAACACAACCTTACTCAATTCTATTCAATTACTCTGTTCACAAGTTCACCCAATTCATGTCCAAAGCACGACCTGTTTGCCACCTCAACCAGTGATTGATGCATGTTTCTATAGCAACTATATGACTAAGTGGGGTCAAGATCTTAGGCTATGCTACAACGATAACTATTAGGGGTAACACTAATTGTGAAAGAGCTACACATGACAATTCTAAGAGTATGAGTTGTGTGGTGTAACCTCAATGTAAAACAATAATGAATGGTAGAGATCAATGATGAAACTCACACTTATAGCTGTGAAGATAATTTTTTGGGTTTCAAAAATTGTATAGCATGCTACTAGGACTTATTCTAAGTCCTCATAAACTATACAACATGGTACTCGCCTTGTACTCTACACTACAATCATGTTAGGAGTTTCAAGAATCTTAGATGGCAACTCAAAAGCCAACACACACATTACATGTGAATATGTGATCATACCTTATTTAGTTTTTTGTCAAGTTAGAACTATTGATATTGTGGTAGTCAATAATATTTTTCAATAAGTTGATGGATCTAGAAACATAAATGTCAACCTAACTGTGTTGGCTCATATTTTTATATTCCTAATTTTTATTAGTATTTTATCTAAATTGATTTGCAAGATGAAACAATGGTAGACTTTTGTAATTTTTTTTTTTTGAAATCTTCATTAAAGACTCATAAACATTGAAAATAATTTTTTTGAGAATTAAACGTAAATGAAAATTTTAAATTACATGCATTTCTCTTTATTATGATGCATGTCAGATAGAAAAATATATTTGAATGTGTCTAGCAAGTCAAGAGAGCACTAGTCATTTCAATAAAATTATTTTTTATGATAGAATAAGATATATTATAATCTTTAACAATAATTTTGTATGTTATATTTAAATAAATTTATTTAAATAAATCTCATTTTTTATATATTTATTCATTTAAATAAAATAATTAAAACTTACAATAAAATTCACATGAGTATAAAACAAAGCAATTAAGAGAAATAATTAATATTTAACTAAGATGAATAATCTGATTTTATTATGAATAATATGATTATAGAATATAGTTATGTTAACCATAGAATATGGCTAGGTGAGGCGAAGTGGAAAAGAAAAATAACTTTTTATTAATTATAAAAAAATTCAAAGAAAGAATACAACATAAACTATATCATATATATATATATATATATATATATATATATAATTTAGGACAACTCACAAGTCATGTGCTCTCAAACAATAAAAAAACAAAAAAAATTAAAACTCAATACCTCCTCCTTCAAGCTAAGACGTGAATGTCATAAATCCCCACCTTAAAATAGCTTTGTGAAAATGTATACAGTATGATTACTAGTAGGTACATAGGCTGCAACAATTGAATTATCCTAAATTTTCTTATGAATTAAGTAACAATCAACTTTAATATGCTTTGTCCGCTCGTAGAACACTAAGTTTGAAACAATATGCCGAGTGCTTAGATAACATAGTAAAGTTCATTCACCTCTAAAGTAATAGCGAACTCCTCCAAAAAAAGACTAATCAACTAGATCTCACAAGTAAATAATATCATAATCATATACTCTACTTTTACGTTGTATCTCAAAATAATTGATTATATAAAATTTTTCTAGAAAATAATGTCACCTGCAAAAAATACAAAAACTTATAACATATTTTCTCTGTATAATCACAAGAGCCCAACAAGAATTCAAATACATTCTATCCGAACTATGCCCATGATCTCTAAACATAATCCCACGTTCTAAATTTATCCATAAATACCTGAAAATCCTAAATATTTTATTCATATGAATCTATTTAGAAAAATCTAGAAAATGACTAACAATACTAGGACATACGTAATATTTAGCCTAATTACTCTTAGATAATTTATTTTTTTCTACGAGTATTCTATATCTAATAGAGTCAACTAAAAAACTAATATGTGTAGATAAATTTATGCTTGAATTAAGTTGTGAGTCGATAGATACATATCTCAATATATCAAGATCAAATAATATATTCAAAACATATTATATCTCAATAGGTCATATCTTATGAGTATTCGACCTCGATGTCAAATTATTCATCTGAAATTTAGTCTATAGAAATGAGTTCACTTAACATATACTTAACTGATTATCTTTTGTAATCAATATATCATTGATATATATAATTAATATTAGATACTCACCTCTTGATCCACGAAAAAAAATAAGAATAGTTTAACACTCATTCCATAAGACCAAATATAATAAGTATCAAAAAAAATTTAATAAACTATGACCTAAGAGACTATTTTAGATCATAAAAGATTTTTCATAATCTGCACATCATACCTATGCTCCCAAAAAAATATATCACGTTGGTTGTTGTATAAAGGCTTCTTCCTCTAAATCACCATAAAAAAAAGTATTTCTTATATCTAGTTTCTATATGGTCCACCAATGTCATATCATGAAAATATATCAACTATTTTGGCTACAAAAAAATATCCTAGTAAAAAATATCATGATAAATTTATATATAATCTCTTGCTACCAAATAAATCTTAATTCAATTGACTTTTCTCTCAAGTTTCATCTATATTACATATACCAAGTCTCATATACATCCCATTATTGACTTACCAAATAATTTTGGGATGACATCTCATATATGATTAGATGGGTTTGTATCAATTCTTTTAATATGGCTTATCATCATCATGAGTACATGAAATCCTAAAATTATCAAGGATAAGAAATTAGAATAAGATGATACTTAATAAAATAATAATAAGTAGAATATGTCATTGGTTCATTTCATAATGCAATTGTTAGATCCAAGTTATTATTCCAAGTTGGATCAACTAATATAAAAGAAGATTTATCTAGAATATATTATAAACATATTCATCTGATATATACCTTTTGATTGGGATCATCATGTTTCCAAGCTATCATCTCTCTTTTTTAGACACTCACAACTCATGTTCAATAAGATAATCACACTAAACTCCTCTCCTATGCACACTGTCCTATGAAAAATATCACTACTCTATTCAAAACTAATCATAATAGTTATATCAGTATAGACAAATGAGTAGGATTGATTGTTACTTCTTCGTGAAGAATAACAACTAGACATGAAAAAGAACCTAGTACTACAGTATCCAAATGAATGTTCTCTTCAATTGAATCCTTAAAAAAATATTTATCCTCAAAGAATAATAGATCAATAATCACTCTTCTAGTATTTGGTAAATGATACTTATATTTCTACTAATTATTAAAATATCCAACAAAAGTGTATCTAATGGAATGAGCAACCATCTTTATCATGCTTTGAGATAAATCTTAAACAAAATAAATAAACATAAATATCTTAGGCAAAATATAACAGTCTCTCTTATGTATATGCGCTAGTATGGGATACGATATAAGAGAATAAAAGACAACATTAAGTTGTTTAGAAAATTAGTTGTTGATATTATCATTGTTTATCCCCAAAAATATCTAGACAAACTCGAATAAAGTAGGAGGATTATAATTTTTTCACCTAGATGTTAGTTTTTTCTCTCAATTAAGAAGTGTCAAACGGGTCAGGTAGCTAGGGCACTTCCCATGGCACGGCCCGGTTCAGCCATCCCTAGCCCATGGCACAGTTCATGTCATGCAAGGCCGACATGAGGCATGGCTCATGCCAGGCTAGGCACAACTAGTGTGGCTGGCCTGGTGACACTATTCATAGGCCCGGGTGGCCACCCAATGGGGCGATTTAATATTTTTAAAAAAATCTAGTCACATAAGTCGGGTGTTCTTACGTAACCAATTGTGATTGACACGGTCCAACACACTGTGCACTCAAACAAGCCACCATGCCGTGCTGGGCTGGCCTGATGAATTTCATGCATTGCCTGGCACAGCACAGCATGGCCCGTTTGACACCTCTAAAATTATCTCATTATGTGCAAAAAGACTAACACAAGATGTCTAATGATTCATTCTATACTTTTCGAAGAAACAAAAAAAATAATAAGAAATATATTCATATTCTAATACATAATCATTTATCAACAACTTTATGTCACATCTAAACTAAGTCTTCTTTTTTTCCATATAATTTCAAAATAAAAAATTAAGATATTTTCTTAAATACTAATAATCATTTAAATCAAATAAAATAATTAATTAAAATAATTAATTAAAATAATATAATATCATAAATCATCATACATGATTATCATACAGAAACCTAAAACATTTGAGTGAATCAAATAAAATGAGTCCCTCTTAGTACTCTCATGATTTGTTGGATAAAAAAATATAGTATATTTTCCTAGTCAACACATCTCATAATTAATAGACATCACTCATCTGCTACTTGACTCTATAAACTTTAATTTGTCCAATGATAGACATCCTAATCAAAAGTGAATATCTAGTAGATTGATAATAGATAAATATATTGAATAGTTCTTATGAGTCAAGAAAAATATATATAATTAACTCATTCAATTCCACAAAGATATCATCTTTTTAATATGATGATCATACCTAAAAATATCATAATAAGAGAAAACAATAATATATCACCATACACACTTTTATACAAAAAAAAATCACACAAACCACCATGATTTTTATAAAACTTCCAAAATGAAAAAGATAAACTATTTTAATACTCACAAGCTTTCAAATGGCCAAAGATACCCCCGATGAAGATTTTGTATCGACATCACTATGTTGGATACCATGTCAACCATCATTGTCAAAGAAGAAAAACTTTTGTTCATCCACACACTAGGATCCTCTTCATTGATAATTGATCTAGTGTAGAAGATTGTCATGAATCTTCTGATTGCTCTATGAAATAAGCCAAATGTGTGGCCCACTTGATATCTATTTTTCTCAGATATTCTCTTATTCTCATATTGGTCTTATATATTTATGCTTCATGAATTCCAACGAAAATTACAAGATCCCAAATGCTATCTCTAAGACACTTGCTCATCCAAACTATGTTGTATAAACTTGGAGTCATCTCTCTCAAAAACAACTTGAGATCTTATTCTAAATTTTTCAAGGAACTGATAATGAGATGCAAATTATCATATACTATAAATGCTACACCTATTTAAAAAGTAGATTGACTTATGATAAACTTTACGATTAAAGAATTTACTTAGTAGTACAAAGTTGACTACTAAGATGTATTCTCTCAAGTGGTCATCATAGTTTCAGTTAAGTTACTCTCATCTCTTATAACTACCCACTAGTGGTTGGAACATTAATTAGATGTGCAAAAGATCTTTTTTTGTAGTGATCCTGAAGAGGATACATATATAGAGCAACCTCTAAGTTTTTATGTTCTAAGAAATGCAACTAGTAACAAGTATATATTATGAATAATTTTGTACCAGATAAAATAATTATTTAGAACCTAATTTATATTGCATATGGTTTATGTTAATATCATTGTCATGGAAAATAATCAATTGGTAATTATCAAGCTAAAAAAGTATATTCGGACATAATTCTATACAAATAATTTCAAGCATCTCAGATATTATTTTGGCACTTTATCATAGCAAGTATACACTTAATATTTTATCAAATTTAAATATGGAGTATGCACTATCAAAACCTCTAGAAGATCCAAACTTAAAGGTGTGAAAAGATGGGAATCTCAGTTGAGCCTAAAGGGTTGCCTATGTGCTGCTTCCCTTGTGTGTTGTAGGTTGCCCATGTTTTGGACTCATGCCAAAGAATAGCCCAAGGTGGGGTGGCATCCAAGTTATTTTGAACTAATCTAACATGTTCTTGTTGTCTAGCGAGCCAATGTGACATGTCAAGCCATGCCAAGATCTCTACCCTTAGTTAGAACATACTTATGACACTTCATTGTGGAGTTTATTCATCTATATATAAAAAATAATGAGTATTTAACTAGCTAAGAACTCGGATTAAATATTATATTTTGTATATATTTTAGTAAAGTCAATCATTTCTTATATTCTCTTATAAATATTCATATAAATACAATATTATATATTATATAAATATGTAAATATGTAAAAAAAAAAAACGTAATGACTTAGTATATCATTTACCAATTGTGGATATTTTCAAGAATATCATGATTTTAACTAAACATTCACAATTACTAGTTGGTTATTTATTGATATTTTAAACTTTTATGGGTGATAATTTGACATTTTGGAAAAATAAAAAATAGTATATTATTGCAAAATCAAATATAAAAATTAGAAATGTCAATCGAGTCATCTCGAATAGAATCATCTAGGTAGAGCACACTGATGGCCCTTCCACCATGCGTGGTGGCATGTTGCCAAAGCCTATTCATAGCGGCTACTAGTCTAGCTAGTGGCTAGTAGAATGGTTTATGGCCAGGGCTAGTACTTGGTGGGCATGAATGTGAGCACAAGACAGCCCCATGGCTTAGGATCACTTTGTATAATTGTATATGCAATTTTTTTTTCATTTTTTATTTAATTATGTATTAAGCTTTTTAAATATTAAATTAAATTTTTCATAACTTTAAAATTAAAATAAATATTTAAATTTAATAATTAACAATAAATAGCAAATAATTAAAGAAAATAAAAAAAAAATTTGGTTATTATATCAGCATATTCATGAAAAAAAAAATTTAAAAAGAAAAATAAATATTTTTTATCGCCTCCCTCATCTCCAACTCATCCCCTACTATCCCTCAATCCATTATATATGAGTCTTGGGGCCCAAGGATTAAAGCAAGTAAAGCTCGCATCTCAATAATATGATCAGAGTATTTGGTAAAAATACCTTTGGACATGTATCAACATCATTGGAGATCGAACTCTTGTACTTCAAAATTGGGCAATATCTCATTTATCAATCAGACTATCATATTGTTTGAAAAAAAAAAAAAAAACAAATGGTATAATCATTATTGTATAGAGATTCGATTTCTCAAAATCTTATGTAAGCAGTAAGTTCATCTTCTAAAATTTGATATTTAATGCATTTATCCTTCTAATTTTTCAAACATGTCAGAGTTTCTAATATTTTTTATTGCAAAAATTATCTTCATGTTTATAATTATATTTATGGTAAAAGAAAAATAAATTCAGATGTTGCAATATACATTAGTGGAGATGCAGGATCGTGTACTATTTTGAAAGATAAGATTCATGAGATTCTCACAATTTTATAATATTAAAAATTTATAATTCATTGGGAGATGAATATAAATAATAATTAGTATCTAAATATTTTAAAAAATCATAGCTACCAAAATGGCTAGTTAATTTCCTTCTCTAAGTTGAGCGTAGAAGATATGCAAGCTCTAGTTTGATGGATGAATATTCAACTTATTTGTATATTAATAATATATTTATTTTTTTGCTACGTTAAGTTAAACATAATATAGCATACTTATTTAATAATAATGCTTCCTAAAAAATTAACAAATAATTAATTATTTAAAAGTCAATGCATTGATAGTTTTGCACATGACTGATAACTTCCTTTTGAAACAAACATTTTGTGGAGAATATTGACATTTTAGTTTCTTGTCTAATTATTACACATTGTGATAGCCAAGTTGCTAACCACGTAACATTTTATTCATTTTTTTACAAGAAAGAAAAATATGAGTGATTACTCATGCACAAACACATTATATCTCATAAAATTTTAAAGTTAAATATATTTGGATAAAAATAATACTAAAATAACTAATCACTTAGAAAGTCCATATGTTGCATGCATCTATTGGAGATCAAGCGTTGAAACGATGACACGTGTCTTCTTAGAAGGGCGATATGTCTCGAGTTTGATATTCATCAAACAAAATCTCTCTAACTTTCAGTAGTAAGACTATCAATATATTAATGTCACCCAGATCTCTTGTTAAATCATGAGTCTTGTACACTAAGTATATCCTCAAAAGAAAATATATTATGATAAAATCATCAACTGCGAAGAAAATGTATAACTATTTTTTGCCTTTTTTATTTTATGACAAGATAAAATATCAAATTGCAAATATCATCTCACTAATATGCCAATTAAACATCAAGCTTTTATTTTTCGACAAAAACTTGACATACATTGTATTTATATTTTATAGAGGTGTCAAACGGGCCGGCACGACACGTTATTTTAAGGCACGATTGTACTTCCGTGCCCGGCCCAGCACGGTTTAAAAAAACCGGGCCGTGCCATGCCTCGCCAGGCCCGCTCGGGCATTCCTGTCCGAGCGGTTCGGGATACGGGAGACCGCGGGTCGGGTCGAATCAGACCCGACCCGCGGTCTTTTTTTGCGGGAGGGGCATCATGGGGTCGGGCTCACGGAACACCCGACATGGGATAAACCCGTGCCGGTTTGCCGTGCCGTGGGCCGAACCGTGCCGGGCCAGGCACGGCACGGCTCATGCCAAACCCTGGCACGGCATGGGCCCGGGCACGGAATTTTTCCGTGCCGGGCCGGCCCAGGCAAGGCTGAACCGTGCCGTGCCCTGTGCCTGGCCGGGCACCTCTAATATTTTATATTCATGTGTCAAAAACATTTTTTATATTTATACTAATAGTATTTGTTGTTAACCTCCCTAAGACCCTCAATTTAATGTTCCCCAATTATTTAGATAAACATAAATCCTAGTAATTCAAGGTGCCCGGCCTAGCATAACTAAGCAGGGGCCCATTTCAACTTGAGAATGTATGCATGGAGACCCAACTTGACCCATGTTTATTAGCGCTTTTTTTTTTTTGCCGTCAAGCTGGGCAACCAAGTCTTCCCAACTTCACATAGCTCAAAAATCATTGCCCGACTTAAATGTGAATGAGTTTTGCCTGGCTCAATTAAAGAATGAAATCGATCCAAGTTCAAGTCAAGCCATTAAGTTCATCCTCAATTGCAAGCACTACTTTACATAAAGAATACATTTAAAAAAAAATTGTTCATGCAATATAGAAAATGAAAACATTTTCAAATGATCCTTAAAAATCAAACACCTAAAATTGAATGAAAGAATGTTTAAAAAAAATTTGGATAACTTTCACTTACACTTTGCCCAAATAAAACCTATTCAAAGAGATATGATCTCTACATCTATGAAGCAAATGTTCATGGAGTAAATAAAAATTAGAAATGTAACTTTTTCTCAAATTGAATGTGCTATTCAGTTAACTACATGCTTGATAGCCTGATAGTAGATCCCAATCCCATGTAATGCTTAAGCCAGGTCATGGGTTTGCTTCATCATCACACCATCCACTCTCTATTGTAGCAATTGAGGCTGGTACCCATTGATGATGCCTAACTCCTAAGGCCATCACAGCCTAAATGGGCTGTCAGTCAATATGTCGAACTAGGAACCCCAAGGGTTAAAAAAACATCTTATCGACAGTTAGAAGAGTGACACAGAAACAAGCAAAGTGTATCTACTTCATGCCACTTAAGCTATATGATGCAGTTAATCAAAAAAAAATCGCCTGAATCAGTCTTTAGATAGTAAGACTTGCTACAAATAGCCTGACGAATAAAAAATTGAAAAAAAAAAAAAGGAGAGAATAGAACATAACCATTTAACGAATCCTTACCCTTCAAGATCAGAACCAATATCAGGTAATTTATCCCTGCTGATTTGAGCAAGATAGCTCCTTAAAAAAAGCCCACGGATAGGATGCTGCACACCATGACACATTTCCACAAGGTCCTTGAGAATGTCCATAATCGGAGGATCTTCAGATTTAATATAGACAGATCCTACGGTACAGAGTAGATACCTGCAGCTAGAGAAAATTACCAAACACAGAAAAAATTATAAAGCACAACACTTCATCTCCGCTGATGGTTCTCGTTGTAAGAACATGGATGAGAAAGAAACACCATCAAAAAGTCTTGCAATGCAGGTTGGTGCCACAATAGATTGTGTTCAAGTTTCCCAAAGAATTTTATGTTTAAACCCTGAAGCATTCGAATCTTAAATACAACCCATTGTTTTAGCTAATAATCTACAATAATTACATAATGAACAACATTATGTGTAATCACACAAACACTAACAAATCAGATCTCATAAAAACTCTAAAATTAAAAATATATGAGCATAAAAAATACTTGAATAATTTTAAACAGCAAAATTATTATATTGCAGCATATATTAAAAGTATGAGCTCATAAGTGTCAAATGGGTCAGGGCGGCCCGGCCCGGCCCATTTTTTTCAGGGCCACCGGGGCTGGAGTGCCGTGCTTGGAACGGCACGGGTTTTTGGAAGGCATGTCCAACACGGCACGTTGCCCGGAATCCACTAGGGTTTGGGCCTATTCGGACCGGGTAGGTCAGAGCAGTTCAAGTCAGGTCGGGTGTTTTTTAAAAAATTAGGATTTTGGGTGGTACACTATCACACTAGAGGTGTCAAACGAGCCGGACCGAGTCGGGCCATTTTTTTTGAGCACGACCGTGTCTTCGTGCCGGGCCAGACACCGTTACTGTACCATGTAGTACCTGGCCCGACACTATTTAAAAAAGTCGGGCCAGCATGGCAAGCCGTGTCGTGCCCAGCCCGATCGGGCCTGGCCTGGCCGTACGGTTTGGGCCTCGCGGTCTTTTTTGCTGGAGGGGCGATCGCGAGGTCGGGCTTGGGGGACACCCGACACAGGACGAACCCGTGCAGATGTGCCGTGCCACAGGCCGAACCGTGCCGGGTCAGGCACTGCACGGCACAGGCCAGGCCAGGCAGAGCATGGCTCGTGCCTAACCCGGGCACTGCAAGGGCCCGAGCACGAAATTTTCCCGTGCCGTGCCTGGTGCCAAGCCGGCCCGGCCCGGTTGACACCTCTATATCACACCGGCCTCACAAGTCGAGCATGCCGAGACATCACCCGTCAAGCATCACCATGTCGTCCCCCCATCAGGCGTCACTCGATGCAAGGTCCCGAGTCATGCTCATGTGCTAGGCATCTATTCCGTGCATGACACGACATGTGGACCAAAAACCCTCAGCACGGCACGACATAGTTCGTGCCGGGAGTCTGCCCGGCACAAGCCAAGACATGACACTTTAGTGTGTTGTGCCAGGCTGGCCAGGCCCGGGCCACCCGGCCCGTTTAACACCTGTAGTATGAGCCTTGTACATTGGGAATGACCTCAAAATAATGGGTGACATTAAAATTTTGTATTAAATAAACTATTTTTTCTTTTTTCCACACATACAATTATTAGGTTATTAGGTTATAAATGTTCAACCATTGGGTTTTATTGTAATACTGGGTGTATCATTAATTTATGTATTATTTCATCACTACGTAATGAATGCCTCAAATTCAAATGCTTCGCATAATTTACTTTCCTATTTATTCTCAAAATTATATTTTTTTAAGGTGAAAATTAACAATATTTTATATTTACATTTATTACATTGTAATTTTATTTAATTTTATTATAATATTTAATATGATATCAAATTCATAATTAACAACACCAATACCATATTTGCCACCACCACTAGCCATTCTTCTTTGATCAACTATAAAGGAGTACAATGAGCAACAATATCATAATATGATATCAAACAATAATAAGAATTTATTATTACATTGTGGTGATTCAAAAGAATAATTTATATTATTTTTTTTTTATTAACATTTAATGATATGTATACTCTACACTAAAAAATTGATAAAATAGAATTGTATAATACAAAATAAAAAAAATGAAAAAAGAAGGTGCATTCCATAGTAAGTGGAACAGATTTTGCCAGCACACTGCATATTTATCAATTATGGGCAGATTCCACATTCAGGTATCAATTCGGGCAGCTTGACCCATATCCATCAATAGGGGACCATTCCCAACCCTGTTGCTGATCATATCTCGCACAGTCCAACTAGTAAATTCTGCTAAAGCAGACCTGTTCCGGTTGGATCCCAGAAATTTGGTACTTTTGGCATTAATAATCAAAAATAATTGAACATTAATAATTAAGCATATAGCTACATCTATCAAGCATCTTGAATGTTTTAGTATTAAAAAGATTGAGAGAAAATTATAAATAAAATAAATATAGATTCAATAAAATAAATAATGACGTCATGATTATATATATATATATTAAAGATAAAATAAATATTATAAAATAAATAATACTAAAATAAATGTTTTAGTATTAAAGATAAAAAATATTATAAAATAATTATAGATTATGATTTCTTATCATGCTTGTCAAACTGGTGTTTGATATTAGTATGATCTCATTTGACATGATATAATCAAATATATGAAAAATTAATATACATGAAACTTGAGAAATTCATATATTATGTTATATTTAATAATAATAATTCTTGATTTACATGAATATTTCTTTTAAATTCTAGAATATATAACATTTTTATTTTTCAGATATTTCATAAAATAATAAAAAATAAGAATCTTTAAAAAACAAAAAAAAATAGTATTGCATTAAAATATATATTACAATGTTTTAATACTTATTGTATAATTACATAATCATATAATAAATTTTTTGTGTTGGCATAATCCTACAAAATAAGGTTGTACAAAAAAAATATACATCTAGTTGAGATATATCAGTCTCTTTTTTTTTATAGGAGCATTCTAAAATATTCTTGATGAGATGTGATATTAACTAACAAACAACCTCACTAACTAGATGCCCTTATATGTGCTATCTCGATATATGCCCTTTAGAGCATGCATCCTGCAAAAAAAAATTATTTAGCACACCTTTTAGAATTATTAAGAGTATTTACTTTATCCATGATCTCCACCAAGAAAAAGACAATATGATACCTAGAGTCTTAAAATATATTTTTCTTATATATTCTAATTTTTAAAAATGATACTATGATTTTTTATTATAATCTCATAAAATATTAATTAAAGGTTGATTTTTAATGTTTTGAGTAATATTCATATTTTAGCAGATCTAAGAATAATAAAAATCAAGAAGATATATATGAACTCATTAATTTTTTAAACTCTAAAATAGTCTCAATGGTACCTCCTATTAGGATATAGAGTCACTCATTGATTACTTCTACACTTATTGGTTTACAATATGCTGATATGCTTATAAAAGTATTATATGTACTAACAAGTACATATCAAATAGATTGTAGAGATAATTACATTTCTAGAAGGAGAAATCATCCTTCATTCCATATAACATTATTCTAAGAGTCTATTCCAGAGATTCATCAACCAGAGAGTCAAATAATACTATAGATAATCCATCTAATCTTGACTTTCTAACTATCCTTTAAGAGGAACAAAAAATTGGTACTTAATATTAGATTTCATATTTTTTATCATACTTATGTTTTATTCCTTCTTCTATTCTTTTATTAGGATACAAAAATCTTCTTCTAAAATTTTATCTAATTCAAAATATCATTAAATCATAATAAAAGAGAAAGATATAATTCACTCTAATAAGACTATTAAACTAATATTATGACTTAGAAAAAATATTATTAGTTGCAATAGATATTCAATGTAAAGATAAATTCAAATGAAAAAATAAATAATCTTAAAACAAGATCTTTATCAAAAGGATTCACTAAGACACTTGATAAGAATTATCAAGATGTTCTCTCTAGTAATCAAGATTACCTATGTGCGAATAATCATTTCATTATCAATATCTCACATTAACTCCCATAAATAATTATATATTTTGTATCATACCCTACCCATATATTTATCATGATATACTAATATTTTTGAAAAAATTATTTTATATTCAATTGAAATTTAGAATTGTATTTGATAAGAAATATATTTAAAAGCAATAAATAATTATTAAATATATCTACATCATATTAAACTCCATCTATGTGAGCTGCACTTACATTGTTGGTCATAACCCCAGATAAAGGAGGGAGGTTTGTGTATCTCTCTCTCTCTCTCTGTGTGTATTAGTATTCTACATGTATAAGTTATGCTTGCATTGTTAATCTCGGAATTTATTAATATTGGTGTAATAAATTATTAAGAAAAAATGAACTTATTTTAAAAAAAATGCAGAAAAATAAAATATACTCTAGAAAATTATATACATAATTAATAAAAAACAAAAAAAAATTGAGCAAAAATAAATTTAAGACATACAATGAATAATATGATAAATTATAAAATAAAAAAATGATATTTATAAGTTATTTGAATAATAGAAAAATAACAAAAATATTAGTTAGATAAAATATATTAAGAATAAAAATAATCTAATTTATATAAAAATTCGAGAAATCAAAAAATGATTAAGAATATATTTTTATGATCTTTTAAACAAGTTCACAAATTAAATTTAAATATTAAATATGAAAGAATAATAAACAATTATAGAAGCATAGTTAATATAAAACATCTAAAAATTAAAAAATCTCTCAAAAAATAACTATAAAAAAATCCTAAGACATGATGGCGCCGTTATTAAATTTTAGCGAATTATTTGAAAGAAAAATATTATATGATTAACTAGGTAATTAACCATGATCATCAAAATCAAAAAGATATTAGTTTAATGAATATAAAATATTATAATTCTTATTTATAAACATAAATAAAACATTCAACATTATAATAATTATTAAGGTATTAAAATTATTAGTCATGTTAAAACCTTTAAAAAAATAATTACATATGAACTAGAATGAGAAACAAGAATTTCATATAATTAATTTGAATTTATATCTTAAAGATCTATTATTGAGTTTATCTAGTCAGTTAGATAATTAATTAAGAAATATAAACAAATGAAAAAAATTATATATAATATTTATCGATTTGAAGAAAAATTATGATAGAACATTAAGAAATTTAATTTCATAAGTATTACATAAATTATATATAAACCGGCCCGGCACGGTTTAAAAACATCCGGGCACGGCACGGCACGGCCAGTAGGCATGGCAGGCAGTGCCGTGCCGGATCGGGAGTCGGGACCACTGGTCGGGATCCAATCAGACCCGACCCGCGGTCTTTTTTTCGGGAGGGGCCGGGTCACGCCCACGCGTGCCCGCGTGAAACCGGCACGGGAAGAACCCGTGCCGCCGTGCCGTGCCACAGCACGAGCCCTGCCGGGCCAGGCACGGCACGGCACGGGCCCGGGCCCGGTTTAAAAATGTGCCGGGCCGGCCCAGGCAAGGCCGAACCGTGACGTGCCTCGTGCCGGGCCGGGCCGGCCCGGCCCGGTTGACACCTCTAATCTAAAGTTATATTGGTTTAAATCATTACTTATAAGTTCCCAATAATTGATGGACTACATCATTGATTATCACTTTATTCTTATATTTTTATGCTAATTATAATAATTTATTTAATATCACTTGGTATATATTATTTGTAGATAATATCTTATTAGTTGGGATTAAAAAAATGATTGATAGAAAACTAAAAATCTAAAAAATTACACTTGAGTGTAAGGAGATTAAGATTAGTTGTGGCAAGATTAAATACCTGAAATATAAATTTAATCATATTATAAGTGATAATTATATCATAGATTAATTATTTGATATGTTTGGGCTCTATATTAAATAAATACAAGAATATTGACAAAAATATATCTTATAAATTTAAAATTTAATGAAATAAATAAAAAGTTACATCGAGAGTTATTTATTATAGACAAGCAACAAATACATTAAATAAAAAATTATAATAGAATATATATAAGATTAGTCATATTATATGAAAATGAATATTAAAAGAGCAAAAAATAATATATACAAAATAAGTTAGATATGCAATAAGAATAAGAAATATAAAATTAAAAAATAAAATCATTAAAAATATGATTAAAATAATTAATATATATGATAGAATAAATAAAAATTATTTGAGATAGTTTAGTCATGTCTAACACAAATCTTCTAGTACACCAATTAAGTGTGTGACTACTCATGTGAATTTAAAATAAAAGAACCAAAAACAAACCTATGAGAAATTAAGTAAAAATTATAAGCAAATATTTAACTATTAGAAATTTAAAAATAAATATTATTTTTGATAGATTTGAATGAAAAAATAATGCTTATTTAGCAGACTCAAATAATTAAAATAAGACTTAGTCAATAATAATAATTATGATACTTATATCATATTAATGTGACAGAACATGCATCTCAACACCTATAACATAAATTGCGGCCACCATAGATAAGCACCTCGGGTGACCTTGTACTTTTTACAACCATAAACATAATATATTGAATTTTACTTCCACTTCAACACATAAAAGACTCAAAAGCATTAGACATTTATAATTTAATTGCTCACCAGATATCAATTAATAGATATTTTCACAAAGAGAACATAATTCATAATTAGAGCTTGAAGTATAAAAGAATTTTCGTCATCATTTTTAAATAATAAATTATTGAAATTTATTTCTTTTTCTTTGTAATATTGTGTAATGATTTGCAATTCAATATATTATTGATTATTATGAGGGGAGGATTCCCATATATTTTGAATGAAATAGATAATTTTCTATAATATTTATTCTCACCAAAGTATTTCTTTGAACAAGCATATAATTCATACTTCAAATTTGTTTTTAATTCATATATAGTATACAAAACTCCTACCACACGAGGAGGAAGGGAGAAACAAATCAATAAGCATTCATCCCAGTAAATCAAAGTGTCCGAGCCTAAAAGATTTCGAGCTCAAGACCTACCACATTTAGATTAAGATACTTATCAATCATACAAATTCACTTTGTATTCATATTTATTATTGCTCTGTCTTAATATTTTAATATGATAATATTTTAAAATATTAATATTAAAATATTAATATTTTAATATTTAGATCAAGATACTTGTCTTAATATCTTAATATTTTAATATTTAAAATATTAACATTTTAATATCTTTATAATTTAGATTTAGATACTTGTCTTAAAATTTTAATATAATAATAATTAATAAATTTGAGAAAAGATGATCAGCAAATCTTAATGATTACAAATCTCCCCTGGGTTGCGATTCATTTCTCACCTTGCTATTAATAAATTTGAAAAATGCCTTGGTATCGAGAATGGAAGGATTTATGGATCAATATTTTAATAAATCTATATTGTGCTTTATTATTTTAGCATTAGATTCTGATTTCAAAGTCTAAAAAAAAAAAAGAAATAAACCAAATAAAATCATGAGCAACTTAACAAAAAAACAGCTAATTTTGTCTAACCCAAATTAAATAACTTACAAATCAATCTTTAACTTGCACAGTATCTGGTTTTGGTTAACAGATAGTTTAGGATAACAATACCACTATCAACTATAAGACAACCAGAAGCAGTTTATTTCCCCTTACTTCAAATAACAACTAAGAAGCATGCACCATTAAAACCAACTTAAGAATCGGACAGCAACTCACAATCTAGGTAAAATATTGCCAGCATGCTGCACAAGTTCATACAACTCAAGGATGGAGCATCCATGTCTGGTCTCTTCCTTGAAGAACAGCTCCAATTTTCTTAACTCATCAAATGCTCGCATGTCTGCATGGTTCACTTTGTATCACATACCATACTTTCACTTACATCAACACAACATTTCTACATGGAGGCGAGGGAGATGAAACCAAGAAGAAGGAAACAAATATGAATTAGAACCACCTGCAACCCTGAACCCAAAAAGGACTCCATGCCACTGGGCAAACCCAGTTGTCTGTTAGAGATTTTGCGATCTTATTTTTAATAATAATTTATGTCAATAAAATGTAAGCAACTGAGGAAGCACAGCTATATCATTTTACTATATAATAAGTCTCCAATAATCGCCTTCAACATTAACTAGTTTTTTAGTGGTAGTAATGAGCATGATAATGTGGTGTTATGTGATTATTCAATGTAGAAGATAATTATAATTTCATTCCTCCTCGGAATTCAATTCCATAATTTGGTAGAAAGAACTAAGGAAAATTCGATTCCTTGCAGATCCCGCTATTCTAATTCCACTTGTCAGAAAAAGAAACTTGGAACTCCGCATGGATGACACAGTCAAAATGGATCTTACTAATAATCAGAGTTATCAATCGTGCCTTCAATCTCAGAAAAAACCACTCGCTCGACTAACTTTTCGATAAATTTCGAAAAATGAAATCCATATTTAAAACATTTTTTAAAAACGACGCAGAAAAACAGATACCGGCGTCTTCTTACAGAGCTCGTAATATTTATGGGGTGAAAGCTTCGACGTCCGGAGCTCAGAAAGCATTTGTGCAGAATACTTCATCGTGTCTCTGAGATTATTTGAATCCTGAATGAATCAAAATTCGCAGAAATACTCGATCAATTATTGCAGGTTCTTTTATAAACAACACATTCGAGATTGAGAATGAAGTACCATTGCACGGTGCATTAAAAACGAGTTCTGTTGAAGGGCGACGATTGCTGCAGCTAGCCATTTTTCTTCTTCCTCTACTGCATCTGTCAACATGGTGCATGTATGTAACGAAAGTTCCGAGGAGAAGCCTTGATCGATAATATGGCTGCACGACCGTTTATTGCAATTCAAGTGTGCTTAGGTCCTTCCTCTGGGCTCTGACAAACCTCTAGTTTGACATTTCTGGTTCGAATCCTTTGGATTTCTCACTTCAAGCTGTTACCCATGGGAGATACCAATTGGGCAATGGCCCGTCGGTTGACAATTGGCAGCACACCCAACCATTTTTTTTTGGGTGTGGTGATAAAGTGCAAAACCTCATCTTTTTAATACGTGTGTGAGTAAAAATCCAAATTTTGGTAGAAAAAACTTAAAAAAAAAAAGGGCAAAGCCTCATTAGTCTTGTAGAACTAATGTGCACCTCAACTCATCTCAATCATATGTAGATGCTTATTCCCCTCGAGGATATACAAGTTCTTGACGCCTAAGCAATTTTCTTGATACTTATATTAACTAACAAGTGGATATACACATCCAATTTGTTACTTATAAAATCAAGGATTTATGGTCTCCAAGTAAGTGTGATTTGAACATATAACATCATGTTCTTAATTCATTCTTGATCATTCCAACCAAACTTAAATAAATTGCATTTATGATATCTTTTGTTTTTTTTTTTTAAAGTGTCCATAGAATTAGAATCAAGCTTCATGCTTGGCAAGACATATCCAAAAACATCTCAAATATAGAAAGTTTGGCATGTGATGATGGTGTTGGAGCATTATTGATTCCATTAAATTGTATATAGACGACTTGATCATTTAAAAATTTATCTTCTTAAGCAAAGATTGAAAAGATTATTCAAACTCATACCTTAATCAGCTGACAAATTGTTGTGAAGTAAAGATTTATCTCGTATATCACAATTCCCATTTGACACAAGAAAGAAGACATGTGCACAATGATAGGCCGTGCATGATTTATTAATTTTGCCATAAATTTCAAAAAAATAATAATAAAATAAATAAAAATATGTAGTATCACAAGAAAGAAGAAACTCGTACCTTGTTATTTTAATTTCATATATACACATATTTAAAACAGATAAACTAAATCTTTAATTATAATTAGTATATGTATTATGATGTTGAATAATGATATGGAAAGGATCATGGAATAAACATGTCTTCGGACTCTCAATGTGAATTGTATGTACAATAATTCACATTAATTATAATTCAAATTATTATAAAATTATAATAATATTCACTCACTTATTCTAAATAATTCATACTATTTGTTATTCAATTTTTATTTAACTCTTAATTTTTAAGATTATAAATACATATTAATTAAATTAAATTATTAATAATTCAATTCATTATTCATTTCAATATTGTTCAATGTATACAAGTGAACTAGTACAAGAAGTTAAAATTTTACTATTACTAATAGTTAATATAGACCTATTAAAATCGTGTACTACAATCTTGCTAATAAGATGTCCAACTCTATCTAGATTATGAATAATAAACTTATATTCTATAATAAATAATGATTTGATCTTCTGTATATAAGTCGAACTCTACACACCTAATCTCTTGTATGTAGAATAAAAGACATGTATTTTTTTTTATTTTAAATACAATATCAGCTCATTGTAATTTAAAAAAATAAAATTGAATCAAAACAATAACATGAGTGAAAACCAAAAAAAAAGAATGCCTTTTAGTATTAAGATGATTATAACAATCTCTCATTTAGACTTAAAGTCACGATATATGTCATGGGTATTACTCATATCACTTCAACATATCTTTCATTAGTATTTGCTGGTAATATTTCAGTAAAAGAATCTATTAGGTTAATCCATTATATATACTTTTTTCACAATCTCTTATCAGATGATACTTGCGCTTAATATATTTATCTTCTTATGAGTTCTAGATTCATTTGAGTTATCAACTATCTCACTATTATCACAATAAAGTGTAATAGGCAATTATATAGAATGAATGACTCATAGATCAATCAAAAAGTTTCTGAACCATGCAATCTTCTGGTTGCCTTCAAGGCTATCACATATTTGGCTTTCATTGTTACTTGATACTCCTCCAAGGTAAATACATAATTTGAGATGGTCCATATGATATAATCTTCAATTTTATCTATATCAACTACTTGAAGCATGCAAAGTAAACTTCATATATGATATAATAATTGCAAATAATGTGTTGTGTGATACGTGGGAGGTATAGTTAATAACATAGCAACAAGTATTTAAGTAAATTATTTGGATGGTCCATATGTTTAACAAAAAAAAGACATAAATTTAATAAAAAGATTTTTATTTATTTATTTTTACAAGATGTCAAATCACATAAAGTGATTACAATTGGTATCTGAAGCAATTATCTTTGATTTTTTATTATTTGAAATAATTATGTGTTGTCACTAATGCTTGTTATAATCAAAAATAATTATATACTAATATGAAACTATTAAGATAGCCATGATATTGTCATCCCCAACCAATGTATCTACGTCTCAAGCTATCAATAGTTGGCTAGCTAGTTTTGATAGTCTTGACCTAATAGTATTATTATAGTAAGTACTTTGATTTTTGTTGGTATCTCTAGGTTAATATCACATGTAATGATAAATGAAAAAAATTGGTATGCATATAGCTTTATGGAACCAAATAATTTGAGCATGGGATCTATATGATTCATGGATCATGGCTTGGTCAAGTACTTTGAACCCTATAGCACTTTCATAGCCTTTATTTTCAAGCTCAATCTCCTTTTCTCCCAAAATGATATGGTCGTCCCATGCTAGCTAATCACCCTTTCATGCAAAAGTTAATTTTCTAAGAGCAAATTTGTTAACTTTATACCAAGTAAGAAAATGACAGACTATTCTCTACTAGCTCTCTGATATTGAGCATTATTAGTTATAAAGTGATAGCTATGATACTTAATTTTGATGTGAAATGTGATGAGTAGATTACTAAAATTTGATAAATACTTCTTTAATAAGGGTTTGTATTTATTTATTTATCCTTTCCACTAGTGATGTTGTTTCATATTATGTTAATGAATTATATTTATGATTCTCATCTACTTTAGGATAACTAATGTGAAAATACCCAGTAAGAAGGTTTGTTCTGACTATCATCTAGTTGATATGATTTATTGGGACCTTAACAAGATATGATTTATTAGGTCCCTTAACATGGTATGATTTATTGGGTCCATTAACACGGTATGATTTATTGGGTCTCTTAGCATGAAATGATTTATTGGGTTCTTTAAGACTTAACAAAATATGATTTAATAGGTTCCCACCACATTTTTTTTCCCTTTAAGCAAGTGGAGTGTCATCTAATTGATATGGATCGATGAAAAATTTTGTTTTACCATTTTTCTTAAATTTTGGTTAAAATTCACTAAATGTTGTGACATATGAATTTTGACATAAATTTGAAGCACATCATGCATATAAGTTGGGTTTGCTTGCTCGATATTCCAAGAGATTTTGGTATATTCTTTAAAACTTGTTTGTTCTCTTGAGGAACTTATTTGGTTATCAAAAAATCATATTTTCATTATATACAATTTTAAATGTTTATCACATGAAGGGTTTTCTAAGCCAAACTTTTCTTTAATTCACTAGTTATTATTTATTTCATGGAGTAGCTAGTAGTGACTTTACAATTTCTAATATTCGAGATGTCATATCTGCCTTTTCATCTAAACAATATTCATATTCGAATTGGATGCAACATTTTAAATTTTTTATATGATTTGGACACCTTTCTAATATATATTTTATTTTTATGTATACTTAAACTTAGGGGTGCATATTGATAATCTATATTGGTGCAAAGATATGCTTTCAAATAATAATAGGTCAATCTAATTCTCCAAATATATAGGTGAATAAAGTCATTTTGATCATGGTTTAATGAAATGAAACTCAAGGGATAATTGATTCTTTTTAAGGTCCAATGCTCCCTTGAAGTGTGAGGCACATAAATTAACTAAAGACTTATATTTTTTTTTGAGTTAGATTTGTCTTTCTTCTTAGTTTTTTATTTTCTCTTATCTCGTATAAGAGCAAACGAGATCAACTAGTTTCATGTCTGAGTAAGACTAGGTTGTATAATTGTTGTTGATTGTACCATATTAATGAGGATGAAAATAAATATGAGCTATTGCTTACCAAGAGGAACATTGTTGCAATTTGAAACTAGCCTTCTCATTTCTCATGGTAGAACATATCTCTACAACTTCCACCTATTGTTTGTATGAGGAATAGCTCTTTTAGAAACCTTACTTGGTGTGATAACTATAAAGACATCTATGCTTGTTGGGAAGGAGTGTAATTTAAGGTTTGTTAAATAAGAGGGAAGTTGATATGTCATGATAGTATAAGGTATCTAAACTAGTCGAAGATGCTTTTCATTAGCAAGATGAACAAAAAGACAAGAGTGCTCACTATTTAAATTAGGACAATGAAATTTAATTGGGGAGGCACATGTTACATGTTTTCATGCAAAATACATATACCTCCACTAATTTTTCTTTAAAAGAATGAACTCCAAATGATGCTTAGCCTCTAGTCATGCTTTTATGATTTAGTTAATTTTTATCTCCCAATGATGTATAGTACTTCAATACAAATTTGTTGGGGATAGTTTGATTGGGAGAAGTGTAAAAATGGCTTTATATGGTCATAATCTTAAAATTTTCCATTTTAGACATTTGTTATTTAATTTTGAAGTAGTTACCAAAAATTAAATTAGAATATAATTAAACACCCAAAATAGAAAATCAACTTGCCATTTTAACAATGTTCAAAATTATAATTAAATTCAACTAAATAAAACATACTATAAACATAGCAAGAGACTTATTTACACTAACACAGCACATGAATATAAAAAAGTCCATGCAAATAAATAGTGTTGTGAGTTTATGAGTATTATTCTTTAGTATGATACCAAATGATTGTAAAATAGAGGATACAATAGCAAACAAAATATTAAAATTAGAACATGACATAATATAATAGGTGTCAATAAGTGAAATCACAAGAGTATATAATTACCATGATAATATCATCATTCTTAATAACGATAACCTAGCCCACAAACTAGCAACAAAGATGTTCATTCACATAGCACTTAAAATTTTATCAAACACAACACAACAATAAGGAGGAAAAACAAGTAGCAACAATAATGTAAGCTAATCTATGCGATGACAAAAGAATTAACAAAGAAACAAATAATATAATAACACTTCGATAATAATGATAGATGCACAGATAAGAGAATAACACTATAGTAGCAAGAAGATAACACTGCATCAACAGGAATGAATGTAGCATTAAAGAAAATACAAGAGTGGCAAGAAATGATACCATGACAACAATTGTGAATGAAATAATAAGAAATAACATTATAGCAAGATAACATCATGAAAAAAAGGATATGCTACAACAACAAGCATGCAATAATATAAAACATTGCAATAAGATAAAACACAATTAATGAAATAAAATAGAACAACAGGGTTAGAGATGGGGTTGAGGAGAAAATACAACTCCTTTATTTTCTCAGCCTGTTGGAGTAGAGAGAGAGGGTGACATTTTTCAACTCTCTCACATCAACAATGACTTTTTTGTCCAAAAAAAAAACAAATTAGAGAAGGAAGAAAGGGGAGTCTCGATTCTCCATTTATTCATTTTTTATTTAGGGAAGATTGTGTTTAGATATCTCAAACCATAAATAAGTATGTTTTGAGACTTGATTTTTTTTTATGTTTTGGTGTATTAAAATATATGAATCCGAGATTACTCTTATCCATACCATGTAAACTTTGAAAAATATATAAATCCTATATATGTACTGCTTCCGAGGGCAACAACTACTCTTTTCTAATTAGTTTGACAATAATTGTAGGAATCAAGTTAACCGAATCTATGGTTGTTTTGTTCTCTATCCAAGACACACTTTTCAATAACTTGATATGTGGTAGCTCTATATTTCCTTTCTTATCCTAGTATCAAAGAATCAAAGGCAATGTTTAATGGGACGTATGGTCCATTTTCAAAGTTTAATGCACATTAGGAAGCATGTTGCAAGAAAATAATCCATGACCACTCCACATTCAAATTGTCATCATAGATTAGAACAAGAATCCTTAAATGGATTTCTTGATGATCATGACCTTGTTACTAGTCAGTGGAGAAATGAAGTGGAGCCCATTTATTCATGCAATGGATTATTCATGGATTAATCAGGATATTGTATGTTTTGACTTATTTCCTATATTAGTCAATGAATATATGAATATTATATAAAAAAAAATCATTGATTAAAAATTATCTGAATAAACAACCATTTGAAATTTTTTGGGTGCAAAATTCATAAAATAATTGCCTAGGGAAGCCCAAATTTTGAATTTTTATGTTTATTGTAGTTTGGGAAAAATATATTTTAAAAACTACATTAAATGGATTCCTTGATGATCATGACCTTGTTACTAGTTTGTAGAGAAATGAAGTGGAGCCCATTTATTCATGCAATGGATTATTCATAGATTAATAAGGATATTATATGTTTTGACTTATTTCCTATATTAGTCAATGAATATATGAATATTATATAAAAAAAAATAATTGATTAAAAATTATCTGAATAAACAACCATTTGAAAATTTTTTTGTGTGCAAAATTCATAAAATATTTACTTAGGGAATCCCAAATTTTGAATTTTTATGTTTAGCGTAGTTTGAAAAAAATAAATTTTAAAAACTACATTAAAATAGTGCATACCCCTCTAAAATGCAATCCTTCACTGTCATGGGAGACGCCACATGTTCATACTGCTGGGCGATACCAAATTTTTAGTGGTTAATTTAAAATAACTAAGAATACCAATAATATATTTTGTCTAGCATAATATAAACTTTTGATTCCAAAAACTTATATTGAGATTAATTATTTTTTGTTTTGAATAGTACAACACTTTAATTAATTAAATTTCAGTCTGCATATTATATTTTAATAAAACTAATAAATTAATTTTAAGATTTAAATGCATAATTCACAATTCAAATTTCGCAAAAAAAAAAATCTGATGTGCATGACAATGTTTCAAAATCTAATATACAGTGTTAAAACGAATAACGTGGGCTAAATACTTCTTGAAACGTACTAATTTTGTAAAATAAATTTCACATAAAAATTATATTTGAACCAAACTTAAATTTCTAGTATATATAACCCTAAAATACAATAATTTAGAATAAAAATGCAAGTTTGGGATCATAGAGATTATGCCTGAGCAATATTTTGTGTTTATTGTTAGGTTGAGTGTTCAATTTATTAGCTTTCATTGACTAAGAAATCAGCCTCTTCAATGTATTGAATTATGGATAAAGGAAGAGTTTATGTCTAGAAATTCCTCTAAGTAATCATAACAAAAAACATTTTACAACACAATACAAGACTTCACATCAAAGAACAACACCTTACAGCACAACATTGCAGGTCTGAAAACAAATGAAAGAGGAATAACAACACCTTCCAGAACGAAACAATAATACATATTAAATAAAAATTGAAATATTCAACTTGTACAAACTTAATACATACTATGTAGCGAGACACCTATCAAGGTGTCACGTCAATATTGCAAAAACATCATTGCCAAAACAAGCCAAGCTACCAGCCACTGAGTCACTGATTATAAAATTTAAGAAATTGTTTAAATAAATATTTTATGGTTAATTGTATTTGAAAAACATACCGATGTTTTAACTAGCATGATAAATTAAATCTAATAGATAATTATTTAATTATTAAAATTATTTATAATGTTATAAGTAATTTATATTTATAATGCCAGATCAATACATTATATTGTACAAGTCAATTTGCTGTATTATTTTCCTAACAAATTGTTTACAATGAAAAATATTATTTTATCCGATAACTTGCACTATTAATATAATTCATTTGAAAATTTAATTTTTATTTTTTAATATAATATATTTGAACAAAAAAATTTGTCAGGCAATCAAGATTATATTATTCTCTAATGATATTCATTTCTTCTTTAACTAAAATGATGGTTTCAATAAATATTAACTAACACTATCAAATATTATTTTATGAAAGTCATTAATGATCTACTTTTATGGAAAATTTTGTGATGAAAATATATATATTCCAACTATTACATCATGAAATAACTAAACTACATTGGGAATTTCAATTTTTTTTTATAAAAATACTTATATTATAAGAATATTATTTATACATTTTAAATGTATGATATATTCTAAACATATATATATATATATATATATATATGTATGTATGTATATACATATATAAATTTATAAAATACATTTGCATAAATATTGTATGTACGTGTATTGACATTGACATGCAGGGACACACACACACATGCACACACAAATACCAATATATCAAAGATTTTGTTTGTATGTATCATCTTTCAAATAAATTTCTTATTTAAATCATTAGTTTTGTATTATTATACAAATAGTTGGTCTACATAAATTTATTGAAAATAAATGTGAATAATAATTTCATATGTAGAACTCAAGTTTGAAAAACATATTATTAATGACCATAGGCAACCACCTCCCATTTGATGTAATGTTCTTGCTATCCACATTTTTTGGCTAAGTATTTCTTTTTATTTATAGGACAATATTTTATTTTTTACTTTTCAAACATATCGTATATTTGTTCAATACGACATATATAGGTTTAATTCTAAATGTGTTGACTAAATATTTTGATGTACATATCATATAAAGATGTCGAATGGATCGTGTCAAAATGATAAAGCCTAGTATTTTATCATTGGTCATGTGGTGCCATCACAACTATAAAAAATGTAGCTCGGCATGACCCATTAGCCTGCCAGTTGCTTGATTTGGGCCATATTGGATTAGGGTGTGCCAAACTTGACACGCCTATGCACTAGGCATGGGTGCATGGTTTGAACCCTAGTTAGCCCGAGTTCGTTTCATGTTAGCTAGGTTCGTTCTAGACTAGCTTGGGTTAGTTCCAAGCTAATATAGGTTGGTTAGGTAGGTCGAAATTAGCTTGCACAAGTTGCATTTTGGGTCATGTTTTGTTACATCTTTTGTAGCATGTGAACTAAAAATCCTAACCTAGCACAACTCATGCCATACCACGTCCCTCATGACACGTGAGCTAGAAATCTCGGCTAGACGTGACTCAAAAGTCAAACCATGTCATGGGCTAGCTACCCCTATTCCAAATCCAAGCACAATTTTCACTATGCTACGAGCCAATTTTCATGGGCCATATTGTTTGTTGTCTGGCCTAATTAACATTTATAGTATCATATTATTTTATTGTTAACAATCCCCAGTTTTTTTTTTTAATATATTTCATATCCAATTATATCTTGATATTCCGCCTAATTTCCTAGTATTCAAGATATTACTGAAATTCAAATTAAATAACACTTTTTTTATGCAATTAAACATGAAAAATAAAATTTTTAATCTTACTATTTTTTACATGAAACTCACATGGTATTTGTTATAAATAGGCTTTCTCACCTATCAGATATTGTTTGCTTTGGCCCAACTTCAGGTAGGCCTCACGGGTTTAAAATGCATTTAACGAGTTAAAGGGGCACTATGCTTATAAACTGCTCAATGGTCTTATCTGGGAGCAATGTGGGATCAACATGATCATAACGGTATTTATTTTTTTTACTTAATGCTAGATTTTTTTCTGAACTTAATGATGCATGATACTTAATACATTAAACATAAAATTATTTATTTTTTAACATTGGCTAAAGAATAGATAGTAAAAAAGGTTAAATTAAAAAAAATGAGCTGGGTCAAGATGAGGGAGTCCCATCCTAAACCCATAATTGTCATCAATAATAGTGTGCATTATTAGTTATACTTCTTATTAGGTAATGATAATTTTTTTCTTATTTTGGTGGAAAATGATTTTTTTTGAATATAAAAAGCTAAATATTTTAACTTTTTCTAATCAATTTTTTTTATTAAAAATTTAGCATTAAGTCATACATTTATTGAAAACCAAAAAGATGAAGAACACTGAAAGCATATTGATTTCAGTGTTCAGCCTAAAAAACAAATAGGGCATTAAACTCAATAAAAATTAATGTTTCCTTAAAAAGGTGAAATATTATAATTATATACACTCTTTCATACATGCATATCTAGAACATATATTTTTGAATTGAATAATCATATATCAAAGTTAATCATTTGTTATCATTCCAAATTAAGTATGTACTATTTAAGCACAAACACACACACACACACACACAAATATACAAATATACCATTAAACTACAGTATTTAGATGATTACTTATAGATAAAGACTCTATGTTATAAGCATTTATTTGATATTATATATTAATATGATGATAAATATTTTTATTTAAATATAATAAATCTTGGATTAAAAAGTGATCATCAATTATAATTTTTCTGATTTTTTGTGGTAAGATTATCGAAATAATAACATATACTAAGGGCATGTTTGTTTGTTTTTTTTTTTTTTTGGATGAATGTTGAAACCAATTGATTTCAATATTCAGCCATTTATTTTTTTATTTTTACTAACTTATCATTGATTTTTTTTAAAAAAATAGCTGAAATAAAAAACCAAAAAAATTGATTTTTTCCATTCATAAAAAGCTTACTCCCACACAATCAAAACATTCACATTGGTCTCCGCTTATCTATTCAACAATATGTAAAAAAAACAAATGATTAAATACATAATACTATTAAGTACTATTTAGTATTAATCTCAAAAAAAATTAAATTCAACATTAAGGGCATGTTTGATAAAACTAAAAAAATTAAGTACTGAAAAATTAAGACTAAATTTTATAAGTGTTGAATTTGTATTGAAAAACTATTTGATAGATTATTGTTAATTGAATATTGTATGTAAATATATTGTTTGAAAACAGAAAATACTGAATGCTGAAAATGATATATTGTACATATTTATCTTTATAATCATTGTATTATATATTATCCAATATAAATAAAACTTCTAATAATTTTTTTTTCACAATAATTATTATTTATTTAAAAAAATAAAATCCCTAAAAACATATCCATAAATAAATCACCAATCCAAAAAATAAATAAAAATATTTAAAAAAAAACCAATAAAATCTTAACTTTTTAAAATCTATCCAAATTTTTAATATAAAAATAAAAATTAATGAACAAATAGTTGATTTGCTATTTTCTCTCTTAAATTAAACATGAAAGATAGTTAGGGTTAATATTTGTGGTGACGGAAAAATGAGGAGGAGAATACAAATTCACAGATTGAACTGTAACATGGATGAGAAAATGAAAAAAGAAATGAAAAAAAAAAGGATAAAATGGTAATTACTTTTTTTTTGTGAAAAATTTTCAGCATTCAACATTAAGTAGGTATCTATCTACTCAATATATTCAATATTTTTTCACTTAGAATTTTAAATTTTTAGCTCAGATATTTTTTTATCAAACACATTTAATATTTCAAACAATTGAAAATTTTAATTTTCAATAGTTGGAATATTTTAGGTGCTTTATCAAACATCCCCTAAATAAAAAAAAACAAACCTAAATCTAATACAGATAAAAATTATTTATTAGATACAATCTTGATGTCATCTTCATGTTAGTTATAACTTGTAAGTATAATTTTATTAAAATAAAACAATCCTAGACCATACCACAAGATTAAGGTGCTAGACTATTTTCATCATCAAAAAAAAAAAAAAAAAATCTAACATACCATTTAATTATTTTTCCATTTTTGAATTAAAATTAATGTGATTTGTTTTTTTTTGCGGGAATTCATCAAAATGTTGCCAATTTAAACACAACAAATCAAACTTTTAAAACTCAAAAAACACAAAGAGCCCAAAGATTTACTAGGTAATCCCAGCTGGTCTGTATGCGAGGGGAAAAAGACGAGTACAGAGCAACCGCACGTTCTTGTTACCCTCCAATGGTCACAAGCCACGTTGTACATTCGCCGAATAACTAGTTGTTCCGGATTCGTCGACGACAAATCGGAGAAAATTTTGGCGGGCATACGAAAGCAGTTGGAATAAAGAGAGAACCCTAGCGCCCACTTACTTTTACACTTTCTCATTTCCCATCATGTTTCTCCGATGTTTATTAAATTATTCAGGAATCAAGGGTATGGTTGTTCTCCTCATTGCTGGTTTCGTGCTCTAAATTTGATTTGATATTCCTTTTTCTTCCCGATTTCATCATGCTATTTTGCGGTTCTCACTGAAATTCCCATCTGGGGGTTGGAACAAATGGATGGTGAATTTGATTTTTCGGATTATGGATCAAGATATGCAGCAACGCTTTAGTGGTTCATGCTCGTTATGTTCGTTTTATTGCTAATTTTAATCGAAAAATGTTTCCACTTTTGTTTTTTTCTCACTATGGTGATGATTGTACATCGCCTAGTTTATGAAATTTTTTTGGCAAAATTTGATTCCCATCTATGAACAACAGAATCCTTGACTCGTGTCAACGTCATATCAGAGATAAATGTCTTAGCGTTGCAAGATGATTAACTTCCGTCAATTTTAGGGTTTATGGCTAAAATTTATTTTAGGGCTTTGTTTGATAGGTAGTAAATACAGAAGAGAATAATTGCGGAAGGACGAAGAAGCTTGAGGATGGCCAAATTGTCTCCGAAAAAATCAAGTGCCAAGATGCCTAAGAAAGGAACTCGTTCTAGAAGCTCCCGAAACAGGTACCTGAAGCCCGGGACGCTATCGCAGCTTCGTTATAGTCGGATCCCGGTGGAAAAGTTGTGCACTGATATAGGAAAGAAACGGGTGGCCGTCTCCAGGAGAAAGAAGGATGCGACCCATCGGCTGGTGATGGAGAGTTGTGTTGATGATAAAACCCCTTCAGTGCTGTCTCCTGTGGATTTTCTGAAACAAAACTGCCCCGTGAGATCTCCCACTACGCCTCAAATGGATGACTGTGAATTTGATTCCCATCTTGAATCTCTTCCCATGGATTTACTGGTACACACTGTTTTTGTTGAGTTTTTCATTCTTAATTAACATCATCTCCTTATCAACAATTCATCCATTTGGTGCATTTTGTTATCTTCCAAATTTTCTTATTGTCTATCCTTAAATTTATATTGTTTTGTGAATTTACAAAGAATGACAAATCAAGTGATCTCATAACAAAATATTCACCACATTAGTGATCATGAAACCCAAACGAAGGTTATGTAATTCAAAATTGGCAATGTTTCTTCATGATAAATGATATGTGTAGATGAATGGCTAGAGTATGTCAATAATAAATGATGATAATGAAGAACATGCAAGAACTTGATCCAAACAATAATATTGCGTGACAACTAAAATTTTTATTTGGGTAGACAACTAAAAATTAATTTAAATAAAGATGATGAAGAAAAACATATAATACCATAATTTAAATAGTAATATGTTTGTTTATTTTATTATTTGATGAATTAAAATTATTATTGTTGTTTATGATAATATTATAAATGAATTGTGATAATAATAATAATAAATAATTTATGAAAGAACTTGTTTTAGATAATAAGAAAATTATATTGTTTGACAAATTATAATCTATGATGATAATATTGCATGGTTTAAAAGATGTGCTTTGGTTATTGCTACAACTAGGGTGGGTTGAATGAAGTTTAAGTTGAGCTTGAATCCAACCTGAAAAAATCTTCATCTTAAACCCAACCCAACCAAAAAATCCTCAGCTCAATCTTGACTTGAGTTAGGTTTGGTCAGGCTAAGTTGAATTTCTTTCATTTATAGCTAACTATATCATAAAAAAAAGATTTGATTGAATTGTATCAATTTTGTATTTATATGCAAGAATAAAAAATCATTTTTAATAGGATCACATTGAAAAAATAAGTAAAATCATCAATATTTTAAGTTTGTAACTTGTCCACATCACTTAAGTGCTCATATATTTAAGTTATGCCTATTAGAGTAATTCTAATGGGAGTTGCTATTAGAGGTGTCATCTCTATAACTTTGCCAAACTGACACTTAAATCACAAAAAAATATTACTCCAACGGATATGACATCGAAGGTGAAAAAATACTATCTAAGATTTTGGGGTGTCATATTTGGTAATTTTGGAGATAGAAATGAGAGGATACAAAATAATAGTTGATGACTACTTTGCATCTCAGGGTTTCTTAATAGGGTTGAAAATATAAATTTAAATAAAAAAATATTTGGTTGTTAAAATGACACTTTATTTTGATACCTACTATTGGAGCAAGAATACTCATCAAGGGTGCTGAAATATTGTTCAAGGTTGAAAAATGATATATGTCACCTCATTTTTGACAATTCCTGTTGGAGTTGATCTAAGTAGGATTGCAAGAGCAGCTTTTGTATTTTGTGTATGGTTTGCGGTCAACTCAAACTCAACCTGAGTTTTGCTTGGATTACAAATTTGCAACTTGAGACCTAGCTGAATTTTGCCTTGGCTACAAATTTCCAACCCAAAATTAATTTTGTTGGGTTGGGTTTGGTTAATTTGGTGTGTCTGATGATACAAAAATATCTGACCTGAATTGCAGATTTAGCTTTGATGTGATGACAAATATTTTCAAAAAATAATGATATAGTGATAATGAAAATCTACACATAATACGATTTTAACCACGAAAGGAAGCAGATACATTCACAATAGGCGGGGGAAGTCAAAGTATACAAAAAAAATCATTTTGTGTAAGTGATTGGCTAAATTACTTAAAATTTAAGGAAAGATAGAGAAGAAAAATATACAATAACATGTTTTGAATAATAATATATGATAATTATATATTTCAAAGAATTAGTTAGAAAGTTTTGATAAAAATATGAAAGAAAATGAATCAAAGTGCAATATCTTTTTGAATTGTTAGAAAGTTTTGATAAAATAAGAATAGTTTTGCCAATTCAAAAGGTATCTCTCTAATAGATATCACCCACAATTGATCCTCAAAGTTAGTTATGTATCATATACTAGATTCAACTTATATTGAAGTTGACTCTTTTTTTTTTGTGATTTCTTCTTGATAAACATACAACTTGTGAAAATTATTGTAAATTAGATTTTTTTTATTTTTTGTAATTTCTCATATATTACCAAGTTTAATTATATCTAATATTATGTTTGCTAAAAATCCTACTCGCAAAGACTTAATTTGATCAAAATTGTGTAATTACACTACAAATCATGTAATAAATTATGCCAAAACTAAAAATGCTTAATATCCTATTTTTATTTCTGGGATAATTAATTAAAAGTATCTCTTCAAATTGTAAAACTAACCTCCTATATCTATTCGCCTATAAAAATTATTGATTTGGACAAAAATACTCTTTTTTTTTAATAAAAATAATATTTTATCTTGTGAAGAGGTCGTACCTCACTAACTATGTGATAGTATGATTAATGGGATGATGAACGTGCAACTTATGGGTTTGATCTTCACTAGCTACCATCTACATATGATACGGGACTATGATGCCTATCACTGAGGGTAAGGTGCTTGGCCCACTTCCCAATCGAGCAGGGGGTCCCACTTGGTAATAAAAAAAATATATAGAGTTTGTATCTAGTACACAAGACTTACATTTTAGCATTATATCTGGGAGAAGCTCATATCTTGACAAGTTTACCCTCAAAAGTTGGCTATATTGTATTTAATGAGTCTTCAATATGAAATTTATCATCTTTGAACAAATGTATTTGTTATTGCACTTTTGTATGATGTCTAATACATAGATTTTTAGGCATTGTCAAATTATTTAATCTTGGAGTTCTTTCAAAGATTCAATTTTTAGGTTAGTGTTCATGTGAAAAGTGTAAAAAATGGAATGTTATCTTCTTAAATGTTAAAGATTTTGGTTCACAACCATATAACACAATGTTATCTTTATTTTTATTTGCTTAAATACATGGCTGTCATAAATTTGAGTTTTTTTTTTGATATTTTGGAGGTGAAAATAATGTGTCACCTGCATCACGATCAACTAAGCGCAGTGTTTCATGTTTCTCAGAGGATTAGGAAGGCGGTAAGTTTTCTCCATGCTTGTGCACTACTTCATCTCTCTCCATCATTGTCTGTCAGAGTCAGTTTCAGCAGTTTTTTCCATCAGGTATTGATAGCGAGGCAATACCACTTCAACTACACAACCCCAGATCGCGGGCGGCAGGAAATGTTACGAACCACTACTCCATTGCCTACTGAACACTGGCCGTTCGTCAGGTAGCTGTCAGTTATATGTTCTTTCTTTCTTCCTTGAGTTTGGTTTCTGACAGCCGCCTGCGTGAATATTCGAAGCAGCAAGGGAGAAGGAAGAGGACACATGGTGGCTAACCCACACACACCGCAAGCACCTAGGCATGGTCCACGGCCACCTTCCCGCGTCAAAATTGCTGAGCTGAAGCAAATATCTGCTGTGCTGTTTCAAGATTCTACCTTCCCTCTGAGCTGTGTCGTTCAGTCTTCTCTCCCCAAGCCTCTTCGCAAATCCTTAGCTTCTAATCGCGTGCTGCTCTATGAGGACGAGCTGTGCCAAGCTGTTTCTCACAACAAGCTTCACTGATTTCATCTTCTTCTCTGTGTTTGCCCCCCCACTTTTTCTTTTTCTTTTTTTTTTTTTTGTTTTTTTGTTTTTTTGTTTTTTTGTTTTATAATGTTTGTGTATAGTTAGGCAGGAGATAATGCTTTGTCTGGGTCAATGCTTTGTTGTCCTAATTACTCTGAGAAATCAACTCTAGTAAAGATGGGTTGCTTCTCTCTGTATATTATCATTTCCTCTGCTTGATTAAACTTGTTTTAGTTGTTTTTTTTTTGTTTGTTTTCTGCTAAATTATTACTTTCCTTGCTGATTTGTTGTGAATTTTGTTAAGTCTCCCTTTTGTTCAAATAATAATCAAGATTTATGTACTTGGTTCAAAGGCATTTTGTTACATGCTTTATGATTTGTTTGTTTTATTGAATTATTATTATTATTAGACAAATTAAAATGTATTTTAAATGATTATGTTATGTCTGAGGTTGTTTGATCATGTCTAATGTAGATCTACTAGTGTATTGGTTATGAAGTATAAGATTATTAGAGTGGAGTGAGAAAATAAAATTAGATAAAATTAATTATGAATTAAGTAGAAATTATAAATATGTATTTAATAATTAAAAAAATAGAATATAATTTGTTGTAGGTTTTTATATATGTATGTGTGTGTGTGTTTGAAAGCTTATATATATATATTTATGTGTGTGTTTGAAAGCTTATATATATATATTTATGTGTGTGTTTGAAAGCTTATATATATATATATATTTATGTGTGTGTTTGAAAGCTTATATATATATATTTATGTGTGTGTGAAAGTATATATGTATATATATATATTTATTTATTTATCACTATCACATCCTCTCTTTTCATATTATCTCTTATTTGATGATATTTATGTTCAATGTATTTTATTTTTTTGTGGGTTCTATTTTTTTTGTATTTGTAATTATTCCACTATTATCGCAATAAAGTGTAATATGTAGTTGTAAAGAGGGAATGAACCCTAAACCCATCAAGAAATTCTTGGGCCATGTAGCCTTTTTGGCTTCCTCTGAAGCTACTGCATACTCGACTTCTATGATAGAATAAGTAATACAATATTATTTGATACTCTTCCAGCTTATGACTACACTTCTCACGGTAAGCACACAATTTGATATGGATTTTCTAAAATTCTCATCTAATTGAAAATTAGAGTCTGTATATCATATAGGCACAAGATTATCCACTTGATATGCTAACATATAATCTCTAATTCATTTCAAATACTTAATTATGTGTTTTATTGATATCTAATATTCTTATCTTGGGTTAGATAAATATCTACTTATAATGCCTATAGCAAAAAAGATATTTGGTATGGTACAAAACATTATATACATTAGGCTTCCTACTATAGATACATAATAAACTATCTTTCTTTTCGCTCTCTCAATAGATGTTTTGGCCTCGGGACACTATTTTTTGATAGAATGATACAATGTCTAAATGAAAGAAAATCTTTCTTAAAATCTTGCATGTTAAAATGAGTCAATATTTAATTGATATAAATAGTCCAACATTCTTTGTCTACAATCTCACAAAAGCTTAATCTCAAGAATGTTAGCAGCTTCCTCTAAGTCTATCATATAAAATTGACTAGACAACCAGATCTTAACCAAAGATAATGGACCCACATCATTATCAATGAGTAATATATCATTAATGTATAATATCAAGAATATCATATTATTATCACCTCTATTTATAGAAACATATTACTCATCCTAAAATTAATCAAAGCCATAAGACATCATGACTCGATCAAAGTAAGTATTCCAAGATCCAGATGTTTGTTTCAGCCCAAAAATAGACATTTTCAATTTACATAACATGTGTTCTTAGCCTTTTTCTATGAAATCATCTGACTATATCATATAGATATATTTTTCGAGATGTTGATTCAAAAATATAGTTTTTACATCCATTTTCTAAATCTAATAATCATAATGAGTTGCAATGGACAAGGAAATTCAGATTAACTTCAGCATGATTGCTAGTAAAAAGGTCTCCTTATAATCATTTTTTTCTTTCTTAGTAAAATATTTTAAATTAAGCATAACCTTATAAATCTCAATGTTATTGTTTATTCCTCACTTTTTCTTATTGATTCACATGCACTTTATGGATTTTATCCATTTAGATGGTTTCATAAGATCCTAGACATGATTGGAGTGTATTAACTACATTTTTGATTCCATAGCCTTTTTCCAATATTTTATATTATCATCTTAAAGTATTTCATCATAACTTTTGGGATCAGTATCTATCTCATCAGGGATTCTATCATAAGATTCTTTCAAAAGATATATTATGTAGGTTGATGAATAACTCTTTCACTATGATGAGACATTCCTCTCAGTTGCTTACTTTAAATAACATGTTGTGTTGATATTGATCCCTATGAATAATTATGACCATTTTTTTCTGGCTGTATGATCAGCATATCAATGATAGGTTAAAAAAGGTTTAGTATCAATATTGTCATCAATAAATTTCCCCATTATGTTGAGGCATTGAGGTATCATAGATGCTACCTTAATATATTCCTTTTGGTATTGAAGGAGTTTAGATTGGCTTATCTCTTCTTAACATCTCTAGAACAATTTTATCCTGGACTTGTGGATATAGTCTTTTGGATTACAAAACAAACCATTTTTAGTTCTTCTAGGATATCCCTCGAAGAAACAAACTTTTATTTTTATTTCCAACTTATCTGTCTTCCCCTTTAGCACAAGTATTGGGAACCTCATTAATGAATGTGTTTCAAAATAGACTTTAGCACTGTCCACAATTTAGTTGGAGCAACAGTTACTGATTTAGATAGAACCATGTTTAAAACATAAGTTATTATTTCTAACACATATCCCCAAAAGGAATCAGACATATCCAAATAACTCAATACTGATCGTACCATGTCCATAGGAGTCCTATTCAATCTTTCTAGCACACAATTCTACTATTGAGTGTCAGGTGTGGATAATTGAGATGTAATCTCTTGATTCAATAAGTAGTCTATAAACCCTCCAAAGAGATATTTGCCATCATGACCAAATCATCTTGTTCTAAGACATTTATTATGATGTTTTAATATTTCCTTTATATACTCTTTGAATTTTTTAAAGGCATCAGAATTATGGTGTATCAAATAAATATACCCATATATTGAGTAATTATCAATGAAAGTGATGAAGCACATAAAACTACCTATTGCTTGGATATCCATGGTCCCACATAAATTAGAATAAACCAATTCTAGTGGCTCATTTTGCTCTATACCCTTAGGCCACAAAAGACCATCTAGTCATTTTTTTTTTCTAAGTAGGACTCGCATGCTGGAAGTCTTCTAACTTTCAATGAACCCAAAGGTCCATCTTTAACTAGTCTCAAAATCTATTTTAGATTTATATGACCTAGGCATAAGTGCCAAAGATAGGTCTGGTTCATATCAAAAGAACATTTTCTGATATGTGATAAGATGTTGATGTTTATCCGACTTGCATTGTTGTAGTAGAACAAAAATACTTTTAATGATATAAAAGCTAGCTTTTAATATATTTGAATAGAATATATTTTTTTACAAGTAAATTATTGCAAAATCATTAAATAGAAAGGAGAATCCATCTTGAATAAAATTGAAATAAAATTTCTTTCTGATTGAAATTACATAAAGACAATCTTTAAAAATTAAATATCTCTCTCAAATAGAAACATACAATGTCCCACTATAACAGCCATTGTCTTGGTAGTATTTATTATGGGAAGATCAATTTTTCCATCACTTAGTCATTTGGTTTTCTTGAACCACTATAAAGAATTATAGACATGATTAGTGGATCTCTTATCTACATACTAAGTATCTGTACATACCATTGCCAAATATATTTGAACTACTAGTATTTAAAATTTATCGTAATTATTTACTTTGCTGAGATTAATTGGATATTACTTCTTTTAGTATCCTCACAACTTATAATAAAAATATTTTTCTTTTGGCTTTTTTAGTTCCACTTGTGATTTAGAAGCTTACGGTGAAGCTTGAGAATATTTTTGAAAATTCTTATTCTTCTTTCCTTTTGATTTAGAAGTTGTTCTTTCAACCACAAATACTCTAGATGGTTTCCCGATAATACCTTCAGCTGATAACAATTCATTAAGAAATTGTATCAAAGTTTAATTAAGTATATTCATATTATAATTTAAGCAGAATTGATTATAGGAGTTTAAAAGTGATTGAAGAACAATATCAATCTAATAATCTATAACAATTTCAGCTCCAATGATCTCTAGTTCATATAGAAGACCAATCATATTGAGAAAAATTCCCCACTAGGGTGTTTTCAGTCATTGCAGTATTCCTTTGATCTCGTATGGCTTTCTATCTAGAAGAATGAGTTTAATTCCCAAATCTTTCTTTGAGATTAAACATCATATAATAGGCATTAGTTATGGACTAATGTTGATGTTTGAGTGTATTTGGCACAGAAGCTTAAATATAACATCTAGACATCTTATGACCATTTACCAAGTTCTCATAAGACTTGCCTACCTCATCGGTTGCCCCTTGTTAAGGTTTACTCGGATATAGATTTGTGAGTACAAACTTGTATTTCTTAGTACTCAAGATAATATCAAGATGTATTTTCGATTCTATTTAATTTGTTCTGTAGAGTTTTTTCTTTTTGAGAATGTCGAATGGTGGTGAGTGGCTTAAAAGTTATTTTCCAAAAAATTTTACAATGAGATTATAAGTTTAAATTCTATCATAAGAATTAGTTCTCTCTAACAATTTTTGAATGAATTCATTATTAGTCTGACACACCTTGAATAATATGCCTCAATGAGAGGGTGTCTACTATTCATAATTTGTTCATATAGGCTAATTTCTATTATTATTCCTATTTAGGCAGTGAGACATGTCAAACAAGATTATACTAATGCCTTATATATGGTCCTATAAATAATAACACTCATCTATGATTAATAGCTAAGTGTAAACTATCATATAATTTTAAAATAATTATTTTTTAAATAAATCATTCCTATGGAAAAATGATTTATTTAAAAAATCTACAAAATTACCCAATTATGATTTATGCCAAGTATACTTGCAAGCCAACTAGTCTGAAATGGAGAATGTATCAATTCCTACATGCTAACTGACTTGTATAATTTTCAAACAAATGATGAAGACCATAAGATTCATTCTAAATGAATCCTCGCCCACGTAGGTATTTTTAAATTTAGGGTTTTATTAAATTAAAATACGTGACATTGTGAAACTAATTTTCTACCTTTCATACATAACTATGCCATTTCATATATATATATAAAATTTTCATGTGCCAAATAATTATCACAGAGTTATATATATATATATATATATTATTTTCTAGCCATAAATATATATTAACAATCCACATATATATATTATTTTTGACACATAAATTTTACCAAGCTATATATAAATAAATAAATAAATAATAAATAATAAATAATAAATAAATAAATTACCAAGCCATATATATATTATTTTCATGCCAGAAATATATATTACCAATCCACATATATATATATTATTTTTGGTACATATATATATTATTTTCATGCCACAAATATATATTACCTCCATGCCACATATACATATGTCACAAGCACACAAACTCACACACACAAACAAACACACACACACACACACACACACACATCATTTTTATGCCTCAAATATGTGATGACTAAGCATCACATATATATGAATGTTAAATACTCCAATTATATTGGTTTTAGGGCTCTTATAACCTAAGGCTTTTCAAAAATTTGGTTAGTGCCCTAAACTAGGTATATCTGCCTGGTCTATCATCATAATGGTTTGGGGCAGTACCCAAAAATAAAAAAAATGGAATTTGATATAGTTTTAGAATATTGGGTCGTGTACTCCACTATTATTTTTTTCTACCATTGTAAACTCCACCACTATCTTCTTCTACCACTATGAACTCCACTATGAGCATCATTTCTAGCTCAAGGGCATCGTAAAATCCATCAATATTGGTTGCATATACCACTATAGTTAACATTGTTTGTTATATTCACAACCTTTGACATTGTCATTTGATGTTAAAACTCCACTCATGATGTCGCCGTTAGTTACCACCTCTGATTGTCTGACACTGCCATTTATTGTGACAACCTCTATAGGTGATGCTGCCACCGTTTCTAGCTCAAGTCTCAAAGTAATAACACAACTAAAAATAGAGGTGTCAAATGGGCCGGATCGAGCCGGCACGACACGAGGCACGACACGATTCAGCCATGCCTAGCCTGGAACAGCAAGGGAATTTCCCGTGCCCGTGCCTATGCCGAACATGCTCAAGGCACGAACCGTGCCGTGCCGTGCCAAGACTAATTGGGCCTCGTGCCGGGTCAGGCACGTCATGGTATCTTGGCACGAGTCGAGAAACTACCCCAACAGTTGAGCCTGACAGATTCAGAAACAGCCCGGTTCCGATTCCACCCCCCCACCCAATCCCCAACAACACAAAAAAAAATTTAAAATTTTGAATTTAAGCCGTTCGATTTTGCCTCCAACAGCTATGTGGTAGAATTCGACGATCCACATGATTTTGCCCCAAAAAAATCAATAAATTAATAAAAAAACTTTTTAAAAAAAAATCTTATTATTATTTTCTATAAAAGCCACCCCCCCTCCCTCTAAATTTTATATATTTCAAAAACATAAATTCTCATTTTCTATCTCAAATCTCTCTTCTAAATTCTTTCTCTTGTAATTTCAGTTCGGCTTTTCGGGACTCACAACTCGAGCTTGGCTTTGGTTAGTGTTTGCATTGGTCTTTGGAAGTTGGATTTGTGGTGAACACTACACGTGCTTTACCTTTCCACTACTTTATGGGTATTTTTATTTTTTTAATTAGTTAACTCTTAAGCCTTAACATAATATTTAAAAATAATTAGTTTTTTACTTTTTTTCTCTCTCTACTTTATACTCTACCCTCTTGTCTAACAAAATTAAAAAATTATAAAATACTAATGAAATTAATTTAAATTTAAAAAATGAAAATCTTACACAAAGATTTGAGACCATTAAAACTTTGGTTTCTCTGGTAGTCTTAACCTAAATATCTTAAAAACAAAAAATTAGGAGACTTCTGTAGTTTGGACTCATTTTAATATAATAAAACAAAAAAATGTTAGAGGTGAGAAAAAAGAAATGACACAGTGCAAATATTGTAAGAAAAGTTTAACTAGTAAGAGTACATTTGGGACTGGGCACATTAAGAGACATGTCGAAATATACACCAAAAAACATGGCGCATTAGATCATAGGCAAACCCAACTCAGTAGTACGTTTTTTGAGGCTAGATCCAGTTCAGTCTTAAAGTTTACCACCTTCATATACCACAACGAATTGGGTAGAGAAGGCATGACCAAACTTATCACCATGATTGGTCTTCCGATCATATTTTTGAAAGATTCAAGGGTAATGAGCATTATGCACATATATTTTTAGCCTGCTTATCATAGGATTCTTAGGTCCACATCTAGGAATGACATACTAAAATATTATAAGTTAGAAAAATAAATAATAATTAATGAATTTATGACATATAGTGGAGTGTTTTCCGTGACGTCCGATATCTGGACAAGTTATGACGATGCATCTTATGCATGTCTCACCGCCTACTATGTAAATTCTAAATAGACTAAATAAAAAAATTTTAGGATTCTTTGAGATTCTCTATCTTCATGATGGCTCGGCCATTTTTGAGTGTATGATGAAGATCTATAAAGAATATAACATTCAAAATAAAATTTTTAGTATCACATTTGATGATGCATCTAATAATAGAGTATCGATTAACATATTTGTTAGGGAATATTAGAGATGAACTATTAGGAGAGATTTTCGATGTCAAATGAATGTATCACGTGATTAAATTGATTGTACAAGTGGGGATGAAGGTGTGTTACTCTGCTTTGGAAAACATATGCAACTCATTAAAATGCATTTGCATGCTTCGCAGACAACAATGAGTTTGGTAGTCTCTGTTTGTCTACGAATCTCAAGAAGAAAAAATTTCAATGAGATATGAGAAACTATTAGAATTACATATACCTAATATTGGAGTCATGTGTTGGATACGAACACGTGATATCTGATTATATCAATAGAAAAGTGACGAACTTATTATTAACGACACTAACTGAGCTTCAAGAATTTCATTTATGAAATTCCTAAAGATTTTTATGACAGGACGATCATATGTTTGTTAGTTTATACTCCCATGACTTGTATTACACTCAGGTGCATATGCAATATTAATAACATATTTAGGAAGTATCGAGCTGACATGACACTAAGCCATATGGTTAGAGAGATGGAAACCAAGTACTTAAATTACTAGTCTACCATTCCATCTCTTTATTGTCACATTATATGCATGGACACTAGGATTAAGGTGGAAGTGGTAGATAATATTTTGACTTATATTTTCTTGTGCATGAACCTGGAAGACCCACCTGAAGGGTTCATTCACGAGAAGTTGACTAATCTTTTTACATACTACGATACTAGGTATGGTGGTAGTAGTAATGAGGTTGTGAGTATTGATATGAATATTGGATATCATATTCAGAGATAATGATTTTCCATTCAGTTGGCGAGGGGGAAACCATGGGGTGGACCGTCAAATAGGAGCGAGCTGTCTCGATACTTAGATACCGATTACTCCTCAATCATATTATATTCTAATACTAATAATCTTGATATATTACAGTGGTGGAAATCATATGAGTCCACTTTTCCCATATTATCTAAGATGACATGAGATCTACTGATTCCTCTAGTGTTGAGCGTAGCATCAAATGTGCAGTGTAGATTTAGTATTGCAGTTTCAATTTCATTACCATTACCAACCTACTGGGTGTGGGCTGTGGTTTTTTTTTTCTCTCCTCTCCATCTCCATAAGTTTGGTATTGTTTTTTTAATGTTTTTTTAATATAATTAATTTTTTAACTTGGAAGTCAGAACATAAACTAAAAAAAATATAAATACCTAATAGTGAATTTAATGATAATAAAATTAATATTGACATAGAAGTAGATAATATTAATAATGATAACTCTACGAAAAGGTCCAAGGCTAAAATTATATTTTCTTCCATGGACTCGACCCAAACTTAAATGTCTAAAAAATAAAAAACTAGAACATATGTAGGTTGGACTCACTTTAACATATTAAAAAATAAAAATACTAGGGGTTTTGATGAAGAATCAGCACAATGTATATATTATAAAAAAGTATATACATGTAAGAATATGGGTGGCATGAGCCACCTAAAAAGGCATGCCAATCAGTGCACCAAAAAACATGGTGTATGAGATCCTAAGAAAATCAACGGAAGACATGGGGTCTTTATGGTTGGATCTACTACTTCTTTGTCGACCCCTTTCATATACCGCAATGAGTTAGTGAGGGAGGACATGGCCAAACTAATCTCCATGATAGATCTTTTGATTAGATTTTTAGAGGATCCTATGGTAGTCAGTATCATGCAGACATATTTTCAGCCAACATATCATAAGATTCCTAGGTCCACATGTAGGAATGAGATACTAAAATATTATAAGTTATAAAAATAAATAATAATTTATAAATTTAGGCAATATAGTGGCATGATGTCTATTAAGTCTGATATCTAGACTAGTCACGATGATGCATCTTTTGCATGCCTCATTGCCCACTATGTAGATTCTTAATAGACACCTAATAAAAAGATTTTAGGATTTTAAGAGATTCTTCATTTTCATGATGCCCTGCCATATATGAGTGCATGGTGAGAATCTTTAGAGATTATCATATTCAAAATAAAATATTTACTATCACATTTGAAAACATATCTAACAAAAAAGTAGTCATTAATATGTTTATTAGGACTATTAGAGACATGCTATTAGGATAGATTTTTCATGTTATATGCATGTTTCACATTATTATCTTGATAGCATAAATATGGATGAAAGATGTTTCCTTCATATTAGAAAAAAATACAAAACTCACTAAAATATCTTCAGACACTTAGTAGACAATAAGAGTTTGGTAGTCTCTGTTTGTCTATGGGTATAAAGAAGAAGAAATTCCAAATAAATGTGAGACAGTATTGTAATTACACTTACCTGATGTTGGAGTTATGTGTTCGATACAAACAAGTAATATTCGACTACATCAATAATAAGATTGACGAAGTTATTATTGATGACAAAGACTATGATACAAGAATTTTATTTATAAAATTTCTGAAAATTTTTTATGATATAATGAACATGTGTTCATCTATTTATAGTTTACACTCTCATCACTTGCATTGCACTCAGGTGCATATGTAAACCAAATACTTAAAGTGATATAACTATTGAGATGAAAACTAAATACTTAAAGTACTTATCTACCATTTTATCTCTTTATTGTTTGGCTCCCTGGATGAATCTTAGGGATAATGTGGAAGTGGTATAAAATATTTTGACATACATATCCACGTGCATGAACCAGGAACACTAACATGAAGGATTCATTGATGAATAATTGACTGAATTATTTACATATTATGATACTAAGTATGGTAGTAGTTTTAGCTCGGCTCCAAGTATGAACATGGATACTATATTTGGAGATAATGACTTCTCTTTTTAGTTAGCAAGGAGTAAATGATGATGCGGTCCATCGAATAGGAGTGAGCTACCTTGGTACTTAGATATCAATTATTGCTCAATCCTATCATATAATAATAACAAAAACTTTGATATTTTATAATGGTTTGAAATCTTATAAGTCCACATATCTTGTGATGTCTAAGATGACATGCAATCTATTAATTTCTCTAGTGTTGAGCGTAGCATTGGAGACTATTTTTATTATTATACTCAATGTCATTTTAGATAGGAAATCGAGACTATAGTTAGTAGGGGTGTAACTGAGCCAAACCGAGCTGAGTATTAGGCAAACTCGTTTTTGCTCAGTTTTAAATGAGTAGGCTCAAGCTCAGATCGAGCTTAGGTAGAATTTGAAAATCGGAGCTCCAGCTTGGCTCGAGCTTGGGTAGAATTTGAAAATTTGAGCTCGAGCTTAGCTAGAGCTAGCTCGCCAAATGCTCATTTATAACAAGCTCAAGCTTTCCTGTTTGATTAACTCGTGAGCTTGAGAAAGGGCACATTTAAAGCTCAAAAAAAGCTCGTTTTGAGCTCGTTTAGAGGTTGTTTAAATAGCTCGTTTAAGGTTCACTTTGAGCTTGTTTAGATAGCTCACTTAGAAGGATCATTTAGAGCTCATTTAAAAGACTCATTTAAAGCTCATTTACATTTCTTGTTTAGAACTCACTTAGATATCTCATTTAGAGCTCATTTAAGGCTCGTTTAGAGCTTGTTCAAAGCTCATTTAAAGCTTGTTTAGAAATTAGAGCTAATATGAAAATGTTAAAAATAAACCTTAAAAATACTAATCTAATACTACATAATTATATATATATAAATAAAATATTCATCTAAAATAACCAACATACACCTAAATTAAAAAGATAAGACAATTAAAATTCAATTAACTTGATTAAAGTTCAAGAGTTAAAATATTCATGTTTATTGGTAGAAAAAATGTGTCGTGCATCAAATCTTCTCCATGATATCCACCTGCTAAAAAACTGATTATACAGCCTATAAAATAAAAAAATTTGACATATTGAACTTACACAACATATCCAATAAACCCTCTTGTTCATTAAGTAAAAATTAAAAAGATACAAAGTTCTATGTTCATTATGCAACATATCACCTTTTTAAACGACAATTTTACTACAAAATTTTACTTCTCTCATTTATATGAATATTGATATGCTAATAAAATAAATAATTATATAGATCATATTAAAAGAAAACAAAGAGAAGAGGTATAGAGAAAGATTGTTACCACCACATCCACATACGAAAACAACTTGATTAGGATCAAACAAATCCAAAACTGAAGCTGCACCCACCAAATTTTTAGTCAAAGTTGATGTCAAATTTCAAAATTTATGATCACATAAACACAAATAATATCTTTGCATAATTAACTATAAGTGAGAGGTATTTGAACCTATTTAATGTTCTTTTGATCCTAAAATAAAGTGCTACAAGTATCATAAAAAATTAATCAGTAGCTAAAATACTAAAAAATTAAAATTAAATATAAGATACAAAGTATGAGATATCACTTTTCATTTTCTTTTTATCCCATAGTGGGCACGTAGCCAATTTACATAGCATAACAAGACTTGAATAATGTTTGCTCCTAAAGATTCATGGTATGGATCAATGACTCTCTTCTCACTATAAATACGAATTCTGATGCTATGGTCGTGATTAGAATTTTCAAAAAAAAATGCATGCTATTTTTGATAACAATTTGAACTTTAGAGCATTCATCTTACACCACTCTAATACATCAAAATTTGAATCATCACCACAAATATAGACCACCTATATCTAAATATACATCTAATTCCTTATATGATATGTCAAAAATGATAAAATTTGAATCATCACCTATATCATAGAAGGAAGAATGTAAATGAAAAAAATGATAAAATATTAGTGAAATAAAAAAAAAAGTAATACATGAAATGATTTTGGTAACTTCATTATACTCTTCTAAAAAAGAGCAAACTTCAACAACTTTCATTCAATCCTTTTCACTAGGAAAAAAACATGTAACTCAATTACTCAAATCTCTCGGTGCATATCTTGGAAATACATCTTTGAACACTAAGGTACTTGACAATATAAAATATGTTGCATTCCATCTAGTACAACAATTAAGGATAAGTGCTTTGAAAGCAACTTTAATTGCTTCACAATATCCCCAAAAATATTTTGATGACTCTCTGATTGTATTACATACTTAATGCTTTCCTGCACATTCTTAATGATTTCTCCAATCTCATACAACCCATCTTGGACTAAGAGATTTAAAAATATGGGCATAACATCTTACTTGAAACAACTTTCTACTAAGAGGAAGCTAATTTTTGTATGAAAGATTTTCTTTCAACATGTGAATAGCAACATCATTGTAAGATGCGCTATCAATTATCACTATTCAAAATTTGTCTTTGATCTTCCAACCAACCAAATATTTGCTTAATGCATCAAAAATAGCAACTCTAGAATGAGGTGGAGGTATATCGCAAAAATTGAGAACACATTTCTGAAGTTTCTAATTTGAATCTATGAAATGGGAAGTGACAACCATATATGAAATCTTTTGATTAGTTGATTTCCACATATTAGTAGTTATATTTAGTTTATTTGTAGATTTCAATAAGGTGGAAACTTTCTTCTTCTCCACTTCATAAGCAGGAAAATAATCTTTTTTGATGGTTACATGACTAATTAATTAATAATGAGGAGTTGCAGCCTTCATCAATAAATTAAATACTCCATACTCCACAAATAAAAATGATAACTCATGAACCATAATCATATGAGATAATACTTGTTTGATCTTAGATTGGTTATATTTAAAATTTTATATCTTAGCTATTGTTTTAGACTCCAAAAAATAAGTTTTGATTATTAGCTCTTTTTAGATGGACAACTTTATTTTTCTTCTCTAGTAATTCTTTAGGTTCCTATTATATTGAGTTGTAGGACCACCCTTAGTATACATAAAACAACTCTTGTAATAAATTCAATATTATCAACATAAGTATAATAAATTCATTCTTCCTTCTATGATATGTCAAAAAGTGTGACTACTTTAAATTCATTCCATACTTTGGAAGTGAACTTTCTTTTCTTTGCATACTTGGTGTTATCAACATGAGTATCTTCAATATTATCAACACCATCAATACTAATACTTGTAGATGCTGTATTTTTTTTATTTAAATTAACATGTATTGTATCAACAACTACAACAATGTCAATTATATGATTTGTTTGTGAATTTTGTTGGGATAAAAGGTTTGGAGAAGGATTGTCAGACATTCTCTTGATTAGAATTTATCACAAACTATCTACTACCATAATCTAGTAAAAATTGAAATAATTAGGAAAAAAAAAGCAAAAAAAAAAGCTTTGAAGATGAATATAGAAGCAATGAAAGAAACCTTTCACTTCATTCACTTCACCTTTAGTAAAAATCAGCCACATATTGCCCTAATCAAAGAACCAATCCCATCACATTTAATTACTGGCTTAATTTGCCTCTATAATTGTATTTGGGGGCATATAACATGATACTACAAATCACTAGGATGAATACTTACGGCATCATATACCATCAAAGGAGAAGTTTGTGTTTGTAGATATCAAGCATAAAAATGTGTGTATCAAAATCACAAATAAAGAGTTTAAAATGAACTTCAGTGGAATCCATTTTTTTGTATTTCCCTTTTTTGTGAAAACTTTTCATGCCTTTATGTCATGAAAATTTCTCATAGTTCTGAAATAAATTATTCTTATTATTTATTACCAGTAATAATAGAACTAACAAATATGATATAAAAAAATTATTGCTCAAGAACATTAAGTGATATCAAATAAATATTTCTAAAGTTATTATAGTTCTGACTTAATTTTATTGAAATGCAACAATGCAAGGCATTGGAAAAACATAATTAAAGTCAATATTTTACACTTTATAGAATTTGAAAATAGACACTTTAGTGTATAATGTATATTGATTTAAAATTTCAGTCAATCCATTAATACGATACATATAACATAACAATGTTATGAAAATTTACATAATTTAGCAAAGACACATGTGCCAATTAAATGTACCTACTAAATTTTGATATATCAACACAACTAACAATGCATCCTTATCATGAACATTCAGGTTTATGAGTTATAAACATATAATCAATTTTATTATAAATTAGGTCACTTTGGTGACTAACAAATCCACATTACATAGTTCCAAATTTTCAATAACTCACTACAACTAAATAATTGAATGACTATATAATTACAATCTTATAATTTATAATGTGAGTCCCATTATTATTACAACATAATCCCAACTCATCATCAAAAGTTTATCACAACAACTACCTGATTGAATGGATATACGAGAGTACATATAGAGCAAAAATAGAGTACTAAACATTCATACACTATAGATGATTATCTATCCATCTAGAATTTGTACGTTGGCTAAGAAGATGGCATAAACAAAAAAAAGTAGAGAAAAAAAAACAAAATGTTAGATACTTATGCCATAGCTTTGTAATTGACAACATGCCCTTAGGCCTTAACCAAGCTTCTTTTAATGATTCGAAGGTAGATGACAACTGACAAGGTTATCTCTAAAAACAAATTTTAGCCATTAGCATTGTGGAGGTTGATCGAAACAACATCGTTGTCCTTCAAATCACAACTTACAAGACTATTCATGACTCATGATAATGAGCTTGTATAAGTGGTACTTGTTGATTTATTTTATTGAATGAAAATTGAAGAAAAGCTAAATCATATATGTTATAGGAATAGCTATTGAACATGCTCATCAATGTCATTCACGAGCCTATTCGCAATAAATCCTACTCATGAGCCTAGTTCACAAGCTTATTCATGAGCCTATTTTTGAGCATGTTCATGAGTTGATGAGCTAATTTTGATGGTGCTTTAGCTTGACTCGTTTAACTTAATAAATAAGTTTGAGTGAGCATCTAATGAGGTGGATGTCAAGTAGTTCAAGAGTTGCTTAGGTTGGTTACATCCCTAGTGGCCAGATATCATTGAAGCACTAGCATGGATGAAAGATTGAGATGATTCGAAGTTGGGCACATAGGATCAAGTTAGAACAAGAGCAGAAGAGTTGATGGTAGATGATGACTCATATGATTTTGAGGATGTTGAGCATGCTACAAGTGAATTTCAGAGTCATTCTTTAAATGAAACTACCTATTATACTTTATTATGATAATAATAGAGCTGTTGCAAATTCAGAGTGACTTAGAGCCCATACGAAGGAAAAATACATTGAACATAAATATTATCTAATAAAAGATATTATTAGAAAAAATATATGATGGTGATGAAAGTAGCATCAGCAGATAACTTGGTGGATACTTTCATGAAGAGCCTTTATCAAATGTTTCAATGAAATGTTGTTCGTGGTTTGATTGAGCTGAAATTTTGCAAAAAGGTTCATGATTCAAGCCTTTTCAATCTGTATGGTGGCATTTTAATTTGACTCACTGGATGGAAAATTTGAGCCGTGAACAATGACTACATAAATTTGATGCAGGGCATCTCGCATTAGCTGTCTTACGATATTCTTTATTGGTTGATCTTCACAACTTGGGCTATGCTGTCTTTGTTCAGCTTCATTAGCTCGTTTTTGCTTCTTTCTTTTTATCCTATGTGTTGAGTTGAAATTGTACATGTTTCAATTTAAGCTCTATTAATTTGCTTCCTAAAAAATTCACACAAAGAAGGAGAATAAGTTGATTTTGTCATTTAGAGTTCCTTTAAGTTTTCATTCAGAATTTTTTTTTTATTTTTTTTCACCCTCCCCCCAATCCCTCCTTGCCTAAACCCTAGTTAGATACATACAATAAACTTGTGCACTAGTCAATTTTCTCAATAGTGATCACAACTAAGAACATTTAATTTTAGAATTCTTATGAGATACAGTGCATTATTGATGGTTTAAATACATCACATTTACATTTAGAATTTAAGCTCAATTAATGTTTCATTTTATATATGAAGCAGTTCAATTCGGTATTTTATTATTTAAAAATAAAAATTAAGGGAATGTCAATTACTATAGTGTCATTGTATTCCTCACAAAATTTGCAACATGACTTGTGAGAGAAGATGTTGCCATCATCAAACACCTTAAGGTGTTATAATTTGTATAAAATCTACTCTAAAATTTTTATTTCCTGGTTTTCCAGCATAAATTATATGATGTATATGCTGGAAAGTATACTTAGCATACACTAGAACATATATGTTGTATACACATGAATGTTAATGCTGTAAAGTATACTTAGTATACACTGGAATGTATATGTCGTATACATGGGGATGTACATGCTGTAATGTATAAGTTGTATATGCTGGAACGTATATGTTGTATATATTGAAACGTACATGCTTTATATGTTGCAAAATACAATATATATGTACTTAATACATTTTGAAAAATATTTTTTTTATTTTTTATTTATGTAATGATAATATGAGGTGTAATAATTTTTTCAATAAAGTTGGGGTAATTTATGGTTTTAAACTTTAATTTATCCAAAACTTAAGTATTTGAGATAATTGTGTTTTGGTATACCAAACACAAAATATTTTTGTTTTGGTATACTAAACTTTTCATAATTAGAATAAAAAAATATATATGGAAACATATATATAAATATACATAAATTTATGTAGATCAACAAACATATAAATAATATATATATATATATATATATATGTATATATACATATATAATTATATAAATATATTTATATATAAAATATAATTATATATTATTATAAAATAAAACCTAAAATAATAATTTGAAAATAAAAAATTCAACAATAAGACAATAAAATAAATAAATAATAAACAAAATACAAGTAAAAAGAGAATTTAGATTTTGGGATGAACTTCAAAGAAGGGGAAACCTCCTTTTAGAGAATAAAAAAACTAGAAATCCCAAAGGGATTTCCAATGTGGGCTTGGTGAGTTTTATTTAACCTTGCCGTTACATTCTTTCACTTAAGAATTACCTTTCTCACTTGTCTATGCTCGCTTACATTCTTGCTAAGCCACATGAAGTTCTACGCCATTCAAATTTGTTAGTGTTGATTGGTTTGGTCAAAACATCCACCATGTTTTCATCAGTGTTAATCTTTCGCATATTCACATTTCCTTTTTCAACTTTCTTTCGTAGAAAATGATGTTGTACTCCAATGTGTTTTGTCTTTGTTTGAAATACTAGATTTCTTGCTAAGTGTAAATCACTCTGACTATCACAAAATAAACTAACTTTATTTTATTTATGTCCAAGCTCTTCCAATAGTATCTATAATCAGATTACCAATTTACTAGCTTGCGTAGCTGCAACATACTCTACTTCTGTCATAGAAGTAGATACAATAGACTATAACTTTGAAACCCAACTTATAACTCCTTTAGTAAGAGTAAAAACATAGCCTATGATAGACTTGCTATTATTAATATCCACTGCATAGTCTGCATTGACATAGTCTTTGACAATAAGGTTCAAACATCTACAACATAATGTAGCACTTGAGGTTCCTTTCAGATATTTGAGAATCCTCTTCACAGTACTCCAATATTCTATGCAAGGATTTGCCATGAATCAACTAATCACTTCCACTTCTTGTGTAATGTATGATCTTGTACAAATCATTGAAAATAGTAAACTTCCTACTACTGATACATACGATACTCAAGATATCTTACTTCTCTTTTTTTCAAAGCAAGGACACAAACTTGAAAATAATTTGAAATTATTAAGAAGAGTGATAGAAATTGACTTACTACCTTACATTTTGAAGTGTCACAAAATCTTGTTATAATAATTTTTTTTGAGAAAGCCAAATCTTTCTATTAGTTCTGTATCCCTAGAATCTTGTTTGCTAGTCTCAAATTCTCTAGCCAACACTACCTTCAATTCTTAGATTCAACATTTATTTTGGTCTGCTACCAATATATCATTCACATATAATAATAAAATGATGAAATCATATTTTTTAAATCTTTTATAGTACATACAATGGTCTGAACTGAGTCTTTTATATCCAAAGCTAATGATGAAGGAATCAAATCTCTTATACCAGCATCTTGATACTTATTTTAGACCATATAGAGATTTGTTCAACTTCCAAACCAAGTTCTCCTTACCAGTTTCAACAAATCATTCTAGTTGAAACATATAAATTTCTTCTTCAATTTCTCCATGAAGAAATTTAGTTTTAATATCTAACTATTTTAAATATAAATCAAATATAGTACATAAAGTCATTACTACTTAAATTATTGTAAGATAAACCATCGAAAAAAAATCTCATCAAAGTCAATGTCTTCTTTCTAAGCATATCCCTTTATCACTAATCTTGCACGATATCATTCTACTTGATCATTGTTATCCCACTTTATCTTGTAAATGTTGATAATGGGCCTTAGCCTCTCAATTTGATGAACTTGGGCTCTACATAACTTATGGCTATAGTATGCTTACATAGTGGCCTATAACTTCATTGGGTCCTCTGCCATGCCAATAAATAAAAGCACATCTGGTTACTATTTTAAAAATGCTGCTTTCTGACTCTTACCATTTTTTTATTATGAATATATAAGTATTGTTTTTATCAGATCTATTTTTTATGTGCAATATCATTTTTAATATTGGATATTACTGTGCTTGTTCTCTCTCATTGGGATCTTTTTCTTCTAATAATTTATATTCATCTATAACTCTTCTATTTTGTGATCCTTGTTGTATCAAGGAATTGTGATCTAAATACAATAATTGGTATCAGAGCCATATTTTAATGTGAGATTGAAGTTTATTTTGAAATGAATGTTCAACATCTTCTCCAGATTAAGTATTTTCAAGTTCTTATTCTGACCTAAACAGATATTCACAGATCTATTAGATCTAGTGTTGATCTGCTTAGATCTCGAAGTTTTGTGTTAAATAAACACTAATTTCTACAAAGTCCCCAAAATTTTTGCTCAAATTTCTTAATGATTTTTGAACAGAATGACAACCAATCATCTCAGTTTATCTAGGGGTATATTTCTATACCCATGTTTGATGGAGAAAACTTTGATCACTTATTTGTTAAAATAAAAATATTATTTATATCGCAAGATATATAGGAGCTTATAGATTCTGGTTACACAGAATAGAAAAATCTTTCTTTTATAGAAGAAAAAAAGGTGTTGGAGGAACGAGAATTAAGAAAATCTAATGCCAAATCATTATTGTTCATTCAATAGGGTGTCGGCAATGCTATTTTCTCCTGATTATTAGGTTGTACTCAAGCTAAAGAGACCTGAGATCTTCTTTCTTCTTAATGAAGAATTCCAGGGAGATAAAAAATCCCGAGGAGCACTTCTTCATTCCTTAAAAAATTTTACCAGTGGATGAATAGCTCAGATTCTCTCACTGAATTCTCCACTCAGTTTCTAGATATGGTTAATCAGTTGAAAATACATGGTAAAACTATTACAGAAACTCGATTAGTAGAAATATTAATCATAAGCATGTCTAAAATATTTTACCCTATTGTGATAGTAATTTAGGAAATCTTATGAGAGTTGAATACTCAAGAGAGCAGAATCAACTGCTAAATCAGCCATGCAATCAAGATGGGAGAAATAAAGTGTGAAGGAAAAAAATCAAACAACAAAAGCTCAAAACAAACAAAAGGCTATCCATGTATATTTCTAAAATTAAGTCTAGAAATAAGAATATAAATCATGCATCTTCTGTATTCTCAAATACTCTTCTAAGGGGTTTACATATCTTTTGCAATATATGCAAGAGAACCAACCACACTGAGAAAGAGTGTTGGTTTAGAACCCAGAACCAATGCCAAAATTGTAAATAGTTTGGGCACATTTCTAAAGACTATAAGTTGAAGCACATCCAATGTGCTAGTTGTGTAGAGGAATCACCTTTTGCTATTTACTTATTCTATGTGTCAAAAACCAAAAAAAAAATTCCTTTCCAAATGTATGGTTTCTAGACAGTAGTTATTCAAACCACATGTCGGAAAATCATGATATGTTTGTGAATTTATAATCATTAGTAAATTCCCAATTTAAGCTAGGAAATGGTGATCTTGTCCAAACTAAAGGTTAGGGGAAAGTCAATGTCTCCACCCCCACAGAAGATAAAGTCATAAGTGAAGTTCTACTAGTTCTAGCATTGGACCAGAATCTCCTCAGTGTTGGACAGTAAAAATGTCTAGTAGAAGGAGTTTTTCACTGACCCTTAATTAGAAACTAAATTACACAAGATGTAACTCTGTGGCATAGAAGCTTAGGCCACCTAAATTACACAAGTTTAAAAATACTTTTACAAAACCAACTTGTGACTGAGATGCCTTCTAATCTAAGTATTCCCTCTTCAATTTGTAAGGAATGTGTCATGTGTAAGAAATCCAAACAGAACTTTCCCAAAAGTATTGCCTGGAGAGTATCCCAACCTCTTGAATTAGTTCATGCAGATATTTGTGGACCAAAGTCAGGGTAATCCTAAGAAAACAATAGATATTTCTTATTGTTTGTTGATGATTGTACTCAGATGATGTAGGTATACTTCTTGAAACACAAGGTTGAAGCCTTTGATTATTTCAAAAAGGTTTTATTCCTAACAGAGAGGCAACCTGGTCTACATATGAAAATACTTAGAACATGCAGAGGTGGTGAGTTTCATTCACAGAAATTTAATAATTTTTATGAGCAAAGAGGAATTTAGAGATATCTAACTACCTCCTACTCATTATAATAGAATGTTATTTGGAGAGAAGAAATAGAGTAGGTGTGTCAAATGAAATGTGCGGGGCTGGCCCGACCCATTTTTTTTGAGCACGCCCATGCTTTCATGCCGGGTCAGGCTCGTATGGGCCTGGTTTAATAAAAATCATTTTTTAAAAAAATTTTTAAAGTTTTCTATTATACTTTATATAAAATATATATTATATTATTATAGATAATGCATAATATATAAAATTTATAAAATGAAAATTATTAAAAATTTAATAAATTACAAAGTTTAAATTTTTTTATTAAAAATATATTATAAATAAATTACAAAGTTTAATATTTATATTGGTAAATTGTCAATTATTAAAAAATTGTAACTTGAAAATATTAATAAAGTTAAAATTTTTTTTATAATTTAAACTAAATTTAGATTATAATTTATTAGAATTAAATTATAAAGTTAAGTCAAAAAAACAAAAGCAAACCAAATGAGAAAAGACCAATCAGCCAATAGATATCGAACCAAACAAATACAAGTTTCAATATAACGTAAAAAAACGTACAATCAATAAAAAACAAAACATCGAAATCAAAAAGCAAAATCAAGAATAAATCATAAAAATCAACCGTGTTCGTGACCGTGAGGCATCAAAAATCAAAATCAAGTGGCAATGACAAATAGAATGTGGCGTGGCATATTGGCGTGGCATGGCACTAGCAACTGGTGTCTGGCAATGGGCAGGTGAAACCGGCAACCATGTCAATCGTCAATTGGCACATTATGAGCATCATCAACTACAATATTAGTTCACTATCATATGGATCATCATCATCAGCAATCAACTCCTCCACTTTCACAGTGGATTCGGATGCAGTCACTGTCCCAGCTCCAGCATGATCATGGATGCTAAACTTCGAATCCTCTCAATCCTTCAAATAGGCCAAGGCCTTAATAATATTTGGACGTAATCTCGATCTCATATCTGAAATCACGTTCACTGCAACAGAAAAAGCAGACTCCGATGCTATGCTCGACACTAGAGGAGTCCGTAGATCCCGTGCCATCCTAGATAGCACGGGAAAGGTGGACTCATATGATTTCCACCACTATAAAATATCAAGATTCTTAGTATCAGAATGTGATAGGATTGAGCAGTAATCAGTATCTAAGTACCGAGAAAGCTCACTCCTATGTGATGGTCCCCCCTAACATTTCCCCCTCGCTAACTGAATGGAAAAATTATCATCTCTGAAGAAGGTATCCATGTCCGTAATCACAGTCTCACTACAACTACCACCATACCTAGTATTGTAGTATGTTAACAGGTCAATCAACTTCTCGTGAATGAACCCTTCAGGTGGGTCTTCCAGGTTCATGCATGAGGAAATGTAACTCAGGGTGTTATCTACCCCTTCCACCTTAACCCTAGGGTCCATGCATGCAGCGAGATAATAAAGAGATGGAATGATGGACTAGTACTTTAAGTACTTGGTTTCCATCTCTACAACCATATGGATAAGTGTCGGGCTAGCTCGATACTTCCTAAACATGCTACTAATATTGCATATGCATATGAGTGTAATGCAAGTCATGAAAGTATAAACTAAAGAACACTTGTTCGTCGTGTCATAAAAAATCTTCAGAAATTTCATAAATGAAATTCTTGAAGCCCAGTCAGTGTCGTCAATAATAAGTTCGTCACTCTTACTATTGACGTAGTTGGATATCACGTGTTCGTAACCAACACATGACTCCAACATCAGGTACGTGTAATTTCAACGGTGTATCACATTTGATTGGAATTTCTTCTTCTTAAGATTCACAGACAAATAGAGACTATAAACTCTTGTTGTTTACGAGGAGTACGAATATATTTTAGTGCATTACGTATATTATCCAATGCGAGAGAATATACCTTCATACCCACTTGAACAATCAGGTTAATCACGTGACACATGCATCTGACATGAAAGATCTCTCCTAATGGTGAGTCTCTAATATTCCTAACAAACATTTAATTACTACTCTATTATTAGATGCGTTATTGAATGTGATACAAAAAATTTATTTTGAATTTTATATTCCCTAAAGATTTTCATCATACACTCAAAAATAGCCGGGCCATCATGAGGATGGAGAAACTCTGAGAATCCTAAAATTTTTTTATTCATTATCTAGTTAGAATCTACATAGTGGCTGGCGAGATATGCATAAGATGATTCATCGTTACTTGTCCATATATCGGACGTCACGGACACCACTCCATTATATGCCATAAATTCATTAATTATTTTTTGTTTTTCTAACTTATACAATTTTAGTATGTCATTCATAGATGTGGACCTAGGAATCCTACGATAAGCAGGCTGAAAATATATCTGCATGATGCGCACTACCCATAGATCTTCCAAAAATCTGATCGAAAGATCCATCAATATGATAAGTCTCACCATGCCGTCCCTATCCAACTCGCTGGAGCATATGAAGGAAGTAAACTTTGAGACTGAACTCGATCCAGTCTCAAAAAAATGCAGTGCTAAGTTGGGTTTGCCTAGGATCTAATGGACCATGTTTTTTGGTACATAATTTGGCATGCCTCTTAAGGTGCACAGTCCCAAACGAACTCTTACCAGATAAATTTTTTATACAATATTTATATTGTACCGTTCTTCTTCCTCACATATAACATTTTTTTGTTTTATTAAATTAAAATGAGTCCAAATTACAGAAGTCCTCCTAGTTTTTTATATTTTAGAAGTTTGAGTTGAGATGACTGGAGAAATCAAAGTTTCAGCAGCCTCAGACATTTGTGTAAGATTTTTATTTTCTAAATTTATATATGTTTCATTATATTTTGTCATTTTTTAGGATTTTTGTTAAACAAGACACATGAGGTAGAGACTAGATGATAGATTTTAGATTTTACTATTTTAGGACTAGAGAGAGACTAAGTGAGAGAAAGTAAAAAAAAATTAAAATAAATTACCCGGTAAAGTAGTGAGGTCGATTACGTGTACGGTGCACCACAGTCTAGTTCAAAATTCCAAACCCGAGTTGAGAGTCCCAAAAAGCCGAGCCAAATGACGAAATCCAAGTCCTGAGAGAATGAAAAGCAAGAATTTTGAGAGTGTGAGATTTTAGAATAATTATTTATGAAAAAAATAAATATTATAAAGAGGTGGGGGGGATTTTATAGATTAAAAAAAATAATTTTTAAAAAAAAGTATTTTTTTTGTTTTTTTTAATTTTTTATAGTTTTTTAGGGGGCAGAATCATGAGGACCGTCGGATTCTGCCCCCTAGCCGTTGGAGGCGAGATCCAACGACTATTTTTCAATTTTTTTTTGCATTTGCCCTTTGGGGGGGGGGGGGGGGGAATCGGGTCGGGCGGGACAGCGGGTCGGGTCTGATTAGACTCGTCGGTGCTGGCGTGGACCGTGGATGCGTGGGCGTGGAGATGAGGTGCGGTGCGGGTGGGGACTGGCCGACTGGTGACTTGGGGTTGGGGGTCGTGGGGTGCCAAGTGCGGGTCTGACCTTGACTCGTGCCGACGGGCCATGCCATGGGCCACTGAATCATGCCAGGTCAGGCACGGCACGAGGCCCGGTTGGCCTCGCCATGACACGTCACGATAGGTGCCTTACCCGGGCACAGCATGGGCCCAAGCACGGAAAATTCCCGTGCCGGCCCGGCCCAAGAACGGCCGAATAGTGCCGTGCCTCGTGCATGGCCAGCTTGGCCCAGGCTGATTAACACCTTTAAAATAGAAGCGTTGTTCAAATGACTAGCACACTATTAAGTGAGAAACAAATGCCAAAATACTATTGGGCAGAAGCTATAAATACAGTAGTCTATATGCTCAATATATGCTCAACTAGGGTACTAAAAAATCTCACTCCATTACGTGCTTGGAGTGGGAGAAAACTGATTATAATATATTTAAAAGTATTTGGGAGTGTTTGTTACTCTTAGATACCGAAACTTGCTGGATCAAAGTTAGACTCCAAGAGTCAATATGTATTCTAGGATACAGTCTATAATCTAAGGGTTACATATTATATTTTCCAAAAATAGAAATATTTTTGGTGGGAAGAGATATAATCATTGATGAGAGTACTAAATGGGAAGATAATATACAAAATTCTGGCATGCAATATATTGGCATACAAGGATGGACTTTAGAATCTTCATCAGATGATAACACAGAAAACAAACAAATGTATGTTTCAAGTTCTCATTATGAGTCTGAGTCAGATATAAAAGAACATGATAAAATTGTTACACCTTTCAAGTACAATTCATTATATAAAATATATCAACGATGCAATTACTCTTTAGTTGAGCCCCTCAACTATGAAGAGGCAGTAAGGCATCATGTATGGGTTGATGCTATGAAGATAAAAATATCTGTCATAGAAAAAAACCAAACTTGGACATTAGTAGAAGTACTTTAGAATAAACACAGTATTGGAGTTAAGTGGCTATTTAAGATTAAAAATCAACCAAATACTAATCAACCCTTATATAAGGCTAGATTAGCAGCCAAGGGTTATTCTTTAAGGGCATGCACAGATTATTTTGAAACATTTGCTTCTGTAGCAAGTTTAGAAACTGTGAGATTGTTAATAACCTTAGTTGGACAAGAAAGGTGGGCTTTGTTCCAACTAGACATAAAATTTGCCTTCTTGAATGGTAATCTGAAGGAAGAGATTGATGTAGAACAACCATTTGGGCTTGTAAAACAAGGGATTGAGCACTGTGTTTATAAATTAAACAATGCTCTTTATAAGTTGAAACAAGTTCTCTATGCTTGGTATCAACAAATAAAATCATACTTATTGAATCAAGGATTCAAACGAAGTATGAGTGAGCCAATACTTTATATTAAAAAAGATAAAAATTTTGGAATATTGATTGTGTCAATCTCTATAGATGACATAATCATTATAAGTAACAAGTCTAAATTGGTTGAAGCCTTTAGACATGACATTCAAGATAAATATGAAATATCAGACTTAGGTTCTCTAAACTACTTCTTGGGACTTAAATCTTTCAAGTCTTAAGTGGTGTATCAGTATGTCAAACATGATATATTCAATCAATATTGAAAAATTAGGGCATGAATGACTGTAAACTGATTTCTCATGACTGTAAACCAATTTCTACACCATTAGTTACTGGTTATTATGATAGTGACTGAGAGGGATGTCTAGAAGACTATCAAAGTACTTCTGGATACATCTTTACTCTAGGAACAATGGCTGTATCTTGGTCATCCAATAAACAATTCACATTTGCACTATCCAGTACTGAAGCTGAATATGTTGTTGCTTCAGTAGCGACCTCACATGCTTTATGGATGAGAAAATTGCTGACTAATTTGGATGAACCTCTAAAAGGGCCGATTGATATCTTATGTGTCAATTAGTTTACTATATCAATAGCTAGTGATGTTGTAATGCATAGTAGAACAAAACATTTATGGCTTAAATATCATTTTATTAATGACATAATTGAAACTAATGAAATAAAGTTGTTTTTTTTTTGCAAAACTAAAGATCAACTGGTTGATATCTTCACCAAGTCACTACATAATTAAAAACTAGTCTACCAAAGAGAAAAGCTAGGACTTGAACCAAATACATCAAATGGGGAAGAATGTTGATAATGGGTCTCGGCCTCTTAGTTTGAAGAACTTGGGCTCTACATCACTTATGGCTACAGTATGCTTACATAGTGGCCTGTAAATTCATTTGGTCCTCTGTTGTGCCAATAAATGAAAGTACATCTGGTTACTATTTTAATAAAGTCGCTTTCTGACTCTTACCAACTTTTTTATTATGAATATATAAGCATTGTTTTTAACAAATCTTTTTTTTATGTGCAGTATCATTTTTAATATTGGATGTTACTATGCTTGTTCTCTCTCCTTGGGATCTTTTTCTTCTTCTTCTCATAATTTATCTTCATCTTTAACTCTTCTATTCTATAATCCTTGTTGTAACAAGGAATTGTGATCTAAATACAATAGTAAACACATTTGTTACTAATTACATACTTCGAGTGCCAAGCCGACGGCCTTCTATCACCTGTTGGCCAACTAACTTCTTGAGCCTCATATTCAATTTGCTCTAGTACTTCTTGTTCTGGTTCTTCATCCGTTGATATTGGAACATCTTATCTCTAATTATTTCCTACCTGCACATTGAGATAGGAGAGTTTCACCTAACCTTGATATAATATGTGTGTGTGTGTGTGTGCGCGCGCGCACCAAAACTTAATTATTTTTGAATCTGGTATATTTTTTTAATCATAAAAGGTTTGATATATCAAAACATTTTAGAGTTTGATATACATATGTTTTAATTAGTAAAGTTTGATGTACCTAGAGATGTCAAACAGATCGCACTAGTTTTTTCTCGGCCCAAACGTGCAGCCGTGCTATGGCATGCTAGGCACTACCGAGTGCACGATCCACAAGCCCAGCAAGACACGGGTGGGCATGGTCGTGTCGATTGTGCCGTGCCTAATGGGGCCCAGATTACCGCCCAGATCACGGGGTGGTCCATTTTTTTAAAAAATAGACCACCCCGTGATGGGGATGTCACCTAGGCCAGATTAGCATGACGTTGGGCCAGGCACACAGGCTGTGCCTGGCCCTGCACGAGGCACGGTTCCAAACTTGTGTTCGTGCCACGCACTACTGAACCAGGCCAGGCCCCTATTTGTGCATGGGACATACGGCCCATTTCACACCTCTAATACAAAAACACAAATATTATTAAAAATTATGGTAAAAAAAATTCAAAATCAAGAAAAAAGTCGGTGTCACAATTCATAATTATTTACCTAATAAATTCCCGCCAATATCAACTGATTGCTAATCACAAAGATCACGAGCATAATCTCCCTTATACTCCATTCTCTTCTTCGCGTATGTTTCACGCTGCTCTGCTCAAGCTCGTGCCTTCTTTATAAATATCCAGAAAAAACCCGATCCTCTGTTTTACTCCATATCTTTCAGTTGATATTCAGCGAGCGCGTCTGCGATTCCCGCTAGCATTTTTTTTACCTCTTCTTTTCCGAGAAGCAGAGAAACACTAAATCTGAATCTTCTCTGAAAGATGTCAAGGTGTTCCCCTTACTTTCCCCCTGAGTTAAAAAACTCAATTCGTTCTAGATCTCTCCTGGAAGTTTTTAAGGTTTGTCATTGATCTCTCTGCTAAATCAATTCGAATAGTTTCAGTAGATCTCTCGCATGGATTGCACCTAACTGTTTGCCCGCTGGAATTCATGGCATATCGTCCCATTCGAAACTGTTATCTCATCTACACATGCAGGATCGGATGATGATGATGATGAGAACGTTTACTTACATGTGTATGCATCGTCAGTAACATTTGATTATGCATTTAACCTAACTGCTAGCTGTTTTAATGCAATTCATGCTGCCTTCCGTCTTTTCCTCACTTCCGTGACTCCTTAATATTTCATTATTGTGTTGCTATGCTTTCAGTTAAAAAAAGAGCAGGATGAGGCGATAAAACAAGACAAGTTGAAGAAAATACGGGAAAGGAAGGCACAAAAACAAGAATCAAGAGAAAAAGAAAAGGCAGATAAATACAAGTTTAGCAAACGAAGAGCAGAGGTTGAAGAGATTGGCTCTGTTTATAAGAGACCAAAGCAGAGTGTTCATGGTAATGGCGGTCATGTTCCTGGTAGGTATCATAGTCATCGGAGGGATGGTGTGTCAACTTTTGCAACAATTAATTGATGCATTTCGGTTGCGATTGAGCAGAGAAGCTTTTTGAGAGTAGCCATTTGCACTTCAAGACGCCTGGCTCATCTTCTGCAGCACGCCGAGTTCTTCAACAGAATAAGCCTGGTCGCCCACCGCTGCCGCCGGCGTTTGTTCCGGTCAGATCGTCCACTCCTCACTTGGTACGGACCCTCTTCTTCCTCAATTTATATATTTATATTTTTTTTATTTTATTCTCTTTTTTATACTCTATTTTTAGGTAATTTGTGTTTTGATACAATATTAATAAAATATTATTTATAATTGCATCAAAACTCAAAATAATTATGTTTGTATACACACGCACACGCACACAACAATATATATATATATAGCTAGATACACATATTTCTATGTGTGTGTGTGTGATGATGTGAAGAGGAAGTGTACATGTGCATGATTCTTGATGTGGATGAATTGGTGTGGAGAGGAGGTGATGAAGAAATTTGCGTTTTTTATGTCTAAATATTTTTTATATGATGTAGCATATCGTAATTTTCTCTAATTATTTTGTAATAAATTATTATTTATTTTTTAATCATTATTATATTATATAATATTTTTTTCTATTTATGGAATTTTCTCATTTTTAATTTTATATTAATGATTATCTTTTCTAGTATATTTTAATATGTACATGTTTATATTAATATTATTTTATTTTATCATTGTTTCATAATAATTTTATGTTATTTATATCGATATGTTTTTTTTAATTTTTTTCGTATATATTTTTATTGTAATTTTATCAAATGGCAAATCCATGGAGATGGATACATTTGCTAAAATTTAATATATTATCAACATTAATTTTAAATTATAAATATTAATACTTTTTATTTATTTATTTTTGAATGTTCAACAAAAATCCAATACTTAGTTTATTTTAAAATTTTTATTTATTTAAAAATAACACAAATATTATCATTTGTCTTTCATTTCGATTTCTCAATAGGTCGGGCGAACCGAATTCTGCCATCCAATCGGTTTGATTCTAGTCTGGGTTTTAAGCGTTTACACGTGTTCAATCCCTGTGTCTACTTAGGGCTCCCTCTCCGTCTATAAATAGGTGCAGGCCATTCTTTTGCGTCTTGATTCATCTCCGGTCGTGCGTCTTTTCCCTGTTAGGTTTCTGGTGTTCTTCGATCTTTTCTTTGATGGCAGATCTACAAGTGAAATGAACTTTCTTATTACATTTTCACCCCAATCCTCCTTGATAGAGAACCTTAATTGGAAAGCTGAAAATTAGGGTTAGGGATTGTCGCAGTTGCGTTGTTGAGAATTTGATTGCAGGTCTTAGAACATGTCTCGGTGTTTTCCCTTACCTCTTCCTGGTTCCACAACCACTCGGTCTCTTGATTCGCATCATAAAGTGCATAAGGTTTGTGGTAACTAAATGTTTCGTAATGCTTGCGCGTATTCGCTCCGTCTGCAATCGTTAAGCCCAAATTGCTGATATTGATGCTTCATCGTGTTCATATACCGTCGCACTTTGACGCTAATCATGCTTTTAAATCGTGCCGGACTAACTTTGATTCAACACGTTAAATGAGCTGAAACCAAAATTAGGTTAGATGAATCACCATTGTTGCATCAATGGCAGATTGATGTTGTTTTGGTGTATCTGGTGTCACAACTGGACGTTTACTGTTGTGAATCTGCTTTGGTTTTTGTTGTTCGATTTCCATTTGATAATGTTGTTCATTGAAATTCAAGGGAGAGGTCAAGGCCTCGAGGGAAGAAAAAAAAGAGAAAAGAAGACAGAAAAAGCAATTGAAACGGGAAGCAAAAGAGAAGGAGAAATCTCATAAAAGTGCCACAGTCGGAAGCACAGAACGCGGCCACAAGAAGAGGCGAAGAGATGAGGGTGAAGAAGTAAAAAAAGCCGATTCTCCTAAGCAGAAAGTAAAAGAAACACTACCATATGAGAAAAGTAATCTCACGGAAGAACATGAATGCCCACTTGCCTGTGCGGCTGACAAATCAGCCGGCTTTGTCATGGGCAGCAACAAGAAGCAAACGACAAGCTTGCTTCCTGATTGCGAGCATAATAATTCCGGTGAGTTTATTTTCTTCCTGTTCAGAGAGAAGCCATGTTTGTTGAACTCCGGTGAGTTTATGTGCTTCTCTTTGATACTGTTCTTTCGTGTTCGAATTCTCAAGGAGGAACTTTCCGGATTCGGTTGCCTCTTCAAAGACACGAAGAAGCGATTCCGTTTTCCGCATCTTCTACAGTTCAGCTTCGCCTGAGAACAGACGATTTGTTTCCGGCCAAGCTCAGGGAAGAAAAGCTGCCCACTGTTCAGCCACCTCCCGTTAGTGCACAGGTTCAGAAAGAACAGCCATGTTTGCCTCCTTGTACACCACCAATTCCCAACTCTTCTACAGTCGATATTCGTCATCAAACTAAACTGCATTCTTCTTCTTCAACCTTGCGTGGTAGCCGTGTTCCTTCCGCTGTCAAAAAATACCGAAAGCTATTCGATAACTGGGCTCCCCCACCACTACAGACCGAATTAATGGAGCTGAGTGATCTTGATTGGCTCTTTCAGAAGAGCTCAGATCGAACTTGCAGAGCTAGTGACACCAGCTTAGCTCTGCCTACTATTTTAAGCTATTCAACTTCATCCCCTGCCGTTCACTCCTGTTACTTGCCCGAGGCTGATGTTTATGCGTTGCCATATACTGTACCTTTTTGAAGTCGCCTGTATTGAAGAAGAAGATTTTGGATGCAGAAAGCATGCCAGAAGAGTTTTTGCCATGCAATTTTTTTTAGCTCCTTACTAAGTGTAGTGTTAAGTGTTTCTTGACAGCAGAGATTGGTCTCTTGTAAAGTTTTTTATTTTGTTACCTGTAAGTTGCTAGTGACATAGAGCCTGTTTACACGTGTTTAACAAACTGTGTTTATAAAACTGCATTTTGGGAACAGTGTGACACGTTTTGTTAAAGTTGTTGTGGTGTGTTATTGATGTTTACCTGTTTGATAAAGCTGTGATAAAAAATGTGAATGCAATATACAATTACAAAAATGATTGATTATTCAAACATGTGTTTATCTTTGGTAAAATAGTGAGACTTTAGTTATTTAGGGTTATTTTTATACTATGAAGATAAAGGGGAAATTATGATGTGCAATTATTATTATTGTCAGCGAGAAAAAATAAAGGGGAAATTATATTTTGGGTGATTTCTCCTAAATTTTAAAAATTATGTAAATTATCTTTTAATATTTGAAAAAAATATACTAAATAATAAAAAAAATTAAAAATAAGAACACTCAAATTCATAAGTCCTAAACTACCATCGTCCCTCTCCCCTGCCCCTCGCCCCTCTCCATGAGCTCCAACGTGGAGCTCGATGGAGCTCGATGAGCTTCATCGTGGAGCTCAAAGGATGAAGCTCACTATATCACATGAGCCTTAGTGTCATTTGCTTGTAGTCAAATTTTTTAGTTTTAACACAATCTTTTGATTCAGACATCTTCCTTACTGGTATAAGTAAGAGACAGTTTGATAAAACTGAAAAAAATAAGTGCTGAAAAATAAGTATTGAAAAATAAGTATTGAAAAATAAGTGCGGAAAAATAAGTGCTGAAAAATTAAGACTTAATTGTATAAGTGTTGAATTTGTATTTAAAAATTATTTGATAAATTACTGTTAATTGAATACTGAATATAAATATATTATTTGATAAATATAAATGCTGAATGATAAAAATGATATATTTTACATGTTTATCCTTATTATCATCGTATTACATATTATTCTACATAAATAAAATTTCTAATGAATTTTTTTTTTCACGATAATTATTAATTATTATAAAAAATAAAATACCTAAAAACATATCCATAATAAATCATAAATCCAAAAAAGAAATAAAAATATTTAAAAAATAACCAGTAAAATCTAAACTCTTTAAAACTATCCAAATTTTTAATATAAAAATAAAAATTAATGAATAAGTAGTTGATTTGTTATTTTCTCTCTTAAATTAATTATGAAAGAAGGTTAGGGTTAGGGTTTGTGGTGACAGATAAATGAAGAGGATAAGACAAATTCACAAATCGAACTGTAGTGTGAATGAGAAAACAAAAAAGAAAGAAAAAAAAAAGTCAAAATGATAACTTTTAAAAAAAATTGTTGAAAATTTTTGTTGAAAATATTAAGTAGGTCTCTACCTACTTAATATTTGCAATGCTATTTCACTTAAAATTTTCAATTAACAGCTCTCAAATATTTTTTATCAAACATATTATTTTTTTCAAACCATTGAAAATTTTTATTTTCAATGGTTTGAAAAAATTAAGTGGTTTATCAAACAGCCTCTAAGTGTCATTTTTTCTGTTTTAGTGGATGAGAGAGCAATGACAATTTACCTCTTTCTCATCTAGCTCACAGTCCTACCATACAGATTGGACACATGCTTGTGGAGCTTCCGTTGTCCACATCTATGCCCTAATCAACAATAATAGCTTCGCTGACATCGAAGTTCTCTTCATTGATGTTACCACCAAATTATAACACAAATTTAATAGTATCTCGAAGACACTTGAGCACCCTTTTAATAGTATTTCAATGCTTCTTCTATTAGTTAGACATGTACCTGGTAAGCACTCTTAGTCATACAAAAATCTCCTATTTTTCTTCCTATCTAGTATGACATTGCTTCGCTGATAGATTCATCCCAATCACTATAGGAGCACTCATAAGCCTGCAATCAAACATTTTTAACATTTGAAGTATTCTCTCAATATACCTCTGCTTCCGAATAAACAAAAATCTCTTTTGTTGATCTCTGTGAATATGCAAGACTAGTATAATGCTTGCTGCCCAAAGATCTATCATGTCAACATTTCTATGGCAATAATTCATTCACTTTCTATATTGATCATCTTTTTGTTGTTTTCAATTTAAAACATGTTATTAATCTACAGGATTATGATAATTAACATAGTTGTTACTTAATTATTATATGCACACATAATGATAAACTTTACACTTTTTGAATCTCCCATTTGGAAGACATAAAAGTCAAATTTTAGATTCTACATCCTCTAAAAATGTTCATACCTAATAATGATTTATATACCAACTATGTTTTGCTTTTAGCCTCAAAAATAATGGTGGGCCCCTTTGACCTCTAGTTTAAACATCATTGTAACGGTAACAAATGGTGGGCCCCACTAACCTGTGGTCCTTGGGTGACCCCACTCGAGTGTTAAATGGTTTCCCAGTCTTTCATCCAGGCATGCTAATATTGTCGGCTTTGCCCCGAAAGTGCATGGTTATTCACTTGGGTCATGACTTAATTTCTGTCTCTCAAGTTGTATCAACTAGATTTGAGCTCACGTCTTTGAATTCCTACCATATTATACCGATTAGGCCAGGTAGGTCAATTGGTAAATGAAACATTATTCTTAAGAATACTAATATAAAATATTAAGAATAAATATTAAATTCATATTGGTAAAAATATTTTTAAAAAAATTTCTTTTTCAAAGACTATAATATTAAAAAATTAGAAATTTCACTTTCTTTCATAAAATTATAAAGCCTTTAAAATGACAAACAAATTTTTTCAAATTATATTTGTCTCACTCATAATAAATTTTATAAATAATTATGCATAATGGTATTTCAATATAAGCTAGTTATTTGATCGATATAATAATTATGACTAAAAAATAAATTAATAAACTATTAGAAATGAGATGAATAACAATTATAATATAATTATAATATATAAAATGATCCAGAATCTCAGTGTTACATATACTAAAGTAGTTTTTAAAGTTATAACCTTAGGAGAAATAATAAAATTTTAATTTTTTTTTGTAAATCTCAATTTAATATTTATAGTTATATTTTAGTTTTTATAATCTTAATAATAAAACATAATAATAGTTCAATATAAAGTAGTTTTTTGAGTGATATTATAATCAAGACCAAAAAATAAAATAATATACAATTCGAAATGATATAAATATTTATTAAAATATAATTATAATACTTAAAATTATTCAAAATCTAAGTAAAATATATTACTAAATAATAATTTTTGATTTTTTAAAATTTTCCTTCTTTTCCTATGATTATAAAGCCTCTAGATGATAAATATATATTTTTTAAAATTATATTTATCACAATCATAATAAATTTTGTAATCAATATTTTAGTTAAAAAAATATATAATCATATATTTTATTAGTACAAATATAGATAAATATTTTTTTAATAATATATTCATAACAAAAAATTATATTTATGGATTAGGAATTGTGTGATATAGAGGTTTACAATCTTAGAGGTTTTGAAGTTTAGTAGGTTAGGAGTTTAAAGTGTTTAAGTGGTTCAAGGTTTAGTGGTCTAGTTAAAAAAATATACTAAGAAAAATATATATATTTTATGAATTTTATCTCATGTTTTAAGGTTATAACCTTCGGGAAAAAAACAATTCATAAAATATTTTTTTGTAAATCTGAATTAATATTTATAGTTAATATTTTAGTTATAATAATCTTAAAAATATTATATCATATTAGTTTAGTTATAATTTTTTAAAATATTTTAGTTACTTGCCTTTGGAAACAAAAAATTTAAAAAATATGTTTGCAAATTTGAATTCAATATTTATACTTAATATTTCAGTTATAATAATCTTAAGAATAATATATTATGTTAGTTTCATATAAGCTAGTTTTTGATTAATATTATATCAATTACATAAAAATAAATTTAAAACTATTAGAAATATAATATTAAATATAAGTGAAATATATTAAAAATTAATAATTTTTTATTCTTGAATTTTTCTTCTTTTCTTAAGTTTATATAGCCTCTATATGATAAATAATTTTTTCAAATTATATTTGTATTACTCAAAAAAAATTTTGTAATGAGCATTTTTGTTAAAATAAAATTATAAATAATATAGTTTGTTTGTAAAAATATTGATAAATATAGTTGATAATTTTATAATAATGGTAATAAATGGGTCTAGGGTTTATAAGTTTAAGACTTTATAGATTTGGGTATTTAATTTTAAAAATTTAGTAATAAAAAATTTTTAATTTGTGATTTTTCTTATATTTTTAAGGTTATAGCATCAAAAAAAATAATAATTTTAAGTTTTTTTTTTTTTTGCAAATCTCAATTTAATATTTATAGTTAATATTTTTATTATAATAATCTTAAGAATATTAGATCATATTATGGATTTAGGGATTTAGGGATTTGGGGGTTTAGAGGTTTAGTTGTCTATTGATTTATACGGTTTAGTTTAAAAAATGAACTAAGAAAATTTTTCATTTGATAAATTTCATCACATTTTTTAAGAATTTAGCCATTGGAAATATAATAATTTTAATTTTTTTTTAATTTGAATTCAATTTTCATACTAAATATTTTAGTTACAATAATCATAATTATAATGTATCATATTAATTTAATATAACCTAGTTTCTTGATTGATATTATAATAATGACAAAAAAATAAATTAATAAACTATTATAAATATGATAAATATTTATTAAAATATATTTATAATACTTAAAATGAATTAAAATTTATATAAAAATATTACTAAATAATAATTTTTGATTGTTAAATTTCTACTTCTTTTTATTATACTCTATTGCCTCTTTATGATAAACATATTTTTTCAAATTATATTTGTGTAAAAAATATATATTTTATAATTAATATATTTATAACAATAAACCTATTAATAATTAAAATGTATAATAATTAATAATAATAATAATGACAAAAAAAATGAGATTTATGGTTTGCTATATAGGAATTAGGGGTTATAGAATTTAAGAGTTTAGAGGTTTAGGGGTTTAAGAGTTTAGGGGTTTAAGAGTTTAGAGGTTTAGGGGTTTAAGAGTATAGAGGTTAAGGGGTTTAAGATTTTAGGGGTTTAAGGGTTTGGGGGTTTAGGAGTTTAGGTATTTAGCGGTTTATGAGTTTAGGAGTTTTAGGGTTTAGGGTTTCAGGGTTTGTGAGTTAAGTAATTCAATGCTGAGGGGTTTTTGGGGTTTAGTCGTTTAGGTGATTAGGCATTTTGTAATTTAAGGTTTAAGTATTTAGGAGTTTATAAATTTATTAAAAAAAATGAATAAAGAAAAAGGTTTTATTTTATGAATTTTATATCATTTTTTAATGTTATAGCCTTAGGAAATACAATACTTTTAAATTTTTTTTCTAATCTGAAATTAATATTTATATTTAATATTATAGTCACAATAATATTAGTAATTTTGTAGCATTTTAGTTCAATATAAACTAGTTTCATGATTGATATTATAATAATGATAAAAAAAATTAATAAACTAGTATATTGATGATAAATAAATTTTTTTCATATTTTTTATATTACATAGTTTATTGATGATAAATAAATTTTTTAAAATTATATTTTTCTCAATCATAATATAATATATAATTAATATTTCAGTAAAAATAAACTTATATATAACTAAAAACTTTCATGCAAAAAATGGGAGTTTAGGGCCGGAAGAAAAAAAGTGAGTAGGCAAGGGGCGTAGCGAGTAGCCAGCTAATCAAGTTCATGTCCCCCTGTACATGAAGCCTGGGTGCACCCGCTGGGAAGGTGCCTGGCAGGAGATAAAAAAATGAAATTTATTGTGTATGGTTTTGGATTTACATGTTTATGGGGTTAGGTAGCTTTGAGCTGGTGGGTTTTTTGATTTAAAAGTTTAGGGATTTAAGAGTTTAGTAGTTTAATGGTTTATGGGTTTACAAGATTATGGGTTTAGAGGTTTATAGGTTTACGAGTTTATGGGTTTAGGGGTTTAGAAAATCAGGGGTTTATGAAATTAGGGGTTTAGGAGTTTAGCAAATTAGGGGTTTAGGGGATACGGGGTTTGGGTGTCATGGTCTTTTGGGGTTTTGGCATTTAGAGGTTTAGGAAATTAAGGATATAGGGGTTTAGAACATTAGGGGTTTATGAAATAAGGGGTTTAGGAGTTTAGCAAATTAGAGGTTTAGGGGATACATAGTTTGGGTGTTATGGTCTTTTGGGGTTTTGGCATTTAGGGGTTTATAGGTTTAATTTAAAATATGAACTAAGAAATAATTTTTATTTTGTGAATTTTATCTAATTTTTGAAGGTTATAGCCTTTAGAAATTCAATAATTTTTAAATTTTTTTTTTCAATCTAAATTTAATATTTATATATATTATTTTAGTTATAATAATCTTAAGAATAATGTATCAAGTTAAATTAATATGTGCTAGTTTCTTGATTGAAATTATAATAACAGTCAAAAAAAATTAATAAGCTATTATAAATGAGATAAATATTTATTAAAATATATTTATAATACTTAATATGTTCAAAAATCAAAGTAAAACATATTACTAAATAATAATTTTTGACTTTTAAATTTTGTATCTTTTTGTAAGAATATTATACTCTTGATGATAAAAAAATTATAATATATTTATTATTTTTATTTTACTCATAATATATTTTATAATTAATATTTCATAAAAAATAAATTTATAAATATTTAAAATATATAATTAAAATTATAATGATGACAAAAAAAAATGAGATTTATAATTTATAGTTAATGATTTAGAGGTTTATGGGTTTAGAGAGTTAGGGGTTAAGGGATTTAGTGGTTTAGGAGCATACTCAGTATAGGGGTTTATGGTTTTAATGGTTTAGGAGTTTTAAGGTTTTAGGATTTATGTGTTTAGGCATTTATAGGTTTAAAAGTTTAGTGATTTAGTAGTTTAGAAGTTTAGGTGTTTAGGGGATTAGGGGTTTAAAGTTTCAAAGATTTAGGGGTTTAGGAGTTTGGAGTTTTATGGGTTTTGTGGTTTAGGTGCTTAGTAGTTTAGGGGTTTAGCGGTTTAGTAGTTTAAAGGTTTAGTGGTTTAGAGGTTTGGGGGTTTAGGAATTTAGGGCATTAGGAATAACCATTTGGAAGTTTAGGGGTTTAAGTGTCCAGGTATTTATGGTTTTAGTTTAAAAAAGTTACAAAGAAAATATTTTATTTTGTAAATTTTGCTTCATTTTTAAGATTATATAGTCTCTTGAAATAAATTATTTTAAAAATTATTTTATGATGTGAAATTAATATTTATACTTAATCTTTTAGTTATAATAATCTTAAGAATATTGTATCATGTTAATTCAATATAATCTAGTTTAATAATTGATATTTAATAATGATTAACAAATAAATTTTAAAACTATTAAAAATGAGATAAATATTTATTAAAATATATTAATACTTAAAATGATTCAAAATATAAAATAAAACATATCACTTAATAATAATTTTTGATTGTTAAAATTTCATTTTTTTATGAGATTATATAGTGTCTTGATGATAAATTTTTTTTTTCATATTATATTTGTTTTACTCATAATATATTTTATAATAAAATATTTCAGTAAAAATAAATTTATAAATAATTAAAATATATAATTAAATTTATAATGATGACCACAAAATGAGATTTATTCTTTACTATATATTGTTTATGGGTTTAGGAGTTAAGAGGTTTAGATGTTTAGGCATTTATGGGTCAATGGGTTTAGTTTAAAAAATAAACAAAGAAACAAATTTAATTTTGTGGATTTTGCCTTTTTTTTATGGTTATTGCACTGGCAATATAATAATTTTTAATTTTTTTTCAATCTATATTCATAATTTATACTTAATATTTTAATTATAATAATATTAATAATAATGTATCATGTTAATTTAATATATGCTAGTTTATTGATTATATTGATAAAAAATAAATTAATAAACTATTATTATAAATACTTACAAAATTATATTTGTAATACTTTAAAAAATTTAAAATCTAAGTAAAACATATTTCTAAATAATAATTTTTAACTTTTAAAATTTTATTTTATTTTATAATATTATATAGTCTCTTAATGATGAAGTAATTTTTTCAAATTATATTTGTGTCACCTAAATTTTTTTTTTATTAATATTTCACTAAAACTAAACTTGTGAATAATTAAAATGAATAAGTATGTGTGTGTGTGTGTGTTTATACACACACACACACACACACACACACACACACACACACACATATATATAAATAAGTAAAATTATATTGATAAAAGTGAGATTTATGGTTTACTAATTTAGGAATCTAAAAGTTTTTGGATTTAGTGATTTAGGGGTTTAGGCATTTGAAGGTTTTGAGAATTAAAAATTTTAGTAGTTTATAGATATAAATTTAAAAATAAATAAAGAAAAAAATTTCATTTTGTGACTTTTATATCATTTTTTAAAATTATAACCTATGAAAATATAATAAATTTTAATTTTTTTTAATCTGATTTCAATATTTATACCTTCATATTTTATTGATAATAATATTAAGGGTGTTAGGGTTTTGTAGTTTTGGTATTCAGGGGTTTATGGGTTAAGTTTAAAATATTAACAAAGAAAATATTTTAATTTTGTGAATTTTATCTCATTTTTGAAGGTTATATCTTTTATAAATATAATAATTTTTATTTTTTAAAATCTAACTTTAATTTTTAATTTAATATGTTTGTTATAATAATCTTATGAATAATAAATCATGATAATTCAATATAAGCCAGTTTATAAATTAATATTATAATAATGATCACAAAATAAATTAATAAACTATAATAAATAAGATAAATATTTAATACAATATATTTAAAATATTTAATATAATTTAAAATCTAAGTAAAACATATTACTAAATAATGATTTTTGACTTCTAAATTTTAGCATTTTTTATAAGAACATATATACTCTTTATGATAAACAAATTTTTTCGAATTATATATATTTCACTCATAATATATTTTATATTTCAGTAAAACTAAAGTTGTAAATTTTTAAAATGTTTAATTAAAATTATAATTATTACAAAAAAAATGAGGCCCATGGTTTATAGTTTATGATTTAGGGGTTTATGAGTTTAGATACTTATGGGTTTAGGTGTTAATGAGTTTAGAGATTTTGAGGTTTAGAAGTTTAAGGGTTCAAGGGGTTAGGAATTACAGGGATTTAGGGGTTAAAAAGTTTATGGGTTTAGAGGGTTAGAAGTTTAGTTGTTTAAGTGTTTAATAGTTTAGGGGTTTTAAGGATTTAGTAGTTTAGGGTTTTACGGATTTTTTAGTTTAAGGATTTAGGGGTTTAGGGTTTTAAAAGATTATGATTTTAGAGGTTCGGGGTTTAATGGGTTTAGTAGTTTAGGTTTTTAGGGATTTAGGGTTTTAGGGGGGGAATGAGTTTTGGAGTTAAGGGATTTAGGGTTTTAGGGGGGGAATGAGTTTTGGAGTTAAGGGATTTAGGGTTTTAGGGGTTTTGGAGTTTTCGGGTTTTGGAGTTCAGGGCTTAAGGGGTTTAAAGGATTAGACATTTGTTGGTTTAGGGGTTTAAGTGATTAGGGGTTTACAGGTTTTGTTAAAAGATAAACAAAATAAAAATTCATTTTGTAAATCTTGTTTTATTTTTTAAGATTATAACCTTAGTAAATATAATAATTTTAAAATTCTAGTTATAATTTGAATTCAACATTTATTCTTAATGTTTTAATTATGATAATCATAAAAATAGTATATCATGTTAATTCAATATAATCTAGTTTCGTGATTGATATTATAATAGTAACCAAAAATAAATAAATAAATAAACTATTATAAATGAGATAAATATTTATTAAAAATTTAATAATACTTAAAATGATTCAAAATATAAGTAACACATATTACTAAATAATAATTTTTAACTTTTAGATTTATATTTCTTTTAAAAAGATTATATTGTCTTATGATGATAAAAAATTATTTTCAAATTATATTTGTCACTCATAATATATTTTTTCATTATTACTTTATTAAATATAAACATATAACTAATTAATAAGTATTATTAAAATTATAATAATGATTAAAAATGAGATTAATGGTTTAAGGTTTCTAATACAGGTGTTTGGCGATTGTGGCATTTAGAGGTACAGGTGTTAGAGATTTTGTGGTTTTTGAGTTTATGAGTTTATGGTTTAAGGGTTTAGCGGTATATTTTGAGTGAAAAAAAATTTGAGCACTTAACCTTTAAACCCCTAAACCAATAAACTCCTAAACCCTAAAAGATCCAACCCCCTAAACCTTTAAACTCCTAAACACATAAACCCTAACCATAAACCATAAATTTTATTTTTTGGTAAACACTATAATTTTAATTATTTTTGAGTTTATTTTTACTAAAATATTAATTACATAATAAATCTTGACATTTGAACTGGATATGGAAAAAACATATGATAAGATCGATTGTCCTTATCTAGTAAAAGTAATGATTAAATTTGGATTTTCCGCTCAGTGGAAGAGTATGATATTCTAATGTATTTCACATAATTGGTTCCCAGAAGTGATCAATAGTGAAGTGGTCATTTTCTTCCAATTCACTCGGGGACTATGACAAAGAGGCCCCTTGCCACCAACCATTTTCATTTTTATGGCAAAATATCTCTCCAGAAGTTTAAATGGACTTTATGAAAGAATCCATGAGTGATATATTTGTCTGGAAGCCATGTGACTGTAAGCCACTTAGCATATGTGAACGATACTATGATATTTATTAATGGGCTAAGTAGCTCCATTAGAAAGGTTAAGGAAGTACTCCGAAAGTACGAGAAAATTTTGGGCCATGCATTAAATTTCAAATAAAGTTGATTTTACTACAAAGTAAAAACCAAACCCGATGGGATTACGAAGCATCAAAATTTACTTTGAATAGAGAATCAAGATTTCTTCATCTTATTTTGATTATATTCTTATTAAGTCTCGAAATAGGATAGAAGGAGAGTCAGATAAATTTCTATCCAATGAAAGAAAGATCATTTTAATTAAATACTTCCTTGCCTCAATTCAACTATATTTTATCCAGGCGGTAAAACCATCTCTTATGATTATTTAGATGATGTAGAGATATATGTCCTAATACTTATGGGGTCATGAGAAATACCTAAAATATTTGAGATTGACGAAATGGAAAAATCTGTATAAGTGTGAGAAGAAGGTGGAATAGGATTCAAGCACTTAAGAGATATATCAAGAGTGATAGAAGTAAATTTATGGTATGTATTTCACACTGAGTAGTCTCTCCTCAATGTATTTTTGAGTGATAGATACAGTGGTCCTAGATTCCCCAAAATAAAGAACAGATATATAGGCACCCCGACGTGGAAAAGTATAAAAAAGGCAAATGCCCAAACAAATAAATATATAGCCTGGAAATTAGGAAACATAGAGATATCCTTTTGGCATGATAAGTGGCTGGAGTTGGAAAAGGAAAGCATGCCCACAGTCTACACAGTACGCTAATGTTAGCGTAAATTAGGATGTGCCGCTCGAGGTCTCTCAAGCCTCCTGTTGTATCAATGTCTATATTCCGTTCTAGGAAGGAGGTATTGATCTTCCGGTATGGAGTTTTGTTTCGTTGTTGCGATAGGCTGTGAGCAGATCTACGACCAACCTTGTGTTTGGGGGAGTTGGACGACCATTCCGTGCCCTCCTAAAACTCTTGTGAAAGAATTTTATAAAGGAAATGAGTGAGATATTGACAAGTTAAACAATATAATTTCTCCTAGCATGATTGAATGAGTTATTAAGGTAAGAAGATAATCAATGGATAAATCGATATGATATGGTTACCAAATAAAGGCATATTTATTTTTAAGTACGCCTATGAAGTTATTCATACCAAAAAAATACAAACATACCAAAAAATATGCTTATGAAGTTATTCATACTAAGGGAAAAATAACTACGGATCACATTGGAATATGGAATAATCGTATTCCACAAAAAATCTCATTTTTTGGTTGGCAATTAGTAAGCAATTTCATTCCAACGGAAGATATATTAAAGCAAAAGTCTTTAACTTTGCTTCCAAATGTAATAATTATCCAAATGAATAATTAGGTATTCATTTAATGTTGCACTACGAAGATTCCCAGAGGGTCTGGCAAGAATATTTTTGCAATATGAATACCCTAAACTCCATATGGTAAAACAAGCACTCAAACTAGGCACACCCACAAATATGAAATCCTAGTGGAAATATCATGGATCAAAAGATATATTTCATTGTTAATAATGTGAGAAATATGGAAATAAGGAAATGATATTGGATTTAAAGATACAAAATATTCATTAGAAAGAATCACATTTAGATAGATTCTCAAATCGAAAACATAACATTGGCTCATAAGCCAAAATTTAGAAAATAGTAGAAGCATAAGAGAATTGAAAGGCCTAGGCTAAGAGCTATAACATACAATAAAGAGAAATTAGGAAGGAGAGATATGCATGATCTCGAGCCAAGTACAATGACACGACAGGTAAGACAAGTGTTTTATTTGTGTTGTTTATGTCTCTTCTGAGTCGAATGTATAGAAAAGGAGAAGGGAATAAAATGAGAATATGCATAATGAAACCAACCAAGAAATGACAAGGTAGATCTATACAGGAAAAAACATATTGGAGGAAACATAGAATCTACCAAATTATTAACTTTTAGCTTTTTATTTATCTGTTTTATTTATTTCTATTATGATTACTTTATTGTTTTATATGTATTCATGATGTATAGAACTGATATGGTACCTAGGATTTGGTGGGTTGACCTAAATTGGCTAATTTTTAGTCGTATGTAGACTATATGTGTTATTTTAATAAAGTTGTGTTTTAAAAAAAGTACAAATTATATTATGAGAGATAAATTTAACTTGAAAAAAGTATTATTTAGTAATATATTATACTTAGATTTTGAATCATTTTAAATAATTTATATATTTTTTAATAAATATTTATCTCATTTATAATAATTTAGTAATTTATTTTTCAGTGTCATAATTATAAAATCATTCAAAAACTAACTTATATTGAATTAACATAAATCATTGTTCTTAAGATTATTATAACAGAAATAATAAGTTCAATTATTGAATTCATATTAGAAATAAAATTTAAAAATTAATATATTTTCATAAGCTAAAACCTTACAAAATGAAATAACTCTACAAAATTAAATTTTTTTAAGAACATTTTTTAGACTAATCCACTAAATCACTAAACTCTTAAATACCTAGACCCCAAAACACATAAATCCCCTAAACTCTTAAAGCTCTAAACCCATAAACTACTAAACCATTAAAGCTCAAACCCCTGGTTCCTAAACCATAAACTATGAATCTTATTTTTTTATCTTCATTATAATTGTAATGATACATTTTAATTATTTATAAGTTTATTTATATTAAAATATTAATTATAAAATATATAATGAGTGACACGAATAAAATTTGAAAAAAAAAAATGTTTAGCATCAAGTGAATATATAATCTTATAAAATTAAATAAAATTTAAAAGTCAAAAATTAATATTTAATAATAATTTTTACTTAGATTTTGAATCATTTTAAGTACTATAAATATATATTAATAAATATTTATCTCATTTTAAAAAGCTTTTAATTTATTTTTTGCTCAAAATTATAATATCAATCAATAAACTATCTTATATTTAATTAATATGATATTATAAATCTCATTTATTTTGTCATCATTATAATTTTAATTATATATTTTAGTTTTTTATAAATTTATTTTTCTTAAAATATTTATTACAAAATATATTAAGAGTGAGACAAATATAATTTGAAAATATTTACTTTTCATCAAAAGATTATATAATCTTATAAAAAGAATCAAAATTTAGAAGTCAACAAAACAAATTTAGTAATATGTTTTACTTAGATTTTGAATTATTTTATGTATTATAATTATACTTTAATAAATATTTATGTCATTTACAATGATTTATTAATTTATTTTTTGATTATTATTATAATATCATTAATAAAACTAACTTATATTGAGTTAACACGATACATTATTCTTAATATTATTATTATAATAAGATTAAGTATAAACATTAAATTCCAATAAAAAACAAACTTTTAAAAATTATTGTATTTCGAAAGTCCCTGATCACTGAAACCCATAAACAAAAAAAAGAGCCAAAATCCACAAAATGAAAATTTTATCATAGTTAATTTTTTAAACTAAACTCAAAAATACTTAAACACTTAAATCCTTAAACCCCCAAATGGCTAATCCCCAAATCTACTAAACTCGCAAACCACTAAACTCATTACTAATATACCCATAAACTATTAAACCCCTAAATACTTAAATAGCTAAATTGTTAAACCCATAAACTATTAAACTCATAATTCATAAATCATAAACCATAAATCTTATTTTTTTCATCATTAAAATATTAATTTAACTTTTTAATTATTTATAAGTTTATTTTTATTAGAATCTTAATTACAAAATATATTATGAATGAGACATATATAATATGAAAAAAAGAATTATTTATCATCAAGTATTAATTATTTTAAATGTATTTTAAAAATTATTATTTACTAATAAGTATTAATTAGAATTTAAATCATTTTAAGTATTATAAATGTATTTTAATAAATATCTATCTCATTTATAATAGTTTATTAATTTATTTTTTGGCCATTATTGTAATGTTAATCAAGAATCTAGATTAAATTGAATTAACATGAAATATTATTCATAAGATTATTATAACATAGATATTAAGTATAAGTATTGAATTCATATTTCAAAAAAAAAATAAAAAATTATTTAATTTTCAAATGCCACTAAATACTTTCAAAATTGAGATAAAATTCACAAATATAAATTTTTTTTCTTAGTTCATTTTTTAAACTAGAGCTCAAAATACCTTAACCCCTAGACCACTAAACACTTATAACTCTAAACCCCTAAACTATTAAATAGCTAAACTCTTAAGCCCTTACACACCTAAACCCTAAATTCCTAAACCATAAAACTAAATCTTATTTTATTTTCATCATTGTAATTATAATTATACTTTTAATTATTTATGAGTTAATTTTTACATAAATATTAATTACAAAATATATTATAATTGAGACAAATATAATTAAAAAAATGTCTTTATCATCAAGAGAGTATATTTTAAAAAGAAGATAAAATTTTAAAAAATTAAAAACTATTATTTAATTATATGTTTTACTTAGATTTTAGATAAATTTAATTATTGCAATTATATTTTAATAAATATATATTCAATTATAATAGTTTTTTAATTTATTAATTTATCATTTTTATAATTTCAATCAATAAATTAGCTTGTATTGAATTAATATGATACATTATTGTCAAGATTATTATATCTAAATTTCAAGACTTTTAAAAATTATTATATTTCTAAAGTTCAATCTTCAAAAGTAAGACAAAATTTACAAAATAAAAATCTTTTGTTAGTTCATTTTTTAACTAAACCCATAAATCCCTATCTAAACCCCTAAACCCATAAACACCAAAACTCCTAAACTATTAACCATAAATCTAATTTATTTGTCATCATTATAATTTTAATTATTAATTTTAAATATTGATTTGTTTATTATTACTAAAATATTAATTATAAAATACATTATAAGTGAAACAAATATAATTTGAAAAATTTTATTATCTTTAAGAGACAATATAATCTTATAAAAAAAACTAGCTTTAATAAATATTTTAAATATTTTTTTTAAGTATTATAAATATATTTTAATAAATATTTATCTCATTTATAATAGTTTATTAATTTATTTTGTAGTTATTTTTATAATAACATTTAAGAAACTAGCTTATATTGAATTAATATGATAAGTTATTCTTAATATTGTTATAACTAAAATATTAAATCTAAATATTAATTTTCTAATAGAAAAAAAAAGTATTATATTTCTAAATACTATAACCTTAAAAAATGAGACAAAATTCATAAAATTAAAATTTTTTCTTACTTCATTTTTTTAATTAAAATCATAGACCCCAAACAATTTAAACCTCAAACCCCCAAATGCATAATCCCCTGAACTCCTAGACTCATAAATCTCTAAACCCCTAAAACCACTAAACTTTTAAACTCCTAAATTCTTAATCCCCTAAACTCCTAAATCCCAAAGTCCCTAAACTTCAAAACCCCAAAGTCCCTAAACTTCAAAACTTCTAAACCCCTAAACTCTTAAAACCCTTATCCCTAAATTATAAAACATAAATCTTATTTTTTTGTTATTATTATAAATTTAATTTTACATTTTAATTATTTACTACTTTATTTTTAGTGAAATATTAATTAAAAAATATAATATGAGTGAAATAAATATAATTTGAAATAATTTATTTGTTTTCGAGAGCCTGTATAATCTTATAAAAAGAAACAAAATTTTAAAAGTCAAAAAATATTTCTTAGTAATAACTTTTACTTAGATTTTAAATTATTTTAAATATTATAAATATATTTAAAAATATTTATCCCATTTATAAAAAAAGTATTAATTTATTTATTTCTCATTATCATAATATCAATCAAGAAACTAACATATATTTAATTATTATGATGCATTATTCTAATAATCATTAAAATTAAATTATTAAATCTAAATATTAAATTTTACATTACAAAAAAAAATTAAAAATTATTATATTCTAGTAGCTATAACATTAAAAAATGAGACAAAATTTTAAAAAAGAAAATTTTTCATTCATTCATTTTTTAAACCGATCACATAAATCTCTAAATACAAGAACCTCTAAATGCCCAAATGCCTTATCCCCTAAACCCCTTAATACCCAAATGCCTAATCTACTAAGCCCCTAAACTCATAAACTCATAAATCCCTAAACTCTTAAACTACTAAACCCAGAATCCCCCAAAATCCTAATTCTTTAATAGTCAACCATAAATCTCATTTTATTGGCATCATTATAATTTTAAGTATGCAATTTAATTATTTATAATATTTTTTTATTAAAATATTAATTACAAAATATATTATGAGTTAGACAAATATAATTAAAAAAAAAATTGCTTACGACTATATAATCTAATAAAATGAAGTTATAATTTTAAAGTCAACAAATATTATTTAATAATATATTTTCTTAGATTTTAAATTATTTTTTAATTATATATATATATTTTTTAATAAAAATGTATCATTTATAATATTTTATTAATATATTATTTGGTCATTATCATAATATTAATTAAGAAACTAACTTATATTGAATTAATATTTTACATTATTCTTAAGATTATTAAAATTAAAGTATTAAGTATAGATATTAAATTCAGATTGAAAAAAAAAATTAAACTTTATAATATTTTAAAAGTATATAATCTTTAAAAATCTAACAAGATTTAGAAAATAAACATTTTTTTAGTTCATTTTTAAACAAATGCATAAACTCCTAAATGCATAAACCTTTAAATCTCTAAATACCAAGCTTATATTGAATTAATATGATATATTATTATTAAGATTATTATGACTACAATATTTATTATAAACATTAAATTCAAATTGGAACAAGACTTTAAAATTATTATATTTCTAAAATCTAAAATCTTCAAAAGTAAGATAAAATTCACAAAATGAAAATTTTTTGTTAGTTTATTTTTTAAACTAAACTAATAAATCAATAAACACCATAACCCCTAAACCAGTAAACACCAAAACTACTAAACCCTAAAATATAAACTATAAATCTTATTATTTGTCATTATTATAATTTTTATTTATAACATTTTATTATCTATATGCTTATTATTACTAAAATATTAATTATAAAATACATTATGAGTGAGACAAATATAATTTGAAATAATTTGTTATCATCAATAGATAATATAATCTTATAAAAAGAAGCAAAAATGTATAACTCAGAAATTATTATTTAGTAATACAATTTATTTAGATTTTGAATTATTTTAAGTATTTAAAAATATTTTAATAAATATTTATTCCATTTATAATAGTTTATTAATTTATTATTGGTTATTATTATAATATCAATCAATAAACTAGCTTGTATTAAATTAACATGACAAATTATATTTAAGATTATTATAACTTAAATATTAAGTATAAATATTGAATTAAAATTGGAAAAAAAAAACTAAAATTTATTATATTATCAAAGGATATAAACTTTAAAAAATACATCGAAATTTACAAAATAAAAATAGTTTCTAGCTTCATTTTTTTAACTAAATCCATAAACCCTTAGACACACATAAACCTCTAAATACCAAATTCCTAGTTTCCTTAACCCCTAACCCTCTGAACACTAAGGCCCCTAAATTCATAAACGCATAAACCAATAAATCACTAAACACCTAAACCCCTAAATCCCTAAACTTGTATATGCCTAAACCACTCAATCTCTAAACTCCTAAACCCCCAAAAGTCCAAACCCCCCTAAATCCCTAAATGCCTAAACCCCTAAACTAATAAATCTTTAAAATGCTAAAACATTAAACCCCAAAACCCATAAATCTTATATACCCATAAAACAACAAATTCCAAACCCAATCAACTCGTAAACACCTAAATCTCTAAAGTTCTAAATCCCTAAAATTCTAAATCCCTAAACTACTAAACCGCTAAACTCCTAAACTTCTAAATGCTAAACCTGCATAAAATCTTGTTTTTTTCTTTAATCATTATAATTTTAATTATACATTTTAATAAATTATAGGTTTATTTTTACTGACATATTAATAACAAAATATATTATGAGTGAAGTAAATATAATTAAAAAAAAATTTACTTATCATTAAAAGACTATATAATCTTATAAAAGAAGTAAAAATTTAAATATCAAAAAAGTATTATTAAGTAAATTGTTTTATTTAGATTTTAAATCATTTTAAGTATTGTAAATATGTTTGAATAAATATTTATCTCATTTATAATAGTTTATTAATTTTTTTTGATAATTATTATAATATCAATCAACAAACAAGCTCATATTGAATTAACATGATACATTATTCTTAAAATTATTATAACTTAAATACTAAGTATAATTATTGAATTTAGATTAAAAAATATTTAAAATTATTTTTTTTGCAATGGTTATAACCTTACAAAAAGAGATAAAATTCATAAAATAAAAAAATTTTCTTAGTTCATTTTTAAATCTAAACACATAAACCTCTAAACTCACAAATGCCTAATCCACTAAAACCCTAAACTCTCAGCTTGCTAAAATAATAAATCACTAAACACCTAAACCTTTAAACCCTTAACTTCTAAACCCCACACTATAAGTCTCGATTTTTGTCTTTATTATAATTTTAATTATATATTGAATTATATATAAATTTATTTTTAAATGAAATATTAATTACAAAATATATTATAAGTGAAACAAATATAATTAAAAAAAACTTATTTATTATCAAAAGATTATATAATTTTATTAAAAAAAAAATTCAAAGGCAAAAATTATTATTTACATATATGTTTTACTTAGATTTTGAATCATTCTATGTATTATAAATCTATTTCATAAATATTTATCTATTTTATAAAAATTTATTAATTTATTTGTTGATCATTATTATAATATAAACTAATAAACCAGGTTATATTGAATTAATATGATACATTATCATAAAATTATTACAACTAAAATATTATGTATAAATATTGATTTTGGATGATAATGAAAATAAAATTTGGATGTATTAATCTGATTTTTTATTTTTTAACATTGAGGGTATTTTTGGAAATATAGTTTCTAATTAATCAAAATATGTCAAAAATATAATTTTTTTTTTAAATTTTGACTCACAAAAAAAAAAAAAACTAAAGAAGTTTAAAATGTAATATATTTTTTTGTATTGGGATAAATAACATGATTTTTAAATAACAAAAATTCTGTATTCATAATTTTTTTTTTGTATAATATAAAATAATTACGTTTTGGTGTACTTAAAATAAAAAAAAATGATTTTGTTTTCATCATAACACATGTTGGTGTACTAAATATTTATTTTTTTTAATCCGTTGATGTGCTATGGTAGAGATAAAATTGAATTTTTGATTTTTAGTGTATTAAAATGCAATTATTTTGAAAAAAAAAAAATATTATTTCAATTATTTTATATTCGACTGGCGACGCTTTTAAATCATGGCCCTATTAAATCATTGCGCAATTTTAATTATTTTCAATTTTTATTTTTGAAAAAAAAAAACAAAAATAAAAACGAGCATTCGGCATTAGGGCTTCTGCCTTTCGGCTTGCGCAGTATCCTTCACACGCCCTCGCTTCCTGTAAAATCATGGGGCACGCCAGCATTTGGAATTCTCATCCGAAAACATATGGCCCGGGCTCTCGTGCTTGGTATCCCTTCTTTTCAATTTATCTGCTCGTTTTGCATTTTGATCGTCGGATGCATTTTAGATTCACATTATTAAGCGATTGATAATTCGTTGGTTGATCTTATCTTTTTGTTTGCGTTTTTGATTTTTATGTTTATGGAATTAATAAATCAGATTAAAGTGTAAGGTGTAATTCATCAGCACTAGAATTATTGAGAAAATTCTGATAAGCTTATTTGATAAATGTAATTCATTTGTGATTGTGATTGAAAAGACAAAAGATTTTAATTCTGTTCAATGTAAAAGAGTTACTTGGATCTCTCATACTTATGAGTATAGTTTGCTGAATTGAAATCAAGCTGTAGTGCCAATAATGTTTAGCGCATGTATACTAGCAAAGAAGATAATTGACAAGAGCATGTATACTAGAAGTGAAAAAATTGGGTAAGCTAAAGGAAGAGTTGGAAGAAATTTCAAGAAAATTTATTAATGAAAAAAAGGCTTACATTCATATTCAAAAGGGTATAAGCTCGACAAAAATCAACAAGAAAGTTGTATTCTAGGTGAGGAGGTTGAAGAAAATATATTCAATGCTTGTGAAAGGCTAGTGAAGAAGCAAATTGCAAAATTCTTTACCAAAATATTTTAGTTTTTGCTTCAAATGGGACAAAGAGAAATGAGAGGGAGGATCACACATGAAAAATAAAAAATAAATTTTGGTCAATTTTATTTTTATAATTGTGATTTCAGAGATTCAGAAGAAGAGAACAAATAACAATAAATGATATATATTTATATATATCCACAATTACAATCCAATAAAATCATAACAGAATAAAAAAATGTAACATAAATACACAAAATAATATGGTCCACTAGCTATTTAATATGACTAGCTACATCCACAAAAAAATAAAGATTATAACCAAATAAAATATCTAGAATATTTTATAGTATGTGTGAAGAAGCAGTTGCAATGAAAATCATGCAGAGAGGAGAAAAAAATGAAGATGAATAATTTCACGCCAAAAAATAATTACCTAAAAAATATAAATAAAATTAATTTATACTAATGACGAAGCGGGCTGGATCACTCGGACGGGCATGATTTTACTCTAAAAATTATTTGGTTTGCTGACCAGATAGTGAGACTTCTGTTATTGTGCTATTGTTGTATTTTTAATCTCTTAATATTTTTTTTCTTTACTTATATGAAAATATTAAAATAGAAATATAACAGATATTAACAAATTATATACAACAATAAAAAAAAAAGTAAACTAATGCTTACAAAAATAAAAAAATTTCTAAATTTAGTGATTTGGGGCAACTCACAAGTAGATTGCTCCTAGTCATAAGAGATTATTTCGTGTCAAAATATTTTTAGTAATTTGCATGTCATATATATGCTCTTAAAAATAGTAATTTTTGATGTATGATGCATGAAAATTGTTTATAGTACATCATGAAGGAAATTTTTTCTATAACTAGCTAGTATGTATTCTATCTGCATGAATAATAATAAAAAGCAATATTTTAATAGTTATTATTTTCATTACAATAGAAAAATTGTCTTCATAGTTATAAACTCACACTATACTTCTATCCAAGGTACACTTTTCTAGGAAAGATTTTTTTGTATTTTATTTTAATTTAGTCATGCAAACCGTATGAGGTGTGGGCATATGAGCAATGTTGATCATTATTTTTTCTTGGAGAATAAAGATTAGACTTGTAAAACAACATATTACTACAATGCCTTAATATATGTTTTTTAGATTGAGTTCTATGAAGAATAACATATTTTTGAAAAATGTGACATTATTGCTCAAGGAGAGGTGTCATTATTTTTTTTCAAAATTAGTTATTTTAATCGTATGATGTGTAAGTATAATAGTAGTGTCATTTGTTATTTCTTTGTGGCAAATAACAATTGGACAAGGAAGAGAGGTCGCTATTGCGTGTTTGAAAGTATAATAGTATATGTATTATATAATATCTTAAATCATCTTGATCTTTAGCCCAGAATGCATACCATTAACCAAACAATAAAGGGGTGAGATAAAAAATTAATATTTTTATTTTTTTTTATTTGAATAGTCATGGCATAAAATTAAGTATTCTTTATATTTATTAATGTGATGACTATTATTGCGTATGCATCAAAGTGTAATGCTTATGGTTGGAGTGTAAATAGACGAATATATTTTCATTGTATTATAAAATATTTTAATAAAATTACAAAAATAAAATTTTTATATTTTATTATTTTATTAATTATTTTTTTTTTAGTTTTGTTATTAACCTAGTCGCATATTACATGTTAATAACTAATATATGCATTTATGATAGGATATGTATAATTCTAATAATATCTGATATCAAATTGAAATTTCTTTAGGCCTAATAATTCTAATATTATTTTTTAACTTGTTTTTTCTTAAGCCCCTCGACATGTACTTATTCATAGCATGCTTATTACGAGGATAACAAATATTTCAAAAACTTAATTTATTTTTAATTTTCATTTAAAATCAAAAAAATCGACAGTGATACATATGAATGTAATGTAATTATGATTAATCTAAATATTAAAAATAATTTAGACTATTTTATTTTATGTTGGATGCTTATTAATTATTAATTTTTTTTAAAAAATTTTATAATTTTTTATTATATTATTATTATTGGTCATCATAGTGATTATTAATTATTAATGTTATAAGTTGAGCGTGTGTGTACTTGGTTATGTTTTCCTTGTCAACTCATGATGATAAATAAATAGTATTATTAATCCTCCCACAAGTATATATTATCTTATAGCATGTATTATATTTAATTCTCTTTGATATTTTTAAATTTTTTATTTTTAATTATCTTATAACGTATACATATTATATATATTTTTTATTTTTATATTTTTTTAGGTGCGTCGGATTAGGCTGACGACCTGTGATTGAGAATTTGAGAATGAGAATTTTGTTTGCTAGTATACATATACTAGAATTTGAGAATGAGAATTTTGGTTGATCTTATCTTTTTGTTTGCGTTTTTGATTTTTATGTTTATGGAATTAATAAATCAGATTAAAGTGTAAGGTGTAATTCATCAGCACTAGAATTATTGAGAAAATTCTGATAAGCTTATTTGATAAATGTAATTCATTTGTGATTGTGATTGAAAAGACAAAAGATTTTAATTCTGTTCAATGTAAAAGAGTTACTTGGATCTCTCATACTTATGAGTATAGTTTGCTGAATTGAAATCAAGCTGTAGTGCCAATAATGTTTAGCGCATGTATACTAGCAAAGAAGATAATTGACAAGAGCATGTATACTAGAAGTGAAAAAATTGGGTAAGCTAAAGGAAGAGTTGGAAGAAATTTCAAGAAAATTTATTAATGAAAAAAAGGCTTACATTCATATTCAAAAGGGTATAAGCTCGACAAAAATCAACAAGAAAGTTGTATTCTAGGTGAGGAGGTTGAAGAAAATATATTCAATGCTTGTGAAAGGCTAGTGAAGAAGCAAATTGCAAAATTCTTTACCAAAATATTTTAGTTTTTGCTTCAAATGGGACAAAGAGAAATGAGAGGGAGGATCACACATGAAAAATAAAAAATAAATTTTGGTCAATTTTATTTTTATAATTGTGATTTCAGAGATTCAGAAGAAGAGAACAAATAACAATAAATGATATATATTTATATATATCCACAATTACAATCCAATAAAATCATAACAGAATAAAAAAATGTAACATAAATACACAAAATAATATGGTCCACTAGCTATTTAATATGACTAGCTACATCCACAAAAAAATAAAGATTATAACCAAATAAAATATCTAGAATATTTTATAGTATGTGTGAAGAAGCAGTTGCAATGAAAATCATGCAGAGAGGAGAAAAAAATGAAGATGAATAATTTCACGCCAAAAATAATTACCTAAAAAATATAAATAAAATTAATTTATATTAATGACGAAGCGGGCTGGATCACTCGGACGGGCATGATTTTACTCTAAAAATTATTTGGTTTGCTGACCAGATAGTGAGACTTCTGTTATTGTGCTATTGTTGTATTTTTAATCTCTTAATATTTTTTTTCTTTACTTATATGAAAATATTAAAATAGAAATATAACAGATATTAACAAATTATATACAACAATAAAAAAAAAAGTAAACTAATGCTTACAAAAATAAAAAAATTTCTAAATTTAGTGATTTGGGGCAACTCACAAGTAGATTGCTCCTAGTCATAAGAGATTATTTCGTGTCAAAATATTTTTAGTAATTTGCATGTCATATATATGCTCTTAAAAATAGTAATTTTTGATGTATGATGCATGAAAATTGTTTATAGTACATCATGAAGGAAATTTTTTCTATAACTAGCTAGTATGTATTCTATCTGCATGAATAATAATAAAAAGCAATATTTTAATAGTTATTATTTTCATTACAATAGAAAAATTGTCTTCATAGTTATAAACTCACACTATACTTCTATCCAAGGTACACTTTTCTAGGAAAGATTTTTTTGTATTTTATTTTAATTTAGTCATGCAAACCGTATGAGGTGTGGGCATATGAGCAATGTTGATCATTATTTTTTCTTGGAGAATAAAGATTAGACTTGTAAAACAACATATTACTACAATGCCTTAATATATGTTTTTTAGATTGAGTTCTATGAAGAATAACATATTTTTGAAAAATGTGACATTATTGCTCAAGGAGAGGTGTCATTATTTTTTTTCAAAATTAGTTATTTTAATCGTATGATGTGTAAGTATAATAGTAGTGTCATTTGTTATTTCTTTGTGGCAAATAACAATTGGACAAGGAAGAGAGGTCGCTATTGCGTGTTTGAAAGTATAATAGTATATGTATTATATAATATCTTAAATCATCTTGATCTTTAGCCCAGAATGCATACCATTAACCAAATAATAAAGGGGTGAGATAAAAAATTAATATTTTTATTTTTTTTTTATTTGAATAGTCATGGCATAAAATTAAGTATTCTTTATATTTATTAATGTGATGACTATTATTGCGTATGCATCAAAGTGTAATGCTTATGGTTGGAGTGTAAATAGACGAATATATTTTCATTGTATTATAAAATATTTTAATAAAATTACAAAAATAAAATTTTTATATTTTATTATTTTATTAATTATTTTTTTTTTAGTTTTGTTATTAACCTAGTCGCATATTACATGTCAATAACTAATATATGCATTTATGATAGGATATGTATAATTCTAATAATATCTGATATCAAATTGAAATTTCTTTAGGCCTAATAATTCTAATATTATTTTTTAACTTGTTTTTTCTTAAGCCCCTCGACATGTACTTATTCATAGCATGCTTATTACGAGGATAACAAATATTTCAAAAACTTAATTTATTTTTAATTTTCATTTAAAATCAAAAAAATCGACAGTGATACATATGAATGTAATGTAATTATGATTAATCTAAATATTAAAAATAATTTAGACTATTTTATTTTATGTTGGATGCTTATTAATTATTAATTTTTTTTAAAAAATTTTATAATTTTTTATTATATTATTATTATTGGTCATCATAGTGATTATTAATTATTAATGTTATAAGTTGAGCGTGTGTGTACTTGGTTATGTTTTCCTTGTCAACTCATGATGATAAATAAATAGTATTATTAATCCTCCCACAAGTATATATTATCTTATAGCATGTATTATATTTAATTCTCTTTGATATTTTTAAATTTTTTATTTTTAATTATCTTATAACGTATACATATTATATATATTTTTTATTTTTATATTTTTTTAGGTGCGTCGGATTAGGCTGACGACCTGTGATTGAGAATTTGAGAATGAGAATTTTATTTTATTTATTTTATTATAGAAAACAAATTAACTCGAAAAAAATAAATTTTGCGTCGCTTATTTAATGCAATATAAATTTAGCTTTTTATTTATAGAAAAATTAAGACTGAAGTAATACAAATCTGAAGTTCAAGTGACTGATATCTGCACTATTACAGCTGTTACTGAAGCTGATTCACCTGTGCAAGCTCTTTGGTGTAGTATGTGCTTTGTTGCTCAATGTTTCTTTTGTTGTTCACAGTAAACTTTATTTTTCCTCTCTGTTTCCATTTTCCAGCCGTGTGTGTGGAAATGGCCATGGATTAATTCGAAAATATGGCCTCATGTGCTGCAGGCAATGCTTCCGAAGCAATGCCAAGCACATTGGCTTTATCAAGGTTGGCTTTACTCTCTCTCTCTCTCTCTCTCTAACTGCCTCTCTCTACCTGCCTCTCTCTCTCTCTCTCGTTTCTCTCTGCCTCCCTATCTTTCTGTCACTCTATCTGCCTCACCCTTTCTCTCTCCCCCCTCCTCTCTACTTATCTCTCCCGGTCTACTTCTCTCTTTCTCTCTCTCTGCCTTCCTATCCCTCTATCACTCTGCCTCCCTCCCTCTCTCTCTCTCTCTGTTTCTCTCTGCCTCCCTATCTCTCTATCACTCTGCCTGCCTCTCTCTCTCTCTCTCTCTCTCTGTTTCTCTCTGCCTCCCTATCTCTTTATCACTCTATCTGCCTCACTCACTCTCTCTCTCTATCTCCCTCCTCTCTACCTCTCTCATTCTCTCACTCTCTCTCCCTCTCCCCCCCTTCTCTGTCTTGATCTAAATTCTGCATTCAAATATAGAGAGAGTGACATATATGAGATGTATTATTGTGTAATGGTGACCATTTTTTTGTTGTTGTAGTATCGCTGAAGTTTGGACAAGAAATGGTGGGTGGTTTGCTGCTTGCAGCTTTTGTTTGATTATTTTTCGCTCCTATTTGTAATGGCAGAAGGATTTAAGTTTCACTAGTTAAATTGTGTTTGATGCGAGATGGGCTTTATTTTGAAGAATAATGGAATGTTGATGTGTGTGTAATCTTTTTTTATTTTTTTTTTCATTTTTTTTAATTCTAATTAAAATTAATTGTAATAGAATTGTAATAAAATTTATTATCTTTTCATCCTAATTTTGTCTTCCATTAACTATAAAAAAAGTTATAGCGCTTGTTAATTAAATAAATATGTATTGGAAAATAATGAAAAAGTATGCTAAAACGAAAATATTAAATCAAAACATCTAAATTTTTTTTTTTAAAAAAAATAATAAAATTAAAAACATTTTTTATTTGTCAGACTCAACGTGTAAGCTCTTGTTTGGATTATGTATTCATTATTTATGGTATATATTATATTGATTTTTTTTTATCGATTTTTTGAGCATATAAAAATATAAATATTTTTTTAGTTTGATGTAATTTTTTTGAAAATGTATAAAATAATTGTTTTTTAGAATATTTTTGGTTGTTTGCCATTATTAAATTTTTTTTAATAGTCTTTATTTCGACTGCTTCACTTGAATTTTGTATTTTTCCAACTAGAGTTTAAATCAGATTTTACAAGACCACAACAAATTATGAATAAATACGTAAATAATTAGAATTTCTAAACAATGTAAAATTAAATATTTATTAATTCATTTAGTTTATTATTATTATTATTTTGAATATATAAAATTGACTTTAATAATAATAATAATAATAATATATTATTATTATTATTTTGAATATATATTATTTTGCAGCAAACTTTTTTATCAAGATTAAAAAACTTTTTGTTGGGCATGCTTGGGTTGGAAAAATTGAGTATATTAAATTGGTTTGAGAAAATCTATCTAATTAACAATTAAATCCGGTTAAATTTTAAAAATAAAAAAAAATAAAAATAAAAATAAAACAAACATAAAAAAAATTAAAAAAATTAAAAAAATTAAAAAAATTAAAAAAATAAAAATTAAAAAATTAAAAAAAAAATTAACAATAATATATATATATATATATATATATATAATACTTGGGGGGTTTAAATTTATTTAATCGAGAAGATGTTTAGGTTTTGCGTATAGAGAGCTTGGCTTGTAGAGAGTTTTTCTTAGGAAGAAGAAAAAAAAAAGAGCAAGAGTGGAGATGTGTGGTAAAAAAAAAAATTAAAATCATCCAACACAAAAACTATGTGCTACACGATTCATCCTATCGCTTCTTAATTACAATCATTTCATAAATAGTAAGAAAGGTAAAAAAAAAATAAAATTTATTTTAGTATTATTAAGATATCTCAAAATTCTTTTAGCAATTCTAAGTTGACGTTGATTTAGACACAGCATAAATTGAGATAAAATATTCACAACATATATAATATCCAGTTTAGTTATTGTAAGACACAAAAGTGTCCCAACCCATGTTCTATATAGACTCCCTTTCATCAACCTCCCCTTATTAGCTTTTATTTCATCCTTGTCTATCATATCCTTCTTTAAAATATTGATCTCAAAGTTGAAGGCAAGATAAAAGATTGTATTTTTGGACAAAATTTTCTTTCATATAAAAATATATTTTTTATTTTTTTATAAAAATAACTCTTTTAATATATATATATGATTTAAAATATATATATGATTTAAAAAAATTGAAGGGTATTTATGTCAAAACATTATTTTTAAGACAAAAAAGCGAGGGAGATTATTTTTATAATTTCAAATAATGTTTATTCTTTTTTCACTATAAATCATAAAAATGTTATCTTTCCAAAATGTTACGAATGTATATATGTCATAGAGAATTTTTAATTTTGTTTTAATCAGATATTTATTTTTCTTTTTTGTACCTCAATTTTATAGGGGTATATTGGCGCATGAAGTTTGTTGATGATTTTATGATTAGTACAATAAGTATGAAAATTATCAGACATGTATCCCATAATATTATCACTTTATATAATTATGATATTTTAACTCAATTATTTAGGATTAACTGCATATATTATTTAGTTATTAAATTATTGCTTATAATTCTAGTTTAATTCTTCCTAGCTCTATCACTAAATTTTCTTTTTTTACATTATCTTGAATATTTTCACCCTTCACGCTTTGTGTATCGGGAGGTTTGTATTGAACATAGCCAAACTACTTCAGATGATTCTTCCGTATCTTATTATCTATAGCAGTTATTTTAGTTTTTTTTGCTAATAATTTAATTTTTATTTTTATTTTTTACAGTCTTATTATATATTTATCTTATCATCATTATTTTTATTATCCCTATCTTTTGAATTTATGTTTTTTACCTTTGAGTATTTACTTTCACTTAATATAGTTGATCTTAGTTGTTCCTCAACCTTTTTTTTCTCTCTTTATTTGAATAATCTTTACTTATCTATCACAATGAATCTCTTATATAGTTTATTATTTGGTTCATCTATCCTTAATCCTATGCATGTGATACATCTTTTATTAATTTCATCATATTTATTTGATATAAAGCCTGCGTACTTAAAATTATTGACATTTGATATTTTTTATTTTTTTTATCTTGATTATCATGTTAATATCATTATTAATATGATTAAATTTAAATTTTATGTAATTTGTTTTATTATGGTTAATCTTTTTTATGTTGCATTATTATTTGTCTGACTAAGTAGATAGTATTCATAGTAGTCTAACCTAATATAAGTTTAAATTAATTCTCTAAAATTATCATTTTTTTAGTGCGTGTTTAATTATTTTTTCATACAGTTTATAACGTGACTCATGAATTTAATATATTGATAATTATTATAATCATGAACACATTTTTTATTTTTATAAATAAGAAATATATTGTTGTCTTCATTTGATATTTTTTTTGGTTTTCTCATGAACTTTTAAATAATTTAGTTAATAATACTATTATTTTTTCCCGATGATCCTCCAAATTTTAATATGTATACTATTTGAACCCGCCAAAGGTGTTAGACTAACCCTGCCATGTTGGAATGTCCTTTTTTTAGACTCTTCTAGGCCACTGTGTCGTGGCTGACATGATATTGTTTTTAGCACAAGTTGTGTCGTGCTAGCAAGACTCTAAATATGGGCAATCAGACATGGCTTATTGGCATGCATTTTGGCTGGGTCATGCCAAGTTGAGTTAGGTGAGGACTTTACATATGAAGAGGCTCCAATATAGATCCTAGGTAGAAAGACTAAAGCGGTGAGAAATATAGTAATCCGTCTAGTAAATATTCAATGACACTATCACAGGGCGGAAGAAGCAACATGGGAGAGCTCAAAGGAAATATAATGAAATTATCTGTATCTCTTCAAATTGAGTAATTTTAATTTTGAGGACAAAATTCCAATATGTGGGGAAGAGTTATGAGACCCAAAAAAATAGTTTTTTTTTTATCATTTTAGTCATTACTTTGAATTGGTAATGGTTTGTTAAATATAAAGAGATAGTGTTGTTAAAAAATTATTTTATATTTATGAATGATTTAGGAATGCAAAATGGAGAAGAATGATTTTAAATTTTAAGATTTGAAGTTTAAGAAAGCAAGTAAGGTTAATTTGAACCCCAAGGGCAATTTGGTCATTTTATTATTAAATGAAAGATAAAATTTCTATTCATTTCATTTCTCCCTATTTCATGACTTTTCTTTTGTAATGAACATTATTTGTCTAAAAATAAAAAATATTATTTGGTTATATGTAAATGATGCCAAAAATCATGGTTGATTGATTATTTTGTTACTTATGAAATTAGAATATGCTGATATGTAGGTGCCAAATCTTATGAGGAATAGTTTGATGCTATATAAGCTATATGATATTTTGATTATAATTTGAATTGTTTTGAAAAAATTCACATTTTGGATATGAAAATTTGAGGTAATTATGAGTCCCAACAATGAATCGAGGGCTAAAATTGTAAGAATATATAGAGACATGAATTAGAGATGCCCTTTGGAGAATGTCCCCAAACCCCTTTGTGCACTTGTGATGGAGTTCTTCTTTGTGGAGGCAGTGGTTGCTGGGCTAGAAACTAGTAAATCTCTCTCAAGTATTTGGATCATGGGAGGGGATATGTGTATTCCCTAATGGGATGGTAGCTAGGCTAGAGCTAGCAAGTTAGTTTTTTCTTCTACATGTCTCATTATGGCTTGGTGGAGGCTTGATATGAATAAATTATATATATTTGTGAAAGTGGGGTGGGAATTGAAAAAAAAAAATATTTTGAGAACTTACACACATACACATTATGATTTTATAAATTTATACAGACATGTATATGTATAAAAATATATGTATGGATGTTACAAAAATATATTGTATATCGATAGATATATATGGCAATAGAGGTAAAACATTAATTTTTCCTTATTTTCTTGAGATTTTCTTTCAGGACATTAATTGCTCATCCTTATTTTCCCTAGGTATAAGAAATGTTGATGGCCAAACTAATTTGTGAAGCTTGCAAATCTATGTGAGGCATTTGATGGTGTATTTAGATGGGGTTTTTTTAACCCTTGTTACTTATTTGGCCATAAGGGCCATTTTGTATAAATGATTTAGCTTTTGTTTGTGAATATTTTAATCTAATGGTTTATGCTTATCCATGATGTTCTATCGAATTCGATCCATTTTAAATGGTTAGATGTGAGATTTGCTGACCTATTTATTTTACTTGTTTTCATTGAATTTATGAGGTTGTGAATATTTTAGAAAGTAAAAAATTATATTAAAGATGGGAAAGGAATAAGTTATTTTTGACTTGTCTAAAGTTTTCTACAAACATGCAATTAATCACAAGTAGTACTATTTATAATATGTGTTTTTCTTGATTTGGCTATCAATAAAAAATCTTCTTTTTTTGATCAATAATTTAATAAACACCTTCCCATTTTTTTACATGTAACCTGTGAGTAATTTAATAAATTCACAAAAGTCATCGTCAATTAAAAACTCAAAAAACCCTCGCATGAGATTTTTAACTTTTTAAAATTCTATTATATTTAATCAATCAAGCAAAGCATGTCACAACACCCTGGTGGGAGTGCCTGGGGGTTGTGACACAAAACACTAAACCACTAAATTTTTAAACTACTAAACTTCTAATTGACTAAACACTTAAACCCCTAAATGCTTAAACACCTAAACTCCTAAACTTCTAAATCCCTAAACTCTTAAACCCCCAAACCCTTAAATCTCTAAGCCCTTAAACCCTTAAAGGCTTAAACCCATAATCTCCTAAACCTCTAATACACTAAACCCATAAACTCCTAAACCACTTAATCCTTAAATCTCTAATTCCCTAAATCACTAAATGCTCTTAAACCCCTAAATGCCTAAACCTTTAAGCCCATAAACCCCTGAATCCCTAAACTTTAAACCCCTAAACCCCTGAAATCATATACGTGAAACCATAAACTACAAAACTTATTTTTCATCATCAATATAACTTTAATTATACATTTTTATTATGTATCAGTTTATTTTTTCTGAAATATTAATTACAAGATATATTATGAGTGAGACAGATATAATTTGAAAAAGTTAGTTTATCATAAAGAATATATAACCCCACAAAAAGAAGCAAAATTTTAAAAGTTAGAAATTATTATTTAGTAATATATTTTACTTAGATATTGCATCATTTTAAGTATTGTAATTATATATATATATATCATTTATAATAGTTTATTAATTTATTTTTTGTTCAATATTATAATATCAATCTTATAACTAGATTATTTTGAACTAACATGATATCATATTCATAAAATTATTATAACTAAAATATTCAGTATAAATATTGAATTTAGCTTAAAAAAATTATAAATTATTATATTTCCACATAAAGTGAAAATTTTTAGATAATTTTTAAACTAAATCCATAAACCTTTAAACACCAACTCCTAAAAGACCAAAATAGCTAATCCCATAAACCCCAAAAGATCCAAACTTATCCCATATTTAGTATTAATATTGAATTCAGATTGGAAAAAAAAAATTTAATAATTATTGTATTTCTAAAGGCTAAAAACCTTTAAAATGAGACAAATTTTAGAAAATTATATTTTTTTCTTAATTCATTTTTAAAACTAAACCCCTAAACAACTAAACCTCTAAACTAATAAACCCATAAACTCCCAAATGCCTAATGCCTTAAACCAATAAACCATTTAACCCCTAAACTACTAAATCACTAATGACCTAAAATGCTTAAACCTATAAAACCCCTAAACCCCTATAACTCCTAAATACTTAACCCTTTAAAATCTTATGCCTTTAAACCCTAAAACCCTAAAGCCATAAATACTTAAACCCATAGACTCGTAAACCCATAGACTCCTAAACCTATAAACACCATAAACTCTAAATCATAAACAAAATATCTCATTTTTTTTTTGTTATCATTATAATTTTAATCATATATTCTAATTATTTATATGTTTATTTTTACTAAAATATTAATTACAAAATTTATCAAGAGCGAGATAAATTTGAAAAAATTTATTCATCATCAAGAAATACATATAATTTGAAAAATATATAATCTTATAAAAATAAACAAAAATTTAAAAGTCAAAAATTATTATTTAGTTATATATTTTGCTTAGATTTTGAAAAATTTTAAGTAATGTAAATATATTTTAATTAATATTTATCTCATTTATAATAGTTCATTAATTTATTTGTTGGTTATTATTATTATATCAATCAAGAAACTTAATTATATTGAATGAATATGATATATTATTCTTAAGATAATTATAAATAAAATATTAAATATAAATATTGAATTCAAATTTGAAAAAATAAATTAGAAATTATTCAAAGGCCATAACTTTAAAAAATTAGACAAAATTCATAAAATAATTTTTTTTAGTTCATTTTTTGAATAAAATCCATAAACCTATAAACACATGAACCCCTAATCTTCTAAACTTCCCTAAACCTTTTAATCCTCAAACCCCTAAACTACTAATCCCCAAAACCCTAAAACCTTAGACTCATAAACCCCTAAATCTATAAAATCTAATCCCCTAAACCCCTAAATCTATAAAATCATAATCTCCTAAACCCCTAAATCCATAAAATCCTAATCCACTAAACCCCTAAATCCGTAAACTCTGAAAAATTTATTATCATAAAGAGACTATATGATCTTATAAAATGAAGCAATAATTTAAAGTCAAAAATTAATATTTAGTAAGATAGTTTACTTTTATTTTTGATCATTTTATGTATTATCAAAATATTTTAATAAATATCAATCTCATATATAAAAGTTTATTAATTCATTTTTTGGTCATTATTATAATATCAATCAAGAAACTAGTTTATAGTAAATTAACATGATATATTACTTATAAGATTATTATAATAAAATACAAAAAAATAAATAATGAAAATAAGATTGAAAAAAAAAAATAGAAATTATTATATTTCTGAAGACTATAACTTTTAAATATGAGATAAAATTTACAAAATTAATAATTTTTCTTAGTTTATTTTTTTAACTAAATCCATAAACTTCTAAATTCTTATACCCCCTAAATGACTAAACACCTAAACCCTTAAACATCTAAACCCCTAAATGACTAAACCCCTAAACCCTTAAACACATAAACATTTAATCCCCTCAACACTAAACCACGAATAATAAATCTCATTTTTTTTCATAATTATAATTTTAATTATGAATAAGTTTATTTTTACTGAAATATTAATTACAATATATATTATGAGTAAGACAAGAATAATTTAAAAAAATTTGTTTATTATCAATAGACTATATAATTTTTTAAAAAGTAAAAAGTGAAAAGTCAAAATTTATTATTTAATAATATGTTTTACATAGAATTTTAATAATTTTAAGCATTGTTAATATATTTTAATAAATATTAATCTTATTTATAATAGTTTTTTATTCAATTTTTGGTCATTATTATAATATCAATGATGAAACTACCTTATATTTAATTAACATGATTTAATATTCTTAAAATTATTGTAATTAAAACTAAAAATATAAATATTGAATTCAAATTAAAAAAAAATCAAACATTATAGTATTTCTACAAGCTATAACCTTAAAAAATAATTTAAAATTCTCAAAATAAAAATATTTTCTAAATTTATTTTTTTAAACTAAATCCATAATGCACTAAACACTTAAACCCCTAAACATTCAAATGCTTAATCCCCTAAATTCCTAAATCCCAAATTCCTAAACCTCTAAACTCTAAAACCCATAAACCCCTAAATACCTAAATCCAAAATCCCTAAACTCCTAAATTCCAAACTCCTAAACACCTAAATCCCAAACTCATAAATACCAAAAGTCATAAATCCGTAAACATGTAAATCTCTTAATCCTCAACCGTAAATAATAAATATTATTTTTTATCATCATTATAATTTTAATTATTTATAAGGCTATTTTTTATTAAAATATTAATTATAAAATATATTATGAATGAGACAAAAATAATTTAAAAAATTTGTTTATCACAAAAAGATGTAAAAATTTAAAAGTCATAATTTATTATTCAGTAATATATTTTACTTAGATTTTAGATCATTCAAAGTATTGTAAATATATTTTAATAAATATTTATCTCATTTATAATAGTATATTAAGTTATTTTTTCATCAATATTATAATATTAATCATAAAACTAGTTTAAATTGAATTAACATAATATATTAAGTATAAATATAGAATTCAGATTGAAAAAAATAAATTAAAAATTACTGTATTTCTATATGCTATAACCTTTAGATTTTTTTTATTATGTATTTTAAAAATTAAACCCCAAAACCATAAACCCTTAAACATGTAATCCGTATATTCATAAATCCATAAACACCTTAACTAATAAAAGCCTAATAATCTAAATCCCTAAACCCCTAAACCCCTAAATTCTTAGAGTCGTATAAACCGTAAAACCCATAAACCACTAAATTCCTAACCCCCTAAACCGCTAAACCCCTAGACCTTTAAACTCATAAACCCCTAAACCTCTAAACCCCTCAACTTCTAATACCTAAAGCCCTAATCTCCTAAAATCTTAAACACTTAAACCTCTAAATTGTTAAACTCATTATCTCCCTGAACTCCTAAACTCATAAATACCTAAAACCCTAAATCCATAAATCCTTAAATCCGTAAACTCCTAAATACCTAAACCTCTAAACACTAAACTGTAATTCATAATTCTTATTAATTAGTTTGTCATCATTATAAATTTAATTATATATTTTAATTATTTATAAGTTTATTTTTACAAAATTTTAATTACAAAATATATTATGAGTGAGACAAATATAATCTGAAAAAAAAAATATTTATCATCAAGAGAGTATAATCTCATAAAAATAAGCAAAATTATAAAAGTCAAAAATTATTAATAAATAAAATATTTTATCTAGATTTTGAATCTTTTAATGTAAATATATTTTAATAAATATTTATTTTATTTATAATAGTTCTTAATTAATTTTTTGGACATTAATATCATATCAATCATGAATCTAGCTTATATTGAATTAACATGATATAATATTCTTAATATTATTATATTTAAAATATTAAGTATAAGCATTGAATTCAGATTAGAAAACAAATTTATAAATTATTATATTTGCAAAGGCTATAACCTTAAAAAAATAATACAAAACTCACAAAATAATTTTTTTTATTTCATTTTTTAAACTTAATTCATAAACCCCTAAATACATAAACCCCTAAATACCTAAATACAAATCCACTAAGTCACTAAACCTCTAAACCCCTAAACACTTGAACTTTTAAACCCCTAAATATTTAAACCTCTAAGTGCCTAAACCTCTAAATCACTAAGCCTCTAAACTCTGAATCTCAAACCCCAAAACCCCAAAACTCAAAAACCCCAAAACTACTAAAGCCCTAATCCTCTAAACCCATATATCGCTAAATGTCTAAACCACTAAATAGCTAAACCTCTTAATCTTGACACCCCTAAACTCATAAACCCCTAAACCCTAAAACCCCTAAACTTCTAAACTCTAAAATCTCTAAACTTCTAAACCTATAAACCTATAACCTTTAATCCCCTAAACTACTAAACCTCAAAATATCTAAACCCCTAAACTGCTAAACCTCAAAATATCTAAACCCCTAAACCCCGAAATCCATAAATCCCTAAACCATGAAATCATAAACCATACATCATAAATCATAAACCATAAATCATAAATCTCATGTTTTTGTCATCATTATATTTTTAATTATATATTTTAACAATTTATATGTTTTTTACTGAAATATAAATTATAAAATATATTATTTGTAAGACAACTATAATTTTAAAATAATATTTATAATTAAGAGACTATATAAATTTATAAAAAAAGATATAATAAACTTTAAAGTAAATGTATTATTTAGTAATATGCTTTATATAGATTTTAAATCATATTAAGTTTTTTAAATATATTTTAATAAATATTTATTTCATTTATAATAGTTTAATCATTTATTTTTTTAGTCATGATTATAATTTTACTCATGAAACTAACTTATATTGAATTAACATGATACAGTTTTCTTACATAACTAAAATATCAAGCATAAATATTTAATTCATATTATAAAAAAAAATTTTAAAAATTATTTTAATTTAATAGGGTATAACCTCAAAATAGACTAATGACAAAATAAAATTTTGTCATTAGTCTATTTTTTAAACTAAACTCATAAACACCTAAATCCCATAATGAAAAATCCTCTAAACCCCTAAACCTTATAATACTATTTCATATTAAGTATGATAAATATATTTTATCTCATTTATAAATATTTATTAATATATTTTTGGTTATTAGTATAATATTAATCAAGAAACTATATTATGTTGAATTAACATGATAAATTATTTTAGAGATTATTATAACTAAAATATTAAGCATCAATATTGAATTTATGTTGAAAAAAAAATGTAAAAATTATTGTATTTTCAAAGGTTATAATCTTCAAAAATAATAAAAAATTCACAAAATAAAATTTTGTCCTCAATCTAATTTTTAAACTAAACTCATAGACACCTAAACCCCTAAACTAAACCCCCAAATGACTAATCCCCTAAACCCCTAAACCCCCAAATGACTAATCGCCTAAACTGCTAAACCTCTAAACTCATAAAACCCTAATCCATTAAACCCCAAATCTCTAAACTCATAAAACCTGAATCCCTTAAACCATAAACCCCTAAACTAATAAAACCCTAATCCCTTAAACTTCTAAACCACTAAATCCCTAAATTCTAAATCATAAATCATAAATTATAAATCTCAATTTTTTTTTGTCAGCATTATAATTTAATAAATATTTTAATTATTTATAAGTTCTTTTTTACAACAATTTTAATTATAAAATATAATATTAGAGAGATAAATATAATTTGAAAAATTTGTTTATCATCAAGAGACTATATAATCATATAAAAAGAAGCAAAAATTTGAAAGTTAAAATTTAATATTTAGTAATATATTTTACTTAAATTTTGAATCATTTGATGTATTGTAAATATATGTTAATAAATATTTATTTGATTTATAATAGTTATTAATTTTTTTTGCCATTCTTATATTATCAATCAAAAAACTAGCTTCTATTGAATTAACATGATATAATATTCTTTAGATTATTTTAACTAACATATTAAATATAAATATATAACATGATATAATATTCTGAACTAAACTCGGAAACCCCAAAATACTTAAACCCCTAAACTCCTAAATGCCTAATCCCTTAAATGATTAAAACCATAAACCTTTAAAGCTCAAAACCCCAAAATCTCAAAAACCTACTCTCCAAATTCCCTAAACTTATAAACCCTTAAAAAACTAAACTCCTAAACCCCAAAATCATTAAACTCCTAAAAGCCTAAACTCCTAACCTCTTAAACCACTAAATGCTTAAACTTATAAACCTCTAAATCAATAATCCCTTAAACTCGTAAACTCCCAAATTCCCAAACCCATAAACCTCTAAACCCCTATAAACCTCTAAACCCCTAAATCTCTAAACCCCTATAAACCTCTAAACCCCTAAATCTCTAAACCCCTAAATCTCTAAACCCCTAAACTACTAAACCATTAAATCCTTAAATCTTTAATCACCTAAACACCTAAATCCATAAACTCCTAAACACCTAAATCCCTAAACCCCTAAACACCTAAACCTCAAAATTTCTAAAACAATAAATCCCCAAATCCTAAATTATAAATCTTTAATCCCATTTTTTGTCACCTTTATAATTTTAATTATATATTTTAATTATTTATAAGTTTAATTATACCGAAATATTATTTAGGTATTTATGAGTCTAGTTTAAAAAATAAATTTAGAAAAAAATTTCTGTTTCTGAATTTTGTATTATTTTTTAAGGTTAAAGACTATAAATAAAATGATTTTTAATTTTTTTTTCTAAACTGAATTCAATATTTATACTTAATATTTTAGTTATAATAATGTTATAAATATTATATCATATTAATTTAATATAAGCTAGTTTGCTGATTGAAAATATAATAATGACAAAAAAAAAAAAATAAACTAATAAATAATTATAAACGAGATAATTATTTATTAAAATATATTGACAATTCTTAAAATGATTCAAAATCAAACTAAATCATATTAATAAATAATAATTCTTGACTTTTAAATATTTCTTTTATTTTTTAAATAAAATTATATAATCTCTTGATGATAAATAAACTTTTTAAAATTGTATCTGTCTCACTAATAATATACATTGTAATAAATATTTTAACAAAAATAAACTATGGTTTTTAGTTTATGATTTAAAGGTTTAGTTGTTTATGAGGTTAGGGATTTAGGGGGTTTAGAGTTTAGGGGATAAGAGGTTAGGGATTTATGGGTTTAGAGGTTTAGGGGTTTATGCTTTTAGAGTTTTAGAATTTATGTGTTTAGATGTTTATGAGTTTAGTTTAAAAAATAAACTAAGAAAAAATACAATAATTTAAAATTTTTTTTTCTAATCTAATTTAAATGATAACAAAAAAAAAAAAAGAGATTTATAGTTTATAATTTAAGGTTTTGGGGTTTAAGGGTTTATGGGTTAAGGGGTTTATGGGTTAAGGGGTTTATGGGTTTATGGGCTTTGAGTTTAGGATTTTAGAGGTTTAGGAGTTAAGGGATTTTGGTGTTTGATGATTTATAAGTATAATTTAAAAAACGAACTAAGAAAAAAATTTTATTATGTGAATCTAATCTCATTTTTGAAGGTTATAATATTTGGAAATGCAATAATTTTTACTTTTTTTTTTCAATCTGAAATCAATATTAATACTTATTATTTTAATTATAATAATGTTAAGAATAATATATCATGCTAATTCAATATAAGTAGGTTTCTTGATTGATATTATAATATTGACAAAAAAATAAATTAAAAACTATTATAAATGAGAAATATTTATTAAATATATTTATAATATTTAAAATGATTCAAAATCTATCTAAAACATATTACAAAAAAAAATTTTGACTTTTAAATTTTTATTTCTTTTTATAAGATTATATAGTCTCATGAACATGAACAATTTTTTTATTCAAATTATATTTGTCTCACTCATAATATTTATTGTAATTATATTCCAGTAAAATAAACATATAAATAATTAAAATATATAATTAAAATTATAATAATGACAAAAAAAATAAGATTTATTGTTAATGGTTTATGATTTAAGGGTTTATAAATTTCAAAATTTAAAGATTTAAGTATTTAAGAATTAAAGGGTTTATAGGTTTTAGATTTTGAGATTTAGGTATTTAAGGATTTAGGAGTTTATGATTTTAGCAGTTTAAGAGTTTATGAGCTTATTAGTTTAAGGATTTATGGGTTTATTATTTTAAGGGTTAATGGGTTTAATAGTTTAAAGGTTTAGTAGTTTATGAGTTTATGGGTTTAGGGGTTTAGGTGTTAAATAGTTTATAGATTTAGTTTAAAAAATGAACTATTAAAAAATTTTCATTTTATAAATTATCTCATTTATGAAGGTTAGCCTTTGAAAATATAATATTTTTAAATTTTTTTTTCAATATAAATTCAATATTTATACTTAATATTTTAGTTATAATAATCTTTAGAATAATATATCATTTAAATCAATACAAGCTAGTTTCTTGATAAGTATTATAATAATGATAAAAAACTAAATTAATAGACTATTATAAATGAGATAAATATTTAATAAAATATATTCATAATATATAAAATAATTTAAAAATTAAGTAAAATATATTACTAAATAATAATTTTTGACTTTTGATTGTTTATTTCTTTTTACACGATTATATAGTCACTCGAAGACAAATATTTGTTTTTTTAAAATAATATTGTCACTCATAATATATTGTGTAATTAATATTTTAGAAAAAATAAACTTAATAATAATTAAAATATATTACTACAATTATATTTATGACAAAAAAAATTAGTTTTATGGTTTATGGTTTAGGATTTAGGAGTTTAAGGGTTTAGGAATTTAGGTGTTTAAGGATTTAGATGTTTAGGGATTTAAAAGTTTCGGGATTTAGTAAATTAGGTATTTGGGGGTTTAAGAGTTTAAGTGTTTACGAGAGTATGAATCTAGTTTAAAAAATAAACTAGGATTTTTTTTTTGTAAATTTTATATCAATTTTTAAGGTTATACCATTATAGCCTGTGAAAATATAATAATTTTTATTTTTTGTTTCTAATTTGAATTCAATATTTATACTTATTATTTTAGTTATAATAATCTTAAAAAATATTGCATCATGCTAATACAATATAAACTAGTGTCATAATTGATATTATAATGATTAACATTAAATAAATAAATAAATTTATTATAAATGAGATAAATATATATTAAAATATATTTATTTACTTATAATAATTCAAAATCTAAGTAAAATATTTTATACTTAATAATTTTGAATTTTTAAATTTTTGCTTCTTTTTATAAGATTATATAGTCTCTTGATGATAAACAATTTTTTTTTTAAAATTATATTTATGATTTATAGTTTCGGGTTTAGGGGTTTAAGGATTTAGGACTTTATGGGTTTAAGAGTTTATGGGTTTTGTATTTTAGGAGTTTAGCGGGTTAAGAATTTATGGATTTAGCTGTTTAGGGATTTATGAGTTTAGGAGTTTAGGGATTTAGTAGTTTAGGTGTGTAAGAGTTTAAAGGCTTATGGGTTTACAGGTTTATGTGTTTCACAGTTTATCTGTTTAGTTAAAAAAAAAACTAAGAAAAGATTTTTATATTTTGAATTTTGTTTCATTTTTAAGGTTTAAGACTATATTTGCAACCCCAGATGAAATACCAACATTAGCACTAATGTTTCAATTCCCCAACTTAGCAGTTAGCAAGCACTCACATTTTTGGGTGGGTTATATTTGCAACCAAAGAAGTATAATATATTTATTCAAAAAAAATTCCATAGAAATTAAACAATCCCAAGGGCTCCACCATACCTTAAACCAATTGAGACTACACATTTCGAAATCTATTGTACAATTTTGGATCAAGTATCAATTTGATACACTTGTCAATTGAATAAAAATTAAATCTCAAAAAAATTACTCTAATATCTCTCTCACTTCAAATGACTTATTAGACTATCAAATGCCAGAGATTATCGAAGATGTATTGGTTAAGGTAGAAATCTTTATTTTTCTAGTAGATTATTTTATACATGAATGAGGTCAATTATATACCGTTAATATTAGAACTACTATTTTTAGCCATGGGACAAACCCTTATCGACATTAAGAAATGAGAGTTCTCTCTCTTTGTTAATAAGGAGCAAGTTAAGTTTAACATTTACAAGGACTCACAAGGTCTAGATAATGATGAAATGAGTAATTAAAAAGTAGACAATCTCTTCCGTACTATAATACAACAAAAAGTGGACTTATGATGAAATAATTTTATACAAGATTGCTAGCCATCTGGCTAGCCATCTAACACCTGGCTAGAAAATGAAAGAGTCTAAGTAAAAGTACAACTTTGAAAGGGATGAAGACAAAGGATATGATGAGGAAGAACTATTCTGGAGTTGCAAAAATAAGAAAACATAGAAATATGACTACTATGATGTCGCGATATTCTTCAAATGCGAGACATTAGAGGAATCTTATGCTAACAACTTCAAAAAAGCTGAGAGAATATTTGAGACAGAAATGAATGAGACAAAAATAATGAAGGATCCAATCAAAGAGAAGATCAAGGTTGTACACAATGCCTTGACTTTGATATTACATAATTAAGATGTCCCCAAAGAGCTCAAATATAGAGTCATGACTATGCCTAATTCTGTGACTTTGATACAAAAATAATTTAGCTATGGAAAGCTTATTAACAAAGCTATGACAATGCATAGTACTACAACTTTAGTATTACAAAATAAAATAGTTTATCAGAAGCTTAAAGACAGTCCCAGTTATGCACCATGCTATGACTTAAGAGTTATAAAATAAAAAGAGCAAAGAAAAACTTAAAGACAAATCCATGACTATGCACAACATTGTATTTTTGGAGTTATAAAAAAAGGGGAAGAAAAAGTTAAAAGGCAAAGCTGTGGTTATGCTCAGCACCACAACTTTTAGGATCCAGAAAGAAAACGGCCAAGGTAGCAAGAAGAAAAAATCCATGACATTCACAAAAGTCACGATATCAAAGGAAGAAAAGGCCCAAGAATCATGTGTAGTTGAAGCAAGATCAAATGAAGACACAAACAAGGAGGTAAAATACTATACTAAGAAGTTATCTTGGATATCAAAAATCTCCATTAAAGTAAATAGGTTATGATGATCTAGTTATGGATATTAAACATAGTGCTACTTGAAAGACAACTCAAACATTTTATTTTTTACACACTCAATGATCCATGATTATAGTCGTAAAACTCAAACACTATCATAACTATTAATATGTTCACTTAAAGTTACTCTACTATTTTGAGACCCTTAGAAACTCAAACCCAGTCATGGATAAAAAATATTTTTCTTTGAGATACTAGAATATTTTTTTTACTAAGGGGGAAATTATTACAAGAGGATGAATAATTGTTTTCATGTGTGAGTTTGTTTCGTATTCAAATTACAAAATATTCTTGAATATTTTGGTAATTTTTGATGATGTGTAAGCAAAAGATTGAGATATTTATGAATTGATTTCACAACATTAAAGTTTTAGTGGATTTTGATGAATAATCATGAAATTGATATGTTTTTGGAGGTATTTGGTTGAGAGGTAGATAATTAAATATTGCATAGTTTTGGCATTTATTATTGCCTAAAACTTTATCTAATAGGTCGTGACAATCTTTGTGTGCCATGAACTACCAAATCGTTAACACAATCCTTCCATTGTGCAACACATTTTTTTGTAGCTATGATATTATTATAGAATCACAACTATATTTATCTCGTAAAATTTAATTAACTATGATATTAATTTCACATCATAGCAATCAAATACTACTAAAAGTCATGACAACGTCATAACACTATAACTTTATCCTTAACATGACTTATTAGTTTTAAATCAATGCCTTGACTTTTTTATAAATCTATGAATTTTGAGATACAAAAAATTATAAAGCCCAAAACTACTAAGATCAAAGTCATAGTAGTTACCCAATGCCATAACTTTTAGATACGAAAGGTTTTAATAGGCAATAGTCGGGTATGGTCATTCCCCAAGATTGTGACTCTTGTCCTCAAGAGAAGCCATGGCTATAACTTTTATATTTATGCTAATTGCAAGTGCCTAAGCATCTTTACAATGCTGCAGTAAATAATATATATGAGAAGTCAAGGCCAACACCATAACTATTCCCAGCATTACGATCACTTGAAATATATGAAATGCCATTCTTTGTGTCATGCCTATTTCTCAATGCTGCGACAATATGATACACATGAGAGGCATTCTTAATGCTATAATTATTTTCCAATATCATGACCATATGATACACATGAGAGATATTTTAGTGCCATGAATATTTCTCAATAGTATGACCCGAGGATGATCAAGAAAAATCAACACTAATACTACAGTTATATTATGATATGATAGTCCATTCAAAAAGTCATGTCCATTTCCAAGTGCCACAGTTATATTATGATATAATGGTCATTCACAATGTTATGACGATTCCCAACACCATGACAAATGATAAATAAGAAAAAAAATATCAAAGCCATGATCATTCTTAGCATCATAACTTTGTATTATATAGATATTAGACCTAAATCATGAATATTATGTAGTACCATGACTTTGTGTTATAGAAAAAATGAGATATATTCTTGAGTTGTAACCACTTTCTAGAGTTGCAACCTAGAGCTTAAAAGATAAATACCAAAGTGACAGTTTTCTTCTAAAAGCCATGACTTTCAACTTAAAATAATGCATAATCGTTCGAGTATAAATTAGGAAGAGGATGAAATTGAGAGCTAGTCACCATTTATATTATTCTTCCATATACCAAGCAAAAGCAAATGCAAAACAGAGATAAACCTACTAATATTTACACATGAGCCTCATGATTTATATGTTACAATCTACCATCACCCAAACCTACTAATAATCGACACCTAAATTCAAGTTTTATTTAATCACTTATCCATCAATTTCTATAACAACACTTCTGACTGTGATACACAAGATAAACCTATATGTTAAAACCTAAAATATAAGTATGTTAATAATTTCGAGTACGATACTTACAAAGTCAAAAATATAAACAATTATAATAAGCCAATCTATTAGTATATATATTAGAAGAACTAGTTCACAATTAGGATAAATATTATATAGAATATTTTCCTAAGGGTTTCACTTTTAGTGTGAGAGCCACATTATCATCAATGAGGATGGTGATATGTAATACTTAGGACATATGTGAGTATTTTGTGATTCATAAGCTGGTGATATCACTTTTAAGTTATTTTTACTCGTATGGTTTCCACTAGTAAACCTTGAGAAAATTATATGATAATTATGTAAGTATAATGCTTATGAAGCTGAAAATATAAATACTTATAATCCATGTTAATTCTTGACCTTTATAATACCCGAGGCTAAATAATAAGAGTGTACATACAAAGCAACTATCAAGAATAGTTAGTAGGTTTGTGTGAGATTTTCATGATAGATGGTGACATATAAACCATGAGGCTCACTCGTACATATTGTAAAATGAAAGTGATAGTCCTTCTAACTATGATGCACAAGATAAACCTATACGTTAATATCCAAAACCCAAGTATGTTCTTCATTGCGAGTATAATACTTACGAAATCAAAAATATGAATACTTATATAAGTCAATCTATTATACATATCTTAAAAGAATTTGTTCCCAATTAAGTTGAACTTTATATAGAATGTTCTCCTAAGAGTTTTACCTTTAGTGTGAGAGTCACTTCGTCATCGAGAAGGATAGTGATAGGTAATCATCGAGACATATGTAAGTATATATGTTGTGATTCAAAAGGCACTGATAGTACTTTTGATTTACTTTTACTCGTATGATTCCCATTGATAAAATTTGAGAGAAATATATATTAATTGTACAAGTATAATACACAATAAGTTGAAAATATAATACTCAAGAAGTTGAAAGTACAAATACTTACAAACCATATTAATTCTTCATTTTTAACACATTTGACATAAGAATAAAAGTACACATATAAAGTAACCATTAAGAGCAATTAATAAATTGCATAAAAGATATGAAATTATGAATGACTCTTAAACATATATAATTTATTATCTTGATTGTGATGTATCAAGAGAATAACAATGAGAGGATCACAATTTAGAATAGACTCAATTATGGTAACCTTTTATACTATCAGGGCAAATATTCATTACTAAATAACTCAAACTTCATTCCACACAAATATAAGATTGATTCCACAATCACAAATATCTATTTTATAAAAATTGTGTTATCACTCAATTGAATGAATAGACTGTTGATACAATCCATGTAGAATTAATATCTAATTCATATGACCCACATGCTTATGAATCTTTACTGATGAGATACCATTATCAATAAGTTATTAGAACACTGCCTAACCAACCCATGTGCTATTTTTTGATTGTACCATCTAATTATCGTTTAACGATGTTACGCAAATTTCATTGTATGAAACACTTATTATATTTTAAAAAATAATTTCAAAAGAAAAGTTGATAAGAAATTTCTACTAGAGTAGGATATCTATGGGGAGCATCAACTAGGTTTTCAATTGCTTGAAAATTTGGAGCGCATGTTGGCTCTAAGCCTCTCTAATTAGTCCTTTGACTATTATCACAAGGAAACTAACAATTTCACTAGTCACAACCTCAAGTAAGGCATGAGATAAATCTTACTTGTTAGGTTAACTTAAAATACAAACTAAAAACTTCTAGATAGGGATGTGTCATGAGGCAAGAGAAATTGAAAAGGATTCTGAAAGAGTTTGCAACATATCACTATAATTTATCAGTAAAACAAAGAGTTCTTTGGCCCTGACAAGAATTTATCGTGTGGGTTGTGTCTGCAATTCCCAGCACAAGCAACGAGGGAAGAATCTCCATTAAAGAAGAACAGTACAAGTGCCCTGAGATAAAATCTGCTGGAGTGGCTTGGGTTCCAATTTGGTTTTCTCAAAATCCTGCAAAAGTTGCTCCTTTGTCAGCTTCTTTGGGCTGGCTAACCCAAGTCCCAAGGTCACTGCACATCTTCTTCCTGTACATTTCTGAGAAAGCAACTGGTTCTTCCAGAACAGGACAGTCTCCATCTCTGATCTTAAGAGGGTACACAATTGCTTCTGGCGATGGGGCCTGAAACGTGGCTATGGATAATCTGCCGTAATTTGAGTTCACTACAGCTTGATGGTCTGCGTTCTTGAATCTCCCATTGCTCAGGTACTAATTTGCACAAAAAAATAAAATAAAAAAAAGGTATAAAGCCCACTCAACCATGCAACAGGATCGAGTGCACAAGAAAAGAAATTAAGGAAATTCACAGAAAAAAGTTGACAACTCACGTGGCCATGATCTCCAAGATGGACGACATAAGCACCATCAACAGGCCGAACAGTGATCCAGCTTTGTCCACCGTCTCTAGTGGCCTGAAGGCCGCCAACATGATCCTGAAGCAGCAGAGTAATTGTGCCAGGATCAGTGTGACGCTTCAGACCCAGAGTGAGGTCCGGTTGAGGACACTTGGGGTAGAAGTTGACCACCACTTTCTGGTCCATGTCCAAGCACGCCCTGGTCAAGGCCTCTTTGTCCAAGTCCATGGCTTCCGACAGAATCTCCAGGAGCTTGCAGGCAAGACCCATGAGCTTCTCGCTGTACTGCTACGTCACTTCTTTCCATCCCTCCGGCTTGTCCGGCCACCGGCTATAGTCCCGGTCCGGAATCGGAAACGATAAGAACATCATTATTTCTCTCCAGTGCTGCACTGCTTCTCCCTGTGAAAATTATTTGATATCTGTGTTAAGAATTTGGCATGTGACGTAGCATGCGATAGTCAAAAAAGCAAAGAGAAAGAAGATAATGGATATCTCTTAATAGTGTTAGTTACCTTCTTGTATGTCAAATTGCATTCCAATCAATCAATAAGAAACCATTGAGTTCTGAAATTGTATTAGTTTGGAAGCATCGAAGAAGATGAATTACCTGTAGATGGCTGGAGACAATGAAGCCACCTTTCTTTCCACCGGCCATGTGAAATCTCAACTTCTCTTCGGGAGGCAAAGCGAAGAAAACCCTAGCTAGTCGAGCCATATCAGCAATAAGTTCTAGGTCAATTCCGTGATCAATCACTTGAAAAATGCCCCAATCCTCACACGCACGAACGATTTTGTCACAAATCTCATTCCTTGCTTCCTCGCTATCATTGATTCCGGTCAGCGAGATCACCGGGATCTCGTCGCTGAAGCTGTTGTACTCCACTTTTGGCCGCTTGTCTTCGTCGCACACGAAACTCGGATGAAGCGTTTTCTCCTCCGACAAGGTCGTGAGCGTCTTCGGCACCATCGGGACTCAAAACAGATGGCCTAACACTAGTCGGAGAGGAACGCCAATGTGGTTTCAGCTGGGCAAGCATAGGTATAGCCATGGAGCTTGTGGGTGGAGAGGGGCAGAGGCACGTGAAAGCGTCCTTTCCTTCTTCGTGACCAATAGTTTTCTTTTAACTTTTTGTGAGGAGTGCAGACCTACCCAGATTTTTGCAGACCTACCCAGATTTTTGCAGACCTACCCAGATTTTTGCAGACCTACCCAGATTTTTGCAGACCTACCCAGATTTTTGCAGACCTACCCAGATTTTTGCAGACCTTGTCTTTTGCCATTTGGGCTTTTATAGCAAAACTTATAAAATATTAATGTGAAATGTGAGGAACTTTTTTAATTAAAAAAATTTAGTGCCGAGAGTACGAATCATTTCTTTTTGGTGCCCTCAGACACAAAGCTACTTTTTTAAAATAATCATTTTATTAATTAATTCTCTTAAATAGTTTGCAATATTTTTTATAAAAAACTTAATTAATTAATTTCAAACAATAATAATTAGTTTATATTTACATTTTATTAATTTCAAATTCCAAGCAATGCTAGACAAATTAAATAAATCCAATATTTTTTCACATTAAATTTTCATTAAAAACGTTATTAATTAATTTCAGACAGCAATAAATTATTCTCAACGATGGGTGAGTGGCGAGGATAGTTTAGTATTTACAAATTCAAGTGTTTTTATTTTTATTTTATTTTTAGTTTTATGACTTTTTTTAAAATATCAAAAATTGAGTTTATAAATATTGAAAATTTCTAGGAAAACACCCTAAAACATAATTACTCCTATGCCCCTGCATTGCTTTTTATTAAGAATGATCTAAATTAATTTCAAACAACACTAACCACTAATATTATATATTTTATTAATTTCAAGTAATAAATCAGATTCTGCCTAATTTTAGGCAAAATAAATAAATTCAAAATTTTTGCATTACTTTTTTATGAACTTTGAAAATTAATTTTAAACAAGAATAATTACTTGCCATCTAATAATTATAATTAATAATTCACCTTGAAACTAATGCTTAAATTATATACAATTTTGGAACCTTGCATTTACAAATTTGGCATACCACACTGCCTAATCTTACTTAAAACCATTACTTAAAAATTTCTAATTATAAAAAAATATATTTATATAATTAGAAAATTTTTCACTTATTAATAATTTTTCTTCATTTTCAAAAAATAATAAAAAATATATTAATTAATTAATTATATATATAACAAATATACATACATACATACATACATATATATATATATATATATATATATATATATATTAATTAGGCAATAATTAGGCAATAAATTTTTCACTTATTCATTTTCAAAAAAATATATTAATTAATTAGGCAATAATTTGCAAAAAAAAAAAACAACATTTTAAAAACAAATATTCACACGCACGCACGCGCGCACACACACGCACACACTTATATTTTGCTTGGAAATGACAATATGAATCTCCTAGGGTACATTGACTAAAACACGTGCCTAATAAATGTAAGGAGATTAAATTTTTAAAACCAAGGATGCCACGTGGGATCCATCATACATAGATTCTTCGGACACAATGCCGCTTCGACCAATTCCTCGACCCCTTTTTGCACTGATCGTGGCACGTCAACATTAATTTCTTCCTACAAATCACGCAGGCAACATAAAGACCTCGAGGGCGATCAAATATGCTGCCACATATCTTGAGCTGGCATCTGTACGTGTCAAGTGACCCGGGGGGGCCTGGGCATGACCCACAACACAACCTAGGACACTTCAGCATTGCGCGGCCGGTGCCTGCGTGCCATGGCCAAGCAGCGAGCCGCTTGGCCCGTGGTTGACCCAGTTCAAACCAACATGCCGCCGAAACTAACCTACCCGGTCAGCTCGAGTGTTCTTTAGTAGTGTAATATTAAACACGAGTCGCATTCTCACAAGGAAAAATAAAAAAAAAAGAAATAGCGGGTGATGAGTTCAAGTGCAGCATACCTCCTCGGAGATGGGCGTGAGAGCGATTCCAATTGCTCGGTGCACAACACAGTCAGCATTGGTGCCCACCTTATGTTTGAACTCGGATGGGTTCATATTAGTCAAGCCAGAAGCATGCGCGAGAGGCATCCCAAGCGGCCTTCTCCAAGACAATGACAATAGCTCATCTCTAAAGAACATGGCAAATTGATGCCACAAATGTTGAATTTGCTGCCATGAAGATGAACACGATCCGTTATATTTGTTTGTGGCACGTTGGTTGTTATTCATAATGATATGTCTGAGGTAAAAATAAATAAAAAAAACAAAAAAAAAAAATACAAAAAAAATAAAAAAAAATACAAAAAAAATAAAAAAAAACAAAAAAAAAAAACAAAAAAAAAAAAACAAAAAAAAAAAAAACAAAAAAAAAAACAAAAAAAAATACAAAAAAAATACAAAAAAATACAAAAAAAATACAAAAAAAAAATACAAAAAAAAAATACAAAAAAAAAATACAAAAAAAAATACAAAAAAAAAAAACAAAAAAAAAACAAAAAAAAAATACAAAAAAAATACAAAAAAAATACAAAAAAAAAATACAAAAAAAAAATACAAAAAAAAAGAAAGGTAAAAAAAAAAACAAAAAAATAAAAATAAAATGTCTAAGATCAAAAACTCATCAGATATAATTTATTTTATTTTTGAGGATAAAAATGTAAAGATATTAATCCATTCTAACGACAAATCTATGTTTTTGACTAGCCTTGTTTCATTATTTTTGAGGATAAAACTGTCATGATATTAATATCAATATATTATTATTCTGCATTGTTTTCACTCAAGGCCTTGTTTCATCCCTCTAGTTGTATTATTTTTGAGGATAAAATTATTAAGATATTAATATGTTGTAGAACCCAATCTAAGCAGGAACCTCGTGCTCTAGGTATAGCCATTTAATTTCATAGAACCCATGAGTTGTTGTACTAACCACACAAAAGTGCACAACCCAACCTAGCCCAACCCAACCAAATCAAACCCAACGCAACACAAGACACAAAAGCGGCACAAAGACTTACTTTAGGAGACACCACAGCCTGGGCAGCAGCAGAGATAGAAGAGACGATGAGACCTTCAACTCCAAAATGGGAAAAGAAAGCCTGCATGTTCCTGGTGAGGCGAAAAGGAACAGGTTCATTAAACTCAATCATCCCATTAGCATCATAGGCAGGGTGAAAATCAGTCTGGAAAATCCTGCCGCTGTTCTTGGCAAATAGTATCTTGTTTGGGGATCTTCCGCCAATCTGCAATATGAAAGAGATGAAGCAGGAAAGGGCCAGCTGGATGGCGAACTGTTTTTTGAAGATCCACATGTGGCTGGCACTCGGCAGCGTCTTGTACATGTGCTGAGAAAAGATGCCATCCGTCACTAGGTTCTGCGTGACGTGATGGTAAGCTTGGAGGCGCAGGTCTACAATGGCGTCCGGCAGCACCTGGTGGGAACTCGAATGGTTCAGGTGCTCCTTGAAATAATTAATAGGCAGATCGGATTCTTTGTTGTTCCTTGCACAGTGGTTTTCGTAAACCTCGAGGAAAGTATTGTATGTCACGTCATCTTCCACCATGCGAACCTATTCATTCACGAGATTTACCAAAACAAAACAAAAAAGCTGCAAATATGAAACCAAACACCGGTACACTCCTCTCCTCATCTAAACTAGCACATCATTAGCAAGAATAAAAATGCAAATGATTTTTGCTAATGGGGGAAGAAAAGAGAGGGAGCAAAGAGAAGAAAAATAGAAAATTTATTGATTTTTAAAAATAATTTTATCCATGTGCAATTATACAAATATTAATATACTGAATCTCACAAGAACAAAAATGCGTATATTTATATTCTAATTATCCATATATACATTATTATAGCAAGACAAAAAATGCAGATGATTTGTGGGAATGGGGGAAGAACAGAGGGAGAGAAAAGAGAAGAAGAAAAATACAAATTTTATTAATTATTAAAAATAATTTTATGTGTGCAATTATACAAACACTAATATACCATATCTCATAAGAACTTCAAAATTAAATGTACTTGATTGAAAATAATACTGAGTTGACTGATCACTTGAGAAATCTTTATATTATATAGATATGTTGTCATTATATAATCTTTCCAACTTTAAGGGCTAAAGTTGTCAATATAAATATATTAACTTCTTCTACATCTTTCAATAAATATATTAACAATTTTAGAATTACACACACACACACACACACACACATAATGTTTCTATCCCCTCCCATCCTTGCCCCCTAAACCTATCTTATACTATCCTTTAGCCCATATATGAGCCTTAGGGCCCTTAAGTCAGATTAAGTAAGTTTCCTGTCCCAACAGTATGAATAGAATTATTCACAAAGATATCCTAGGGTGTGTATCTCGCATCCATATGGATCAAACTCGTCTCTCCAAGGTTAGGCTGCTTGCCCCTTTACCAATCAAACTACCATATTACCCTTCTCATAAGGGAGCTGGCTGGTGAAGACTCTCAGGCAATGACCGGGAGGTCACGAGTTCAAGTCTCACCAGGGGGGGGTACTAGGGAATTCTTACCTGCTCGGTTCTCCGGGGGCCCAAGGGGATGTAGGGGCCCACGTAAGTGGGCTCTGAACCTCTTGGTTATCCAAAAAAAAAAAAAAAAAAAAATCAAACTACCATATTATTGAATATATATATATATATATATATAACACTAGTGAATACAAATGTCGGCCCTTGCCAATAATGTTTTGTCTGGGCACACATTGAAGATATAGATCATCATCAAAACAAGAGGTCGAAATAAAAGCTTTAGCAGTAGGCGAGGTTTGTTGTTTTGGCTCTCTATTAGCAATGAGCCTACTGAGTTACTGAGGTTGAGTTAAGGATGGAATTCTATTTTTTCAAATGGTCCTGGGCAAGAATTTTCTATCTTTTTCTTTTTCTCATAAGGAACCATGCTCTTTCATTATCATTTCATTAGGGACCGATTCTCTATTGATCGAGTCCGATTCAAGCGAGCATGCAAAAGGCATGATAAGACAATGAGTCTAACTTACATACGATAAGCAAGTGAAGGATCGATCATTTTTTCTATGCCAGTACAATGGCGAGATTTGTATTCTCTTAAGGAACCATGCTCTTTCATGGACATTTGAGGTAGATTGCAGTTAAAACCACATCCCCCCTGAAAATGCAATCATATGAAGTATGATATATTATAATATATTATCACTTCTCAAATTTTTAATATTTTTTGAAAAATTTGAAAAAAAAAAAAAATATGATTTTTCACAAAAAATATATATATTAATGTATAATTGAAGTATTCATCAATAAAAATAAATAGATACATAAATTATTCTCTAATCATATCTCTATAAAATCCTAAAGGTCTGAGTATATCAAATTGAATATGTCGCAATTCAAGCCAGAGTCAGAGTATTAGACTGGTGTGTAGGATAAGAATATGGAGCTAAATACAGTTCACAAATTCAATTCAACTTACTCAGAACCTCACAATAAGTCTCGGCATAAGTAAGATAATACCTATGAAATACGAAGCTAAATACAATTTTACTATTTATTTTAGAAAGTGATCAATAAATCACAATTATAAGAATTAGTCAAAGGATCATCAAGCTTCTCAAGAGATATTCCTCCACTCTAAACATATTGCGTAAGTCTTATTTTCCTAGAATAGACTTCAAGTCTTGAATAATCAAGTTTCCTAATTTGTAACAAATACCAGGCCATAACTGGGTAAGTCTCATGGACTATGAGATCACCTAGACTCGAGTGAGATTTTTTTTCTTGGAAAACATTACTCACTTTATATATATATAATAATAATAATAATAATAATAATAATAATTCTATAATAGTATCATTATAATGTAGACAAATGAGTTCAAAATAATCAATAAGTAATTCTCTTTTCTTATTAGAGGCCTAAGTACAACTACAAAAGAGTAAAAAAAAAAATAATTGTACATTCTGAACTCTCACTATACCTAAACTTGTTAAAAAAATAAGTAATACTCAAAAAAAAATATTATCGGCAACCACTGCTACTGGATACTCTACCAGACTATGGTAAAAAACACATGTACCTTTTTTAAGTATTTGAGGAACTGAGAAAAATATACTTCACAGACTTATGTGACATCTTATCTTGACTTGGGAAAAAATCTAGAATAAAAAAAAAAAAAATACTTTAAAGACTCTGTAAGATAAACTAAATAATCTTTCTCTATAATATATAATCTAAAAAAAAAACACAATAAAAAAAAATAAAAAAATACATATAAAAATGAAATAATTTGTAGTTGACACTACATAGCAAATCAAATAAAAAAATACTTTTATTTTTATCAATAAAAGATAAAAATAAAATTCATATTAAATTTTCTAGAAATGCAACTCAGAAAAAAAATTAAGCAGACAACCATAAAATAAAAAGAGCTATTAAGAATAATAAGGAATCAAAATAGACATTATCATAACCAATGACTTTGGAAGACATGTCATTGACAATTCTAACAATACCGTCATGATAATTTTGATAAAAAATTAAAATTTTTTCCATACAGAGGAGCATGCAAAATATGGAATTCACTACCTGAGACCAAACAGGAATTATAATTGGGGTATGAATAAATAAGTGGCGATTTCGTGATTCTTTGTGCTTATCAAACATCTGGTTCATCACGCGGAAGACCTGCAGAATGCGTTCATCACTCCTTGCATTAGGCGTCAAAGATGTCTGGACAATAAAATGCTGATGAGATCCATCAGATCCAATCAGAGTCAAGCGGCGGAAGCTGCTTCCATGTCTTCGAACAATTGGAATATCAGACGCAACTTTGTCCAACTTAACTGTGTGATCTGGTGCGATTTCCTGAAAAGAGGGTTTCAAATCAGAGGCGAACAGTAACTGGCAAGGCAAATAAAATAACACAGACAAAGTTAACATGGCTGCTGCTAACACAGAGATAACAGCAGAGCAATTCACAAAAAGTTGATTGTGAGCTCTGCCCCAGGCTCAGACTTTGGCTCCTACCCATGCTAAGGAACAAATTAGAAATGAAAAAACAGAAAAAATAAATATAACTTGATATACAAATAGATCAAACTGTAGAAATTCAAGCCATAGACAAAATTTGAAAACTCTTAATAATGTACATTATCCTATGGAAAATAATGCAAGGTTAAAAACAAACCCTAGGGAATGTAAGGTTAAAAACCCTAGAGAGAGGAGAGACAAGTGCTTTTAATCATCGTAGTGTATGTATACGCGTGTGTGCAAGGCACACATGCACAAGTTAAAGAAGAAGGCGCAAGTTTCTGTGCATTGCCAATAACAACCCACTATGTACAATGGGCATGAACAATCATTGCGTCGACGGCCGTGAAGAACTTGGTGGCACCATGGGGGTAGATTCTGCTGAACCCAAAAAAATTTGGGGTTCAAGTTCTTTCTTTTCTTTCCAGCAAAGTTTGGAGTGACTGAAAACCCTAATTTTGTAAAGGTATTTGGAAAACACCAAATTCTGGGGTCCCTAATTTGCACAAAACACAAATTAGTGTTCCTTTGAGGGTAATTTTCTCTAGCCATTTTTTAATTGATCGGATGATATATTTTTTGACGGAGAAGGCGAGAAGTCCAATTATTCAGAGTGTCATAGCAATTGCCAAAGAGGCAAATAAAGGAGAGCCACAATATAAATACTACAAGTGCCTGAGAGTATTATACAACATTGAGAAAAACAAAATGACTATTGGAGTCATCAATAGATTCCTACAAAAATAATTCACCATGATACTTATAAGAAAAAAGTATACAAAATTATTCTCGAAAACAATAATAAATACTTTTCTTTTTTTAGGTATTATTAATTTTGTCACTCATATTTACTATTTAGATTTCTAGATTACTGACATATGTGTCGATACCTACTTCACTAGTAATCATGTATTATTTATTATTTTTCTTATTATGTGAATACTGTTATAATTCCAAAGCCATTTAATATAACAGTATTCAATTTCATTCTTTGTTTATTGATTGAGAATAAATACTTATTCTCAACTGTCTCATTAATTTATTTTATTTTTAAGTTATTTTTTTACATAACTCAATTCTAACTCTATTTTCTCTTCTATTAATTTTTGTTTATAAGATCAAAAAATTTGAGAAATAACCTATTTGAGATTGAATAAGATGAATTATATGTATTCTTTTTTAGGATAGAATTTCATTATAGATACTGAGTATATTGGATCATTTACTTGTGTATTCTTAACTTTGACATCAATTACTGATTAAGTTGAAAATATTTTACCTTAGTATTACAAATATTTGTATCCTATAATATGAGACGTGTAAGATAGTGAGGCAGACTAAAGTTTTCTACCTTGCCCACTATTTGGCCTAGAATATACTTATATCTTAAGGCCTATTATTAGTATGATTTATATGATTATGATTAAGTATGTTTGTCAATTATGAAGATTTTGGAAACTCTGAGTGAAAAAGAAGAACTAAGCAACAAAATGAAGTGAAACAAAGCCAATTAAACGTCACGATATCACATTCTAAAAAGAAGAAAACTTTGTTGCAAGTTAATAAGTTGCGACGTCTTTCTTAAGTATCAAGACAACAATATTATAGGACTTGAAGCATGAGGGGCCACAACAATTTATTTCTAAGGCTCAACGTTCATAAGCCATGGTGCCAAGTAGATCCAATGAGCACTAATGAATTAGTGATAGCAGAAGACACCTGGCGATAAAAATTAATTGGTGGCAACTAACTTATGAAGTGATGACCCTACTTCTCAGTCATAGCGATATCTCACACATTGCGAATCTACTTCTTAGTAGCGATATCATTCACATATGATGATTCTACTTTATAGCTATGAAACAATTTCATTACTCGCAACATTACATTGTCATTCCACATTATCACTCAACCACAACTATATTCGATAAGTCGCAAAGCCATTCTCTTATAAGTGATAATATTTCATGCATCAAAAAATTATCTTTGATGAAAGAGTTGAACAATAAAGCATTAACAAGCTTCGAAAATAAATGATAGCGATCACATGATCAATAGAAGATATAAAGGAAATGGGTACATCAATCTACATTCATAAAATTTCTATGGAGAACAATACAAACCCAACAATGGAGCATCAAAGAAGAAAGAAATCATGATGAAAGAAATAGTGAAAATAAAAATTCTTAAGTGACTAAAAAAGGTACAATTAATAGATGGTTAGTGGGACATGCATATTATTACTTCTTAGATCAATATTCAGGCTATAACCAAATAGTAACGACTCCAGATAACCAAGAGAAAATGACATTCACATGTTAATATGAAGATATAATCACATGTAAAAATAAACCACTTAAATATAAGACTAAGATGATTCAACATATTCTTATTTCAGGACACTCTCTCTAGTAACCAAAATAACATTCAACATATTCTTATTTCAATCACAATATCTTATAGATACATAATTTATCAACCATACATAAAAAATATTTTTTTTCATGATAACCTTTAATGAACATATATGTTACAGTATAGAGTAGCCACTTGGATATTAGATAGTACAGTCAGATGTATTTTATAGATTACAGAAGATACTATATAGCTTGAAAAAGTGTACCAAAAATCTAGTTTTGTATGTGCACTATTGCACACAGTACCACATGCACCCTATTGACATAATGAAGGTGTTCTCCCTCTACAAACCCTAGGGTTTGCATTCTCTAGAGTTTTGACTATGATACAAGCTATGTTTCTATATAATTTTTAGCCAAAAAACATAAAAACAATATCCAATCAACTCAAATTCAATGTACAAGCTATGTTTCTATATAATAGGTCAATGAATTCTAACATAACACGTGTTGGGTGCTCCCATTAATAATAAAATAAAATAAAATAAAAACAAACTAAGCACTATAATAATTCAATTGTAAATAATATAACAAAATACTAAATAATCTCAACAAAACAGAACTTGCTCCATCACTACTTATTTATATGCGAACATGCCAAATCCAATGATCACTATGTACCAATCCTAGTGTCATCCTAATGCATACATTTGGGAAACATCCTACAACTTTGGTTACTTATTACTGTTGCAGAACTCTAATGCACAATATGGAGAAGCTCTAGTAGGCAGAAGAATCTATATCAACTACTGCTATTGATAGTTTTATGCCGACCTTCCAATATCAGTTAAACACACAGATAGCGTGGTGTAGATCTCCTTCTAATAAAACAAGTAAATAACAACTAGCAGATTGAAATGAAGATCTACCTGATGATTTAAATATTGTCCTGGAAGCTCTATATCAACCACATGCAAGTCACGCAATAATCTACTTTCTTCTTCCAACTTCAAGATGGCAGGAAACCTGTCCTCAACATTGTTCTGAAGAACAGTCTTCCAATGTTTTAATCTTTCGGTTAATTCAGACAGGGTTGAAGGGAAAGTAGCCGCACTTTCAGGATTGAGATCACACTCAAAACCGTATTTATATTCATTCACGAAATCAATATGTTTGTTTACAGCATCAGCAGAGAAACAAGCCCGGCAAACACCAGAGAGTTCTTTCTTAAGAGATTGAGGTACCTCAGCTGTGGTGGCAGTTGGATACTTGTAGCAGCGGTGAAGCAAAGCATTAACTACAGCAAGAAGTCTCTCTTCTGGGAGAGTAACGAATCGTGAACCAATTTCTGTGAGGAGAACCTGAAAATTCAGAAATATTTGACATTGAATAGCATAATCCCATTTAAACATAAAATTAAAATAAATCCTATGTTGGAGTAGAGGAGTCAACTGGGCCGGGTGGTCCTGGTATAGCCTCAGGCATAGCACGGCATGGTCCAAAATCAAGCCTGCTCGTGGACCGTGCTGGTCCGTGGCACAGCTTGTGCGGTGCGGGATGGCGCGAGTCAAGCCTCGTACCGGGCCTAGCACGACCTGCATGCCTAGCCCGGTGGCATGATCCACCAATCCGGTGATCTGGGAAAGGCTACAACCAGCTCTCAGGTCATAGGTCTAGTCCCGTCAGGTGACCACCTGGCGGGATAGGGATACTGCTTATGTGATTGATCACAATTGGGAAGCCTGGCACGGTGTGGCATGACCCTGCACTTTGTGGACCAACCATGCCCTACTGAGCCAGTAGTTTAGTTTCCATGCCCTACTGAGCCAGTAGTTTAGTTTCCATGCCATACTCAGCACAGCACGACGACACTGTCATGCCACACTGTAATGGGTCATGCTAGCACGACATGACTCATTTGGCACCTCTATGTCAGAGAGAAAACTTCTTCATATATAAAAAATGTGAAAAGGGTACATTTGAATTAAAGAGGTTCAATTTAATGATGCTATAACTTAAGGTCCTCAAAATTGAGAAATTTTAAAAGAGTTCAATAATGCATATCTATCTTGTATTAGTATCAATAACTATATTACCTTTATTATTTTGATTTTTATACGGTATCAAATTTTTTTTTGCGAGGTCGTGTCTTGATGCAATTGTTAAATACATTTGCCCAAGAGCAGTAGGTCCCATATTCAAAATCATTCAGATATTACCAATTTGAGGAAATTAGCCTATATTTCAAGATCTGAGTTTTCTTTGCTAAAATTCATGTCTCATTTAAGTTTATCACTAAATGTGCCTCCGTTAGTGTCATTTTCTCTGTTCTGGATTTTGTAGGGATGATTTGAAATAACTTCATATACCTATATATGAGCAGTTTATTGTTTCATTGATGGTTTGTGATTTCAAAATCAGCCTCAGATATTCTGGACTGATTTAAGCATTATATATAGATATATACATAGAACAAGACCCCATGAGAACTTTTGTATAAGTCGGTACTAAAACCCTAGAAAGAGAGATCACAACCATCGCGCACCATCCTCATTGTTGAACACCCACTATGCGCAATAGTCACCACAAAACTAAAAAAAAAAAACATATAATCTGTCACACAGTCATTGTGTGGTGACTAGCTAGTAATGTGGCATGCCAAAACCCTAAGCATTCCTGCAGATCTCGACTAAGATAAATCAAAAGAAAGGAGGATGAAATAAGGGTCTTGTCAACCATAATTTTTGCTATTCTATTCAGGCAGGGTTACATTTTTTCTGATACTCTATTTTGGCAATGAAATTTTTGGTTTGGACAATATTAATTTTGGTATTCTCAAAAACCCTCATTTGGGGGGAAGGATTCCGAAAATTTTCAGCAATTAAATTTGTCCAAATTTGGATGAGATTTAGGAACCCTAAAAAATTAAGATTCTAAATTTGTGAGCATCGATTTGGCACCCTGAAAACCATAATTCAGGGTAGAAATTTTGGAAATCCAATAAAATATTCTTTCGAATTTGAACCTAATATTTTGGGCCCTCAAAAACTCTAATTCGCAGAAACAGAAAATTGTTGCAGCGTACTATGAAAAGCCCTCACTCTAGGTCTATAATTTTATTTTTCTCCAAGTTGGGGCTTTAATTTTGAAAACTCTAATTTCTATTTTGGTCAGATCAGAATTTTACTTTTTTTGTACCAAAACTAACATTTTGAAGGTGTCTATCGATACACAACTTAAATACTCTATTAAAATATTATTAATGACAGATAAAATCTTGAAACATTTCAATGTCGATATCAAATTACATGTCGTCGCGTGTATTTTTTATTTATCCCCTCACTCTCTCACCCAACTCATTGCCTATTATCCCTCAGCTCCCACTATATGGGCCTTGGGCCTCATGATCAGAGCAAGAAAAGTCTTCATCCAATAATATGAATAACAAGAATAACAACACTTGATATACTACATGATAATTAAGTGATAATTAAGAATTTTAGCAGAAATAAGATTTTATATACCAATACATGATTTAGAATGTAACTCTCAAATTATTTAGAAGTACCAGACAAAACAAAATTATCTCCAATTAATGTAACTCCGTAGAATTGAACATATACAAAATATCCTATATTCTACTTTTGTGCCACTTTCTAATCCTAAATTTTTGGCTTTCCTTCCTTTAGATTTCCAAGCATAAGTGCCGAGTTAACAAAGAGCACAACAGATTTCCTAGCAGATTGGACAACCGATTGACATGGATGATTCTTAAATTATTGTTGTTTTTCCTACTTATCTATGCGAAGAGATACTTTTAACTTCGTATGAAGCAATTTTTTCTCCATTAATTTCTTCATCGCTTGAAGAAAAAAGCATGGAAAGCATGGACCTAGAACAAATCTCATTTGGGTAGCCCATGGTCTTCTCTTGATCACCCAAGCCAATTATTTGATTCAGGTTCAAACGGACTTATTTTTCATCTAATAATTAAATACTATCATATCAAATAATTATTGAATATTTATCATTAGTTATAATAATATTTTCAAAATAAAAAAAAAATTATAAATAGGATAAGATTAATATTAGTTCCCATGCCAATAATCGTAAAGCCTGAAATGAGAATAGAAATGATACGAACAGTGATATCTAAAAGAAAGAAATGATCAACTACTATTTTAAAAATGAATTTTGTATATTTCTCTCTATCAGCTAGACTATTTCTCTCAAAGTAAGTATCACGGTGGATAAATTTTGTGATGATACCTAAATGATCTCAATAGTCAGACTATTTCTCTCAATACTGTATAAAACTATCGACCTCCTCTTTAGATATAATATTCAATATCTATCTCTAGTATAACCCATCATTCTATAGAGGACATCTTGGATTGAGATCTGCCTCCAACTACCTATGTTATGATAATCTCTCTCTATACAATATGACAAAATTGTAATTTTTCCAAATAACTATATCCAAAATAGGGTTTTTTGTAGACCATAATTTTTTGTTTTTTTATTAAGCTTGCTAAAATCCTAGATAGAGTTTCTACACAAAACATTCCACTGTGTGTCACTACCATGAACCTATTGTCATGCATCTCTACTACCATTAAATCCAAATAGAGTTTCGAGCAGCATAGTCTGTTGTTACCAATCGCATGCATTTGCTGCCGCTGCCACATTCAATACCACACACATTGTATTTAACATAGAGTTAAATTTTTCCTAGGTTGGCTCTGATCCCATGTTAAAAAATAACACTGAAAAAATAAATATAAATGACACTAACAGGTTGGGTAGATCCATCAAAAGTATAACAAACATTAAAAAAGGAATAAAACAACTGCAACACAACACATATGCATACACATGTATGCACCTAACAGTTGGATAGAAGTGATGCTGGGAAAGAAGGCTGCAAGTGCAACTGGACCAGGGAAAGGATCAGATCTGGTTATTTCGGAGACCCAATTCAGTGAAAAAAATATCACAAAATCAGTGGATTGGAGACAAAACTAACCTGCATTGTGATTATTGTGGGGAAACCTCGCCATACTAGGGAGACCTGATACAAATTGCATGGTGGACCTCCAATAGCGGGAGAACAACAAATGAGGCTGAATCATCCCCATTCAGTATAGAGCAATTAGATCTTCTTATACTTCTAACATCCCATTCAGTATAGAATTGCTGATGGTAGTTTTTCATCCATTGCAAGCAAAGGAAGCATTAAAATTTCAGAAAACATTACTCTAGATTATATTTTACATATTCCAAAGCTTGCATGTAGTCTTGTTTCCATCAATAGATTGTCTAAAGATGCTAGCTGCTTCACTCCTTTTCTTCCTACCACTTGTGTTTTTCAGGACACGAACTCTGGAAAGATGATTGGAACTGCTAAAGAGATGAACAAAGCTTTACTACTTTGATGAAACTGCTTTTGGTAATAAAAAAGCTCATGGGTTAATGGATACAATTTCAAACTCTGCCTACAATCAAGTTATGTCATGAGTTATGACAGAAGATTTGGGCATCCTAGTTTTCAATATCCCAATTTTTTTTCTTAAATTGTTTAAAGTTCTCGATTGTTCAAAATTCCACTTTGAGGCTCATCATTTGTAACTTCTACTTGTTTCATAGTGATTTTTGGGGCCATCTAAGGGGGTATCACACTTTTTTCAAAACCCTATATTTGAAGTTTGGGGCCCATCTAATAAAACCCTATTTCATAGTGATGGTTCAAAACTCCACTCATCGAGTTTCATTCCTAATAAAACCCTATTTTTCTTCGAAACCATTTTACTCATTTCATAATCATGTTTGGGGCCCATCTAAGGGTATCACACTTTCTTCAAAACCCTATTTTTGAAGTTTGGGGCCCATCTAATAAAACCCTATTTCATAGTGATGGTTCAAAACTCCACTCATCGAGTTTCATTCCTAATAAAACCCTATTTTTCTTCGAAACCATTTTACTCATTTCATAATCATGTTTGGGGCCCATCTAAGGGTATCACACTTTCTTCAAAACCCTATTTTTGAAGTTTGGGGCCCATCTAATAAAACCCTATTTCATAGTGATGGTTCAAAACTCCACTCATCGAGTTTCATTCCTAATAAAACCCTATTTTTCTTCGAAACCATTTTACTCATTTCATAATCATGTTTGGGGCCCATCTAAGGGTATCACACTTTCTTCAAAACCCTATTTTTGAAGTTTGGGGCCCATCTAATAAAACCCTATTTCATAGTGATGGTTCAAAACTCCACTCATCGAGTTTCATTCCTAATAAAACCCTATTTTTCTTCGAAACCATTTTACTCATTTCATAATCATGTTTGGGGCCCATCTAAGGGTATCACACTTTCTGGCAAAAAATGATTTGTTACTTTTATTGATGATCACACAAAGGTATGCTGGGCTTATTTGTTAGAAAGGAAATCAAAGGTTGAAGAAAAGTTTTAAGAATTATTCTTGATAATTGGAATCAATTTCAAACTAAAATTGATATTCTAAGATCAAATAATGGGAATGAATACTTCAATAAATACCCATATCAAAAATAAACATCCTCTAGAGATAATTAAAACCATCATGATTTCTATGAATATACCTAAATATCTTATGGGAAGTGCTCTTCTAACTTCTTATTACCTGATAAAAATAATGTCACCTTGAGTTTTAAAATATGAAACACCTCTACAGGTTAAATAAAAAATATTTTCCTACATCTCGAATAACTATGGTTCTTCCACTAAAAGTGTTTGATTGTGTTTGCTATGCGTATATGCCAAATATTTTTCGATCAAAACTAGATCCAAAACTAGATAAACAATGATGTGATAAGCATGTCTTACATACCCACTACGCACCAAGTAGCAGACTTTGTAGGGTGCAATATGGGAAACTAATTAGCAAGCTCGCTATGAATGATGTTTTCACGCCAGCTTGAGGGAGAGTGCTGGAAGATCTCACAAGATTTATGTAATTATGTATTATCATTGATTGTGCCTTTTTGGGTAGTAAAGTGATTTGTAGGCTATACATATATACCTTCTTAGCCATAGAAATGTTTTGGAAATCAGCATTATTTGTTCACAAATCACACTATTGAGGGATGAGTTGCCCAATTTGTATCCTTGGGAGTTGTATAAATTCAATGTATAGAAGCATAATAAAAATCATTTCTTCACACCTTTCATCCTTTTCTTCAACACACACACACACACACACATATATTATTGAAGTTTACTCATGTTATCGGAGGATCATCATGCTATTTTTTTAGTATTTTTATTATTGCTTCTATTTGATGGGAGTATCCAACTCATATGAGTTGTCCCAAACAATTTATCACATACACAAGGGGTTTTATGTACGTTCGATTGAAGTTAAAATGAAAGTTGATTTGTATTATTTTAATTTATGTTAATTTATTTTTTATATATTATTTATTTATTTTTTATTTAATTTTTATATATTTTTTATTTATTTTTTGCTTTTACATATAATTTTTTATAGCATCATATCAGAGCCATACCCTAGAGAACAAAATCCTAGGAGAGTATGTATATATGTTATTATTATAGATCCTAGAGAGCATATGTCACCCTGCTATTGCACACCACTATGTGCAATAAAAAAGTAGAACAAATAAAAATAAATAAAAAAAGAAAATTTTCCAAGCAAATGCAAAATATAGGAGCACGCACAGTGAAGACAACAGGCACACAATATGCATAGTGGTGCGAATAGAGATGTCAAACAGGCAGGACGATCTGGTTCAGCCATGCCTGGCTAACCCTTGGCATGATTAATGGAATGCTGGCCGACACAATCCATGTGTCTGGCCCGACATCACAATAAACTAGCTCAGGGACCTAGCTAGATTTTTTTAAAAAATTAACTGAAAAAATCTAGTATGATTCGGTAAGTCCAAGCACGACCTGACACGACCCAGGAATGAGCTGGGCCAGCATTTCTCAAGCTGTGTCATGCTTGGCATGACGCATTTACTGTACCAGGCACGACACAGTGGCTTCATTGGGCCACCAAAAAACTGACTGGGTCTAGCCTTGCCCGGCCCAATCCATTTGACATCTCTAGGTGCAAACATGTAAGCACATGCATATGGTCACAATAAATGCACAAGCATATAGTTATCATGTGGTGGTCTGAGATGATATTCCAGATAGAAACCCTAACTAGGATTGTAAATTAATCAACAATAAATTAGTCACTCAAAATCCTAATTCAAGAGAATCTAAATTATAACACTACATAATTAGGCTTTTAATTTGAGAATATTTCAAATTAGAATTTTAATTTTAGAAAATCCTAATTTCTAATTTGATGGATCTTAAAACATTTCTCATTCCAGAAGCTTCTTTATGGGATCAAATGATGCACAAATTAAATATCAGCTTATCAAAGCTGTTAGTAATATTGTCACAATACTATATGTTGTAGAAAAATTACTCACTATTCTTGATAACACTAAACAAAATCATATGAATGTTGAAAAATATCATGCAATACTAATAGAAAGTGTACTTGCTCAAATTAAAATATAATTAATATCAAATAAAATCTTTAATTATACTAATGTTGATATCAAATTATGTGTTACTTATATCTGTGAAATAACAAAGATAATAACACTCGGCCTACCATATGAAGATAATGTTATGGACAAATTTTTTTTTGGCTAATATCATCATTATTTGAAAATATAACCACAGATCTAGCAGGCCTCTAAAAATTTTAGCAGATATAAAATCTTACATACTAATATTTGACCTAGAATATGAATTTCTCATTATTAGAATGTTCCAAAACTTTTTAAGTGGTATAAAGTAAGCTTATGCCCTCATACAATCTATTTTATCATTTATTCTAGAAAAAAACAACAATATCGAACTTGTTCACTTGAAAAAATTCCAAAATATATATCAGAGGTACGCTACATACTAGTTAAAAGTTATCAGTGAGAGTTCTTAAATCTTTAAATTATTTTAATATTGATCCTCCCATATCACTACTAGGATGCCTCCTATTGCTACCCCCTATTGCTATATAGTCTAAAAAAAAAAAATCTAATCTAAACTGATTTATTTCTCCTCTAATTTTAGTGTTTTGGACTTTTCATGCACAAATTTGAGAGGGGAGGGAGGTACTAGTGCTTTCATTATTGTTATTAGAACTTCCTCTTGATGTTCTTCTAGTGCTTTCATTATTGTTTTTTATTTGATAGGAGCACCAAACATATGTGAGCTGTTCCAATCAATTTGTACCCTATATAAGAGGCTTTGTGTAAGTTGAACTGAACTTGTCATATTTTGTTTTAATGAAGTTTAAGTTATATTATTTCAAATTGAATTACATTATTTGTAGCTATTTTTTATTTATTTTCAATCTTTACTTGTGATATTTTGTAACATATATGAATCTACAAATGTATGTAGATACATATGAATGTAAACACATACATATATACATACAAATGAATTTAGATACGCGCGCGCGTGTGTGTGCATTGCTTTATTCAAGATACCTAGTCTCTGACAAGGCAAGGTACTAGGCTAGGCATCAGGCATGGCATCATGTATCTCTGCACCTAGCATTGCACAAGGTGAGAATCTCATAATTATGCACCTAACAGTTTAGATTCACCAGGTCCACCTACGTAAGGGTAAGGTGCAGAAAAATATTGCTGCTTAAACAACACAGCAAAAAACAGAAATGTGCCAGGACAAAGCAATCACCTCGAGTTCACTAGCCATATTCGTATGCTTGCATCTGAGAGCGTCCATTATATCTTTTGCAGCCTCAAAAGCACTAACAGCAGAAGCAACAACTGTTGATGCTGCGCTTCTCCTCACTGCACCTTGGGCACCTTCACCAACTGCCAATGAACCTTTCTGTGAGGATTGGTCACCACCTGATTGTGGTGCAGTTTGATCATTACCACTACCATGCACACCTTTTTCCCCTATAGATGATTGATCGAGGTCTTGTCCACGAGAACTTCCAATTTCATGAGATCCAATTCCTCCACCACTTTGACCAGCCTGATGACCTAAATTTTCTGCCAAAGTGGACCCACCAAGACATTGATTTCTCTCTCTTCCATCCGAGACACCAAGAGTACCGGAACCAGTACCAGCAATGTTCAGTTGCATATTTTGCTGAGCAATTGCCAGCCTTCCTAGTTCAGATTTATTTGCAACATCACGGCGCTCGAGCAAATATGTGCGCAACCAATAATACAGAGCCTGCAATTTCAAAAAGGACCCAATCACCAAATCACAATTGTGTGGAGCACATAGTTTTCTTTTTTTGAAAGGAAGCTCAATGAGTAAATAATATACCTTCTCCTTTTTTAAGTGTTAGCATAACGTAACATATAATATCAATCACATCGATTTTCTTTTATTGATTTTGGGAATTTTAGGATTCGGTCAAGAGAAATGGTGGAGAGAAGGAAAAGAACAAATAACAAAAGAAAAAAAAATCTATTTTCATTCATTAAAAAAAATAAAAAATAAACACACACACACACATACTACAGTAGATTTTCATTCATTAAAATCTATCTTCAGCTCGCATACAAAATAAGCAAAAAAAAATAATAAATTATATTAAACCTCAACAATCTCATTCAATCTGACACATACATGTCACAAATATCCAATTTCAAAAAAAAAAAAAACAATTGCCAATATCTATACACATAAGTAATAACTAAAGCATTAGTTTATATATTTTTATTTTTATTTCTAATTGTATATGAAGTGCCCTAATATATAAGGGTGTTCCAATCCATTTTCATTTTCTCGATATACATATTATAACATCCCCGAAAAATATAATGTAACTTATTTTGCATAGTTATAATCAAAAAAAAAAAAAAAAAAAAGAAAAAAAAATACAACGCAGAAATATAATATCTCAACAATATCAATTCCCAAGCATTTTTTTTGGCGATGAGGGGTGGGACAACCCCATTAATTTTTAGACGAATTAGCTTTACATTTGAGCTACACGACAATCAAGTTGGAGTTCCATGCCAATCCCAAATGATTTGCAAAGAAATAATACAAATAAAACAAGCATATATTAATTTGCCTGCAGAAACAGGCACACACAGCTACCTGTGGATACACAGAGGCTATCTTGAGGAGTACAAATTTGCAACGTGGTGCTTCTGTTCTCTGCAAAGAAAGAAGTAGCTGGGGAATCCAATGAAGCCAAATCCAGTGGGGTATTTGTTCCATATATTTATCAAATTGTCTCCCAACTGTCTCGCTGGGAGTGTCAAAGCTGAGCAAATACAGCACCCGAGCAAGATGACTTCTACAATTGGAAACACCTAATTTTATACCTTGAAGAAAGCAGCTAACAGCATATTCTAGCCAAATTTCATCATGGGCTTCCTCATAAGCCTGAAACAGGAGATTAAAAAAAAAAAATAATGGCGCATTTAATATTATTTTATTTTCTGATTTTTACATTAATTTAGGCAAATAAGTGTGCCAAGAGAAAAATGAGATGATTCTATCATTTTATATGAATTTATTTTTCTACCCTGGTCACGAGTTCCTACCTGCTCGGTTCTCCGAGGATATCCCACCGGGGATATCCCCGGTGGGATATCTCTATTTTTTGTTCTAAAATGCATGCTTGTTCATCATATCTCTATTTTTTATTCTATGTTTTATTTTGTACAATAGATGATGCCTAATGGATATGACCGTGGTGGAGGTGAACGTGAATACAGAAATGAACCAAATTCATCTAGTATGTTACATCATGTTGCAGAATCTGTACCATCTCATAGCTACCATAGGCAGACTTCAACATAATAATCACCATATTCATTTCTATCATCATCACCATCATTGAGACATCTACTATCATCTTTATCAGATGTAAGCCCACCACTCATTGTGCTTCCTGCATACACTTTTGATTCATATTTATCTTCTACACCATATTTTACACAGATAGTTCTTACAAGTGTTCGACTATAATTATAAAGTCTTTAAAAAAAATGACTGATTCTAAAACATTCTCCTGGAAGAAGGTTCTGAATCGACAAAAAAAGTCTTATTTTAATGACTTTCATGTAAAAATAACAAAACAAAAGCATTAAAAAATAATTATCTAATTACTTAACTATTATGTTGGTTATTATTCAAGCAGTAAATAATTATGTTCTTGATGTTAATATAAATTCTTTTGTAATTTTTCTATATATAGAATCAGTGCACATGAGCATCCAAATTTGATGAAAAGATAAAATTATTATGAGAGATCAAAGCTGCTCAGCAGTATTCTGATTTTGTGCATAAATTGAAGAATATGAAAGAAATGCTTGATTTTATATCCGAGAATGACTAGCCTAAGTGGCTTAAGTATTGTGAGAAGTCAGATGTGAAGAAAAAATTAGATATTGCCAAAAAATCGATGAAGTAAGGTAACTAGACTATGTACAGAAATCTGTCGACACATAGAAGGGTCAAAGTCGAGCATTGAACACGTTCGAGATTTGGTACAATTTTTATATTCTAAACATTTATATATTTAGTAGATGTCCTAATAGTCCAATAAATCAAATCTTTGCATGATTTTATTAATTTTGTTAAAATTTTTGATCATTTGTTTTTTTATGACTTAATAAAAACATATTCTAGGCTGGAGAATTAAGTTAAGATCTAAATTTTTATGAGATTTTCAAGAAGATACATGTGAACAAAGTGGATGGTCTGTTTGTTTACAACAAGTCTCAGATGATTGCTATAAAATCTGTTATATTAATTAGATTTTATAAAACTACAGTACATTTTAAAATATTAAAATATTAATTTTAATATTCAGAATAATTTTTTTTCTCTATTTTATCTCAAGACCTAATGGAGGAACGTGTGATAACTACTCATCAACAAGTTGAGGATTCTATGGATCTTCAACCAATTGACTATGATCCTATTTATTTGGAGATCATAGTAGGTCGAAAGAAGCAAAGAGTCTATGGAATCGGATTTAAGGGAGTAGAATTTTGTTGTAGCAGTCATGCTTCTAATTCACCTGCCTTAGCAGTGGTGGATGAGGTAGTCGAACAACAAGCACTAGAAATAAATGAACATATTGTAGTTATGGAGACCGAAATGAAAGAGAAGAATGAGCAGATATTACATTTGAAAAAAGAAATATATGAAATTAAAGAACAAAAGGATGAACAGATATCTCATTTGAAGTAAAAAATATATGAAATTAAACAACAGAAGGATGAGCAGTATACTAATTTGATAGAAGAAATGCAAGAAATTAAAGAAATGAACAATGAAAGAAATTAAAAATGTAATAAAATAGCAGATATCCTATATGGAGTCACAATTAGTAGCATTGGCACAACAGATAGCATTCCGAGATCTAGCTACGAAACCTCACAGGAGAGGCTAGCATTCCCTACAAATTATGAGGATGATTTTATATGAGAATTATTTTTGAACTATTATTTATTTTTGTCTATATGTAACAAATAATTAAGATATTTTTTTGCAAGTTTCAATTTTTTTTATTTTAGTTTTGTTCTTTACTTTTTTGATTAACTTAATTATGAATCTTTATAGGACATATTATGTGAGACACAAAAAAAAAAATCTGATTTAAAGTATTTAGACATTGCCACGGTCCTTCAAATGCATGGGTCTCATATTTATAGATTTCAGCTTTATCAAAAGGAAGGCTAGCTTATTTTATCTTTATTATTCCTAAAATATTTTATTTTTGTACTCTCTCTAAAAAAAATTGAGAGACATCTTTTGGATTTTTGTTGAAACTGTATAACAATCAACTTTAATTTGTATTTGTTCAAGTCTATAATAATTAATTTTATATATATATATATATATATATATATATATATATGTGAATATGTTTTTGTATCTTCAAATTTTTGGCTAGTGTTTTAGCAAATTATAGGTATATAAAAGCCTATTTTCAGTGGCGACAACGATAGCAACGGCGATGGTTGTGGCAGCAGTGGCAGTAGCGACATGACAGCTACAGCTGTAGAAGGAGTGGCAGTAGCAACGAGAGCAGCAGCAATGGCAACAAATGCAGTATATATATACATATATAGTCATTATATACATACATATAATACTTCAATATTTTATGTACATATATATTGAGTATATATGTTCTCAGTATATATGTACACATAATACTACAGTTTATATGTACATATACTACAGTAATATATGAATGAGTGAAATTCTAATATATATGTACATATTTACTACAACAATATATATTTATTATAACATAGTTTTTTATTTTATTTATTTTGATTTGATTGAGTGGTTTAAATCTCTTATAGATATGATATCGGATTATTTCCCAAACAAAGCTTGTATAAGTGATCGGATTTTTCACTCAATATGATGTGCCGTGACTCGCAAAGCTTTGTCGAATTAGAAAATTGGTGATTGGAGGAGCAAAGAGAGAGAAAACAATTTCAATGAATTGATAGATTATATTTTATGCATTATCATTAGATATATTGATGAATAAGATGTAATAAAATTTTATTATTTTAATAAAGTAAAATATAAAATCAGAATAAGTTATTAAATGATTTTATTTTTTATTTATAATAAATTATCATTTATAGTTTTTTTTTTATTTTATTTGATATAAAAATATAAAATTATTTAATAAAAAAATTTTAAAATAAATTAAATTCTAAAAATAGTTTTGAAATTAAAATAGCTAGGGAAATTCCCTAGTTAATATAGTAAATTTTCTCTGGCTAAATTTGCTAGCGAAAATTCTCTTGCTAAATTAGCCAGGGAATTTTCCCTGGCTAATTTAGCAAGTGAAAAATCCATTGCTAATTTATATAAGGATATTTTTATTTTAGCAATGGATTTTTTCGTCGCTAAATTTATTATTTAGCGACTATTTTCGTCGCTAATAATTAGCGATGATCACAATAGTTTGGAAAATCTTTCGTTGTTATTTCCGTTTATCGATGAAATATCTCATTTAGCTTGCTAATTTAGCTGGAGAAATTAATTTTTTTTTAGCTAGGGATTTTTCGTCGCTAAATTATTAGCTAGGGACACTTTCTCTCGCTAAATTTTAATAAGGAACACTTTAGATAGGGAACTATCCTATCGGTAATCCATCACTATTTTCCTGTTTAGCGACGAAAAATGCCCATTTAGCTAGGGAATTGTCCCTAGCTATATGAGATTTTTTTGTAGTGCTTGATTGAGTGTTCTTGTTGTGGCCGTGGAGTGACAGCTTGATGTAACAAGAAACTACCAGATGATGAACTTGAACTCTTTGGCCATTTGAGGATTCTCAGAGATTGGCAGAGGATTTGTAGTAATCTAAAATACTTCATCTATTATATCTGCTACTAAACTACATGTTTATGTACATTCTATATACTGATGTCACACTTTAGCCTTGTTTCTTTATTTTAATTGATAATTTCCATCTTTATATTGTTTAAAAATATAATCACTTATAATTTGTTCAAAATATAAGACTAATATGCATGTGTATTCAAAATAAAAGTGAAATGCTTAATATGGTTTAATCATGTTTATAATATAGCACTAATTGCTCTAATTTGTAAAGGTGAAGATGAAATAAAATAATTATTAAGATTAAAATTGACATTTATTAGGATTATAAAAGATGATATTCTTTAGCACATTTTATGATAATATCATGTTCATGATAAAATTGAATTGAAAATAAAATTTATATAATTAATTCAAACCAAGTGGTAATGATGATATTTTGGACTATCTTTATATACCAAATGATATATTACAATTAAATAAGATAAAATAATATTTGAAATGAAAATGTGAACATATAAATATTGAATAACTCTCACATTTTTTTCTTTAAAGTTCATCCATGCATTTTCTTATAATTTAGGACTCATTCCATGCATATCCTTATAAATTACTTTTTATGACATATTGTGCTATGATGATAAGCATAATGTGAGTGTTCCACTGAACACAAAATATGAATCTTAATATGAAGAGAAAATGAGAATTAAGAAACATGATAACCACAACATAATGATACATATAAAATTTATACACTTATAATTTTTCCAGAGATGAGACTTTATCATGTCAGCTGATTTAGTTATTCTACATAATGAATCAAAAATATATTCTACTCAGTTCATATTATTATGTATAACTACTTATAACTACTTGTATGAATATATCTTTATATAACTATATGTTTAATTATATATAACTATTTATAACTATATGCACTAAATGTATAATATCATATAACTATAAATAATTGTATCTTAATATATGTATAATTATAAAAACTGTATGCATAAATATATTTAAATATATAATTTACAAAATATATTTAATATACAATTTTATATATTAGTATATAAAAATATATTTAACTATATATATACCAATACATAACTATATGTATAAATATATAAAATTATATGAAATATATATATATACCTATATGTATAAATATAAATATAATCATATGTGTAACTATATGTATAACCACATGTAAAAATATTTATAATTACATATATAACAACATACAACATTATGTTTAATTATATGTGTATAACTATATATAAATATTTATATAACTATATAAAACTCTATATAATTAAATATAACTATATTTGTAACTATATATACATATATGTATACATATATGTAATTCTATATATATGTTTATAATTTTGTATACATTTATATATAACTACTTATAACTACTTATATGAATATATCTATATATGACTATATGTTTAATTATATATAACTTTTTATAACTATATACACAATATGTATAATAACATATAACTATAAATAATTATATCTTACTATATGTATAACTATAAAAACTTTATACATAAATATATTTAAATATATAATTTACAACATATATTTAATATACATTTTTATATATTAGTATATAAAAATGTATTTAACTATATCTAAACCTATACATAACTATATGTATAAATATATAAAATTATATGAAAAAATATATATACATACATGTATAAATTTAAGTATAACTATATGTATAACCACATGTAAAAATATTTATAATTTCATGTATAACAACATACAACATTATGTTTAACTATATGTGTATAATTATATATAAATATTTGTATAACTATATAAACCTTTATATAATTAAATATAACTATAATTATAACTATGTGTACATATATGTAAATCTATATATTTGTTCATAACTTAGTATACATTTATGTATAAGTACTTATAACTACTTGTATGAATATATCTGTATATAACTATATGTTTAACTATATATAACTATTCATAACAATATATACTATATGTATAATAATATATAACTATAAATAATTGTATCTTACTATATGTATAACTATAAAAACTATATACATAAATATATTTAAATATATAATTTACAACATATATTTAATATACATTTTTATATATTAGTATATAAAAATATTTTAAACTATATCTATACCTATACATAACTATATGTATAAATATATAACATTATATAAAAAAATATATATACCTACATGTATAAATATAAGTATAATTATATATGTAATAATATCTATAATCACATGTAAAAATATTTATAATTACATGTATAATAACATAGAACATTATGTTTAACTATATGTATATAACTATATATAATTATTTATATAACTATATAAAACTCTATATAATTAATTATAACTATATTTGTAGCTATGTATACATATATGTATACATATATATAAATCTATATATTTATTTATAACTCTGTATAAATTTATGTATAACTACTTATAACTACCTGTATGAATATATCTATATATAACTATTTATAACTATATATACTATATGTTTACATATATGTCAACTCATAGAAATTATTGAGTTGGAGTATCCTGACTTCAAAATAATAGGATTATATTATTATAGTGTGAGTGATTTGATCCAACACAAAATGTGGGCATAAAGATTTATTCGGACTATAACCAAGTGAATTTTAACCATAAATGCATATATAATCTATATGAGCCATTTACTAAGGTAGTTTAAGCCACTCAAGTCTTACTAGTAAGAGGTACAGGAGATATTTCTTACCTGCTCAGTTTTCCGGGGGCCCAAGAGGATGTAGGGGGTCAACATAAGTGAGTCCCGAAGCTTTTGGTTTCCAAAAAAAAATTAGCATGACAAGATCTTGACCCTGGGCTAGTTTAAAAATGGGCCAGGTGAGTCCCTACCTGAGCAATAAAAGAACATGGCTCGAGTTCTGCCAACCCAATTATGTAAGGACTAATGGCCATAGACCATTTGAAATAAAATCCACCCTTCCATCCATTCGCAATGATCATTTTGATCATCGCAGCTTGTTGCCCGATAGTGATAAGCAGCATTGAAGCCCCCTATGATTGTGCATTATCTAGACTTACAAAACTTAATGTAAAAAAGAATAATAAATTTTTAGTCATTAGAAATTAATCATAAATCATTTAATGTATTTGATCATATCATTTGTGTATTCTAAGAGCAACACATCAAAAATTGGATAATTTCGATCACCTTAGTTCTTACATAATATGACACCTTACATAATTAATTCTATTGTAGTTTTAGATTGATTTTTTGTTTAAAGTTTATTTCTTTATTTTATATTTTCTTATTTATTCTATTTGAAATTATTTTAGTTTTTTAGTGGAATACTAAACATGTAGACTATCCAAATCTATTTAAATTTTTTTAAAGGGCGTAATAGTATGGTGTTATGTGAAAGCATTTAAATAATTTTTACTTTTTCTACATTAATTTTAATATTGTATTAGAACTAAGCTCTTGGACGTGCATGGGTAAGGGCTAGAAAACCCTAAATTACCACGTGCCAACAATAATTTCTTTCTTTTTTATTTATTTATATTTAATGTCGCACACCCATTTTGTACGACAAAATACATGAAAAAGAAGATCGGAGATACTCATCGAGTTAATGACAAAAAAGTTCCACAGGCAGGCACGGCAAATTTGCTATGATTATGAAATATTATCACAACAACAATTTACAAGCATATCAGGCAAGCAACAATTTGTAATTGTTGAAACCCTAATTAGGGTTTCAACAATTTATTATTAAAAAAAATTAATATAATTTTTTTTATTTTTTTTTAGAAAAATTAGTATTTAGAAATATTATCACATCAGAACAAAATAGAATATAACCATAATTTATTGTACGCACTATAAGAAGATGAGACGGATCACAAATAATTACTAGATATAATTTTTAAAGAAGAAATCAAAAGCTTTACAAAATATTTAGAGAAATAGACCAACTATCAGAGCTATCCAAATGTCTTGAAAAAATTAATCTACTATGACACTCACTAGAAATGAATATACAGGGTTACTTTCTAAGATAACAACAAATTATTCCTTTCTTTTAAGTATCACTTCTTATTTCACTTATACTCTCATTCTAGACATTAAGCATCAACATAGTAGCTAACAATTATATTATCAATAATTATATCATATTCATTACATTCTAGACCTTATTCTCGATTGTCATGTTAATTTACTACATGTGAGTTGCTTCCTAGACAACTCAACTATAATTTTGTTTTTATTTTTACATATTATATTATTTGTAGAATCATGAGACAAGAGCCAGGAAGACTCTAGTTGTGATAAAGAATAGTGAATTATATGTTATCTCTTCTACTGAAAATTAATTATCTAGATATTTTAGAATATTAAACTCTTTACTTGTATATTATTAGCTAGATCATTTATTATTGATAAAATAAAAAATATTTTATCTTAATCATAAGAGTATTTCAACTTTAGAGTATTAGACATGTCAGTTAAAAAAACTTACCATAACTTCCTATCCTACATGACATTATAGTTTGAGTAGAGAGTCATTCAGATTGATATACTATCACATAAAAGAACCTAGTAGAGATACGACTCAGCGACTAGTAAAGAAATTAGATATAATTTCATTTTTATTGATTACTACTTGAGATATATATATATATATATATCATGATATTTTACATATTTTTTTTAATTTTTAGATTTTATATAAAATAACAAAAAAAATTCACAAAAATATTAATAAAAAAATAACAATGCATTAAAATATATGACAAAATAATTTAATATTTAGTGGATGAATTATTAGATAATGTACTAAATTTTCTATGCTAACACACCATATCAAAATGAGATTATAAAAAAAAAAAATATCTAATTGAGATAGCTTATACAATTCTATTTAGAAAAAATTCCAAAAAAATTTTGGATAGATATATTTTAATCATAATTTATCTTATCAATCAAATATTTTTTTTTATATTTTCTCAATTTATATCCTGCTAGATCCTATAAAATGGTGAAGGACTGTATATCTTATCCTCCAAAATATTTTAGATACACTTATTTTACTCTCAATTACTCTCTAGGACATGACAAGATAACATATGAAGCCATAAGATATATCTTCTTTGAATACTCTAGTACCCAAAAAAGATAAAAATATTTTTTACCAGAAATTAATAAAATTTTAATAAGTGTGAATGTTATTTTTTTTGACAAGAATTCACTTTTCAACAAGCTTGTATTGAGTGTTAATCAAAATGTTACATATGAATCCATTACTTTTCTCTCTTACCTGTAGCCATGTCTGGCCTATCAGAAAGTCAGAATGATATTACTCTCATTGAGTTATCATATCTTCCACTAAATTCAAATCATTTTCAATTTGTAGTGAGTGAAATTTTCATATTAAAGTATCTTTCAGGACCAAAATATATTAGTCAAAATATTTTCATCAGTACAAACTCATATTAATCTGACAACTGAAGATTATACTATCAATGATATAAAATTTATTCTAAGAGAGAAAGACATATTCACCCTACTCAAACTAGAGATGAGCCTACCAAATAACTAGATGATCCCATAGCCAACTCTTTTTATTTTGACTTTTCAATGACTCTTTGAAAGAGACAAAAGAATTATACCCATCACCAGATTTTATAAATTTTGTCATACTCTTGCATTGTTGTTTCTTTTATTTCTTTTAATACTTCTTTTAATGTACTAATAACTGAAGTCTCTTTTAGAGATATTATCTCATCCAAGATGATGTCACGACATACAAAAGCTATAATCAATACCATAATATTCTTAAATATTTATTGTTAATTATAAATAAATATTCACTATGAAAACAAATTCAGATAAAAGATAATTATTTTAAGACAAGAGTTATAACGATATGATTTACTTAGATATTTAGTGGGGACTATCAAGATATTCTCTTCAATGATAAAGATAAACTAAAGATGAATTCTGATATCACTTCTAATATCTCATAATTAAAGAAATCATCAATTAGATATGAAAAATACATCTATTCAAGGTGACTTTGATGAGAAAATATATATGAAACAACTACTTAAAAGTAGAATGACATATCTAGATGTGATTTATAGATTGCATAAAGCATAGTGTGACATGCATTAGTCAACGAGAACTTGATTTGTAATATTTTCACAAACATTCACATCCTTAGGGTTACATGTGTGTGTTAAATACTTTTTTATTATATTTTTTTGATGAGAACTAATGACAAAGTGATTTTGATGATTATCCATGTAAAAGTCATTATGATTAAGAGAAATAATAAAGTTGGTGATTATTCAACTCAGTGAGTTCATTCAGGCACAATTTTATGTGAAGGACTTTGTGAAATATATATATTTTTTTGATATAGAAGTTACTTATTATATGTGTGATATCATCTTACTAGAGGTGTGCCCGGGGTACTACCCAAGGCCCGACCCTTTCAGCCATGCTTGGCCCTACTTTTTCAGCCATGCTTGGCCCGACCCGACATGATTTGGAACCATGCCATGGGTTAGGTTGGGCCAACCCTTGGCACAGTTCGTGCATGCTGAGCCAGGCATAACCCATGTACCTGGCCCGATGGCACAAAAAACTATAATGGGGACCTAGCAGAATTTTTTTTTAAATTTAACTGGAAAAACCGGGTATGACCTGGCCCGAACTAGGTATGAGCCGTGCTGAGCTGGTAGTTCTCAAGTTGTGCCGTGCTTGGCACAGCAAGGTGATCCGATTGGGCCACCAAAAAATGGGCCGTGCCTATTCGGCCCGGCCCATTTGACACCTCTACATCTTACCATTAAGGAGATATACACTTTATACACTTACAAATATCATTTGAGCTATAATATAACAAATATTCCAAGTAATTCATGTGCTTAACTTTTAATATGATCCTTAAAATTGAATCTACTACTTATAAGAGATCATGAGAAAAATTAATTATCTAATTCTAATCAAACTAGGTATAATATATGTAGTTAATATAGTTAATAATTTCTAAGATTTTAATATGCAAAATCATCTTGACTCAGCTTTTCACATACTAATATATGTGAATATATCTCAAAGACCTAAGATCACTTTCATGACATTGACACCTATAATTGATCGGATATTCAAATTTAAGTTATGCATCAATAAATACCAATAAGATTTCTACAATAGAATTTTATATATTCTTTGAATATAATATCATCTCTTAAAAAAGTAAAAGATAAATAATTATTTTGAGATCCAAAGTAAAAGTACAATCCAAAATGATGATAACAGTTACTTGTGAGTTACTTTAAATACATCAACTCTAGAAGGTCGAGTATTTGCTTTCTTCTCCTAATATTTTTTATCATAACAATTAAACAATAAAATATATAGTCTCAAACCTAATATTTTACAAGTAGATAAAATACATAATGCAAACTACTATTTACTTAAAGAAACGATTCAAGATGAGAATATTGCTATAACAAATATTCTAATAGTAAAACAACTAATATATATTTTCACAAAAACCTTGAAAAAATCTTAGTTTTTTTTTTCTTACAAGCATGAAATCGGAGACTTGTACCTACCAACTTGACAAGGAGTATTGTAGTTTATTCTATTTGATGTTATTTTATATTTTTATGAGTACTCAACATGTGAGCCACATCAGTCTATTTTGTTTATTCTAAAAGAGCATAATTGTATGATATTATATGAGAGATTTTATTATATTTTTTTCTTTTTACACATCTATTCAAACACATTATTTTTTTTATGTTTTTATTTCAATATAGATGAGCACAACCAACATATAAGTCATTCTAATCCATTATGCATGTTATACAAGGAAAATTGATTGTACTTATTTCACAATGAATTTCATTGATTTAAGATATTTATTTACTTTAATGTTTATACGATATCAAAGATGAAACCTAGGCGAGTGCAAACCCTAGAGTTTCTAGAGAAGAAAAGCGAGCAGGCACGTTGTAACAACGTAATGCACATGTGCACGATGTGCACCAATACACATTCATGCACTATTCTACTCAGAGAAGAAGAAAGGCACAAGGTATTTGAGTATCTCCATTGTTCTGTGTGGCACACTCAAAGCGTTTGATGTACGTGAAAGTCTATTATATTGATGTAGATGGTGCTCAATAAGTTGCACCATGAGTGGACGTGAAGTTTCTGTGCAACTAGGTATATGGTGAAAACCCTAGATTTTCAATATAAAGTCCCTTGGTGGTGTTTTTTTAATGCAGGGTGTTGTTTTGTGAATTTTGGTGCAATTAGGATTATGATAAAAAAAATCCCTGGGCCCCTAGGCGGTGTTTTTTTTATGCACCTAGCTAGTATAATAAGGCTGTATTGGGTGGTGGTGTTTTTTATGCACCTAGCCAATATCCTAGAGAAAACAAACTCCTAGCGCATATGAGAATTACAAATCTTTGAGTAAGGAGACACGTGCATTGTACCAGCACAATGCATGTGAACGTATGTGGTACACTACACACGTGCAGCTTATGGAAGAAAAAGAGGGCACAAAGTAACTATGTGCCGCTGCCACCATTACTACCACTAGACACCCACAGTGTGCGAGCGTGTCGACTCCACGAGGGAACAAACATGAAGTGTGCATCACTGCCGAGAGCATTACTACTGCACAATATTTCATGTTAGGTCCTGAAACCCTAATTTCACGCGGTGTCTAAAATGACAGGCTCCAGAGGATACTCCACGTGAATTTCTAAAACCCAAGAGAGCCTTTGTGGAATTTATGGGAAAGCCCCACACTGGGTGAAAGGCAATTTTTTTTATATTTTTGTTGAGTCAATTGAGAGTTTCTATTCAGTTGACCCTGCTTCTTTTTTTCCTATTTTATTTCTTATTGTTCCTCCTTTTTTTATTACATGGCTACATAAAACAACCATGCGCTATTTCAAGAAAGACATTGAGATTGAACATAAATTGAAAGTTTTCTTCCCTTTGTTCATACCTAATTTTCGGCACTGGAGCTTTCGATATGTAACTTGGTTAGGTATGTGAAGGCTCATCTCTCGTTCCATTTCTCTTGGAGCATTCCAAAGAGAATCGAGCGTCCATTCAGGTAGATGCATCTTGGGGAGCAAGAAGCTCCCTCCATCTTTACCTACCAAACCAAATTTTAGCAGTTCTTTTAGTTCATGTCGTCGTCTATCATAACTCTCAAAATTAGGGACAAACACACACTCAATTCAGTCAAAATCCATAACCCTGATTGTGAATTAAGTTTTCGAATTCAATTCTCACCAAATTAAATCCAATTCATCCAAAATCTCAAATACCCAATATCCCAGTTTAGGAAATTGAATTTCCGAATTCAATTCCTATCAAATAAAATCTAATTCAACCAAAAACCAATCATTCCCAAGACCCTAATTTTAAAAAGTAAATCTCCAAATTAAATTCCTACTAAATTAAAATAATTTAACCAAAATCCTCAATTTCCCTGAATTCTAATTTGAAAAATAAAATTTCTGACTTCAATTTCGCATGATTTTCAACCAATATCCCAAATTTGATATCATTCTCCGGCAAAACTCCTAGCCTAACAAAACTCCTAAAATCCTCAATTCCCAAATCCAAAATTTGAATCTAGAATTTTGGTTAAGTTCTCATTTTGTTATTATAGGAAAACTCCTATTTTTACCCATTAAGCCTAGAGAAAATCATTGTCCTTAATCCTGAAATTAAATCTCATATAAGTCATTAAACATATTCTCATTTATAAATCCCCAAAAAGAAATAAAAAAGTCGGAAAACTAGTCCCAATAATAAAATCTAACAACCACCACCTCTTATTGAGGGAAGGATAATCATACCTAGGTCACAAATATTTGAATATTTCTTAATAACTATATCAAAAAAATTATACTCATTCTGATTACTAAACTCTTATGAGCCAAATATCAATATTTATTTATTTTTAATTTTTAAATATTTTTATCAAATTAAAATTTTATAAAAAATAGAAAAAATTTATGATCTATTATGTAAGAGATATATCCAGGTGTATCTAGAATAGTCATCAATAAAAGTCATCAAATACCTAAATCTTTCTATCTTTACATCTCTACTAGGTCTCCATACATTTGAGTGTATCAGATCAAATAGGTGCCTACTCAAATCAGATTAGCATGTATGATAATAAGCTTTGGTAAGTTTTCATAGCTGACATATCACAGAATCTTGTTGCAATTATTTCATACTAAAAGTTATTTTTGATTATTTACTTTTATTTGGTTTGAAATATTTTCCTATTTTTATAAACGGATTTACAATGAGCCAATTATCAGAGCTGGATGCCGTCCCCACCCAAGCTACATCCTGTTAAACCATCAAATCACACATAATTTATCCTACAAAAAATGAGACACTAAGACATTTCTAATCTTTTCTCATGTGTAAAATATGAGAAACATTTCTATATAAAATGATGATAAAAAATATGAGAAACATTTTTTTCTAATTAGTGCAAAATATGAGAACCTTCTGAATATAAAGTTGCAGTTCGTACACCACATGTGATAGACAGAAGAGAAAAAACTTTACTTATGATTCAGCTTTTCTTGAACAAAGCTGGAGATCAGTGTTAACTGGATCAAGAAAATAATACCTTGTAGCAATAGTCTCCCCAACTTATCCAACCTTTAGGCAAGAACTTGAAGAGGCTGATGGCATTAGAATATGCAACATTAGCATTGTCTGAATCATGTAGCTCTAGCAAAAAATCCCCTTTGAGACGAAAAATTTCTGCTTTGTGCTTTATAGGAAAATATTCAAGGTTAGTGCCGTTGATCAAATTGAGACCATTAGTAAGCTCTCCTTTCATATCCAAATAAGCTTTTGCTTGCTCCCTTATTTTAACAAAAGCCTCCTACAAGGATAAATAAAACATTCAAAAGACTAGAAGGTGCATGCACAATCACAAGTAGGGGTGTAACCAAGCCGAGTTGAGCCGAGTATTAGGCAGGCTGGGCTCGGCTTGGTTCTAAAAGAGTAGGCTCGAGCTTGTTCATGAGCCTGTTTACGAGCTGACGAGCCGAGTTTGAGGGTGCTCGGGCTCGGCTCGTTTAACTTACAAGTCTGTTCACGAGCCTGGTTAACGAGCTTGCTCACAAGCATATTCACGAGCATGTTCACGAGCCTATTTATGAGCTGACGAGCTGAGTTTAAGGGTGCTCGGGCTCAGCTCATTTAACTTACGAGCCTCAAAATAATGTTCGAGAATTAAAGAAAATGTTCATCAAAAATAGCCAACATTCAACTAAATTAAAAAGATAAGATAATAAAAGTTCAATTAACTTGATTAAAGTTTAAGAGTTAAAATATTCATCATGTTCATTTGTAGGAAAAATTTGTTGTGCATCAAGTCTTCTCCATGTTCACGAGCTTGTTCACAAGCCTGGTTAACGAGTTTGCTGACGAGTCTATTCACGAGACTGTTTACGAGCTGACAAGCCGAGTTTGAGGGTGCTCGGGCTCGGCTCATTTAACTTACGAGCCTCAAAATGATGTTCGGGCTCGGCTTGTTTAACTTAATAAACGAGTTCGAGCGAGCTTCTAATGAGCCGAACACCGAGCAGCTTGCGAGTAGCTCGGCTTGATTACAGCCCTAATCACAAGGCATAATGTCCCGAGTTCAAGTCCTATGGCCAGCAATACCCACACTTACCTGGAGATAAAACTGGGCGGAGGACGTATCAGCCATCTCTCTGTGGGACAATTGAGTCGAGGTGCATGCATATGTGGCCCAGGAAGCCCAAAACTCAATTGGGCATTCTCAATGAGGCCCAATTGAGTGGGGCAGCAATACAACTTGCAGCATTCAAAGCAACATTAATTAGATATTAAACAAATATCCTCATGGGTCTTATTAGAAATTAGGCTTGGGTTAAATTCATTCCCAAAGGCTAGCTCAATTGTGAAGAGAACCAACCCAAGTATCTTTCAAACATAAACAAGTTGAAAAGTTTCGATACCTGCACTTCCATGGTGGAATGCCCATACATCTTCTCTAGAATAGCAACACAAACATGAGGGAGGCCTTGTTTGCGAGCAACATGAGCAAGCTTATTGACACTCCAAGCCTTGTCACGATAACCAAGATGATGGAGTTGGGGATTTGACGTGCCAAGGTCCTTGAAAGTATCTATAATAGAATTGTACATTTCATTCCTCCATTGAAGCAGATCATACCACACAGTCATGTTATCCCATCCATTCGGAGTCCTCAGCCTCCATGCTTCCAGAATATCTTTAAGATCAGAATACAAATTCCCATGACCAGCAAGAACATTACTAGAAAACTTATTTCCACCTGCAATGTCAACGAAAATACGCAGGGATTCCTGAACTTCAGCTAGCTGTTGAAACTTCTGGAGAAGAGGAATTCTTGCTAGCACAGATACTTCAGGCAACTGCCACCAATTCTCCAGAGCAAGATCCATCCCCTTCCCCAGTATAGTTTCTGCATCCCTAACACCGCTCATATTTTTGTCATGAAGAGCAAAAAAAGCTTGGATGAGCCTAAATTTTGGAGTTTCTTCGACTTGGGCCTTGGGGATTACATGGTCCTTCATGTACGTCCAATCAGGTAATTTCCACAGGTTATCGAGGAGTATCTCGTAATTCTCAATACTCTTGCCAAAATCTACCAGAGCATCCCATTGGCCGAGCTGACTCGCACAATTAATCCATTGCTCTTCCCATAGGCACATCTCGGCCTTGGGCACTGCACTGTTATATGCCCCCTGAGTAGCCTTAACCATAGCCTGGTAAAACAAGCCCTGTGCATTTTTCCAGCACCCATGCTGAACTAATGAAAGCCCAGCTCTTGTTTCTGCTGCGATGCATCTTCTCTTCCACAGCCCACATCTCATATCTTCTTCATTAAGCAGCTGGTAAAGCTCAGCTAGAGACTCTGAGCACTTAGTTTCATTCATGAACAACACCACGTGACTTTCCAGCAAAGCTACAGCTATGTGCCATGCATTGTATGTTTTTCCTATATACCTAATGAGCTCGCTTGGCATCCGAGGCTGAGGCTGGCACAACTGAAGGCCTTCTAGAAGAGCTTGAACAACATTTGGCCTGTTGGCCTGCTGCTTCTTGTGATAATCCTTCGAAAGGAGAGAAATGATCGGTTTGGCCAATATTACCTTTTCCTCTTTCTGCAAGGTTACCCAAACTATTGGGAATATTAGGACCCACAGATGATATGCAACATTATCATCTACGTGTGCCAGCTCTCTCAATGGGACCACAAGATCCACTACCTGGGGGGGGGGGGGGCAGGCAGACGGAGACATGTATTAATATTTTAAAATTCAATTATATTTGAAAAATAAAAACAATATAAAATTCAATTGAAATTTAGTAGGTCACAAACATGCCAAAAACACCATTAGACCACATTCAAATAAGCTTGTTTTTTTGAGAAAAATAATCAAGAGTGATTGCATTCCGGATGGATTGTTGGCCAAAGAAACAACTTCAAGGGTTGGCAGCAATGAAATATCATAATTATTATCAAGATCATCATCATCAAAAATCCATATACCATATAATTATAGTTGATCATATAAAATTTAGTTATTTTAACAAATAAGATCCTCAAAAAAACCCTCATATAAATGCAACCCATACATTGCTTATCTGACTATGTTCATCAGAGGTAGAGATGTCAAAAGGGACGTGCCGGGCCGGCATGACCGTGATTTCGTGCCGGGCCAGGCACGGTTACTGTATAGTGCCGTGCTTGGCCCGACACGGTTCTGTAAAGGTCACCCTGGCACAGGCCAACGATACGAATCCATCGAGTTTGGGTTGGGCTGAACCCCTAGTTTAAAAAAATTAGGGTTTCGGTCTGCGCCGTCCCGCAACCTAACCCCTAATTAAAAAAAATTAGGGTTTCGGCACGCACCATCGCTCCCTCGCACTGCCAAAACCCTAATTTTAAAAAAATTTAGGTTTCTTGGCTATTACCAAGATACCATGCTAACGGGCCACGGTACCGTGCCGGGCCAAGCACGGCATAAGGCCCGGTTGGCCTCGGCATAGCATGGCACGATTGGTGCCATGGTATGGCACGACACGAGCCAAGGGCACGAGAAATTCCCGTGCCGGGTCGGTCTAGTCACGGCCGAATCGTGCAGTGCCTCGTGCCGGACATGGCCGGCCCAGCCTGGCTGACACCTCTAATCTGAGGTTTTAATAGCTTGCGTCTATTTCATCATCATCCACTGATATTAAATCAACTAAATCTTATCACAATTATAAATTACCTGACATCAATCAATCTTTTACTAACTTGCAAATCTAAATATTTTTTAATTAGAGCTATTTGTGATTTTCTTCTATTCACATATCCAAATCAAATAAGATATTGATCTCTAATTTTTATTCTCTATAAGTATAAGTGTGATACATACAAGATTTCAAAATTTACTTATTTCTAATTTTATCCTTGAGACTTTTAGATTATATAAAACACAAAAAAGTTTTCTTTATTTAATTCGATTAACATTAATCTTATAGTCTATATCTATTTGAATTCTAAAATTCTTATACATTTTAATTCTAAAATAACTAAAATAATTATAATTTAAGTTATTTTCTTGATATCATAGATCTCAATTAAGTTATTTCTCCATTCAAATTCTAAGTTAATTTCAAATTAGATATTATATCTTGAAATAACTATTTTTAGAAAATTTACTTATAATGTATTATGTTATGTGTCAAATTTTTGATCTAAACCTTCAATAATTTTACCAATTAATTCAATATCACCTACAAGTAACTTATACCATATTATCATTTTTATGCTAAATGATTATTAAAATTCATTGTAATTTTTTGTTCTATTTTGATTATTTTTTTTATATGAGAGCATCCGTCATGTGAGTTGCATGATGACACCCCATGTATATATAGGTTTTATTTTTCATTTTTCAATTAATAAAAAAAGGATTTATTATTGTTACAAATCAATACAAAAAATAAAAATATAACAATACTCAAAGAAAAATATCATACAAACATACTATTATAAAATAGACAACAAAAAATTATAGTAGCTCACAAGTTATGTGTGCTCATCAAGATTATTTAAAAAAAATAAGCATAAATAAATAATCTACAACACCCCTATCAAATTGATGGGTACAAGTCAACAAAATCAAGTTAAAAAAAAAGATAAAGCCTCTTCAAGACATTCATGAAGATGTCTATTGGGTACCTGCTATCTAAATGTCTATTGTACTAAATATCTCATCCTGAATCTTTTTCAGGAGAAAAAAAAATCCACCCCCATTTATCTTGTCCACTAATAAAATATTAGATCTAAGACTATATCTCTCTCTGTCTAACTACTAAAATAAAGAGCTGTGAAACAAAAAATAAATATTCAATCTCCTAGTATAAGTGAAGTAAAAGTATTTCATGAGTAATTGTCAATATTAAATTGAATTGTATCTTTGCACTAAATTTTAAAATAACTATGTTGTTAATCCGAGATACCTAGCACATCCATTCGATACCAAATGAAAGGATCTACGATGATACTTGGGATTTCAAAAAAAAAAATCCTCAAAGATAAAATACACAACACAAAAGAGAAAATGAGGCAAAAGTAAAAAAATACAAAATCAAAAAAGAAAAATTTTACTAAACTTTGAACAACTCTCATCGCTCGTGCCTACTTTTATGTTTATAATGCTTATCTAGTAAAATATAAAACTTATAACCCAAGTTACAATATCACATCCATATTGCAATTTCATTCATCTTGTGACACCAAAAAATAAGGTTGTGACTTCATTTAAATCCTTAAGGCATTTAATCACAAAAACACAAGAAAGATTATGACTCAGTTCAAAATGTGACTTCACAATACATGTAACGACACTGAATATAAATTGTTCCAGACATAAAAACACAAAACAAGCTGCACTTATTTTATGTTATTATGACACAAAACAAGCTGCACTTATTTTATGTTATTATAACACAGAGCAAGTCGTGACCTCAGATTTCAGGTCACAACACTAAAAATAAGTTGTCTTCAAATTATAATAACACAAAAAAAATTGTGATTATGTTTAGATCATGATTTCATAAATTAGGTTTGTTTACCGAACACATATTTTTTAGTCACAACAACATATTATAATTTCATTTAAGTCATGACTTCATAATTAATGTCATGACACAAACATAAAATTTTATAGTCGCAACAACATACAATAAATTATGATTTCATTCAGGTCATGAGTTTACAATTCAAATCACACCACCAAACACATATTATCTTTCAATAATAACAATACAAAATAGGTTACAATTTTGTTCATGTCACGACTTAATAATTCAGGTCATGATATTAAACACATATTTTTCAGTTGCAACAAGACAAAATATAATGTAAATTCATTCAAGTCATTACTTCACAAATCAGATTGTAATACTAAACACATGTTTTTTAATTACAATTCATAAAAATAGGTTGTAACTCAATTGAGATCATGATTTCATAATTCAAGTCATGATACATAATACATGTAGTAGTTAAAGAAGTATAATCAATTTCAATATTTTTTCAATTAACAAATTCTTTTTCATCTCAGTCTCAACTTTGTACCACTAAAGCTTTTTACACTCATTATATTTGTTAAGTAATCAACATAATTTTTCTTCATGCCGACTTTCTCCAGTCAAATTAGTCTTTGATCAAATTAATTTCTAATGAAGTAGTACTAGATGCCGATGTGCTTTGTTCGGACATGTAATACTGGATTCTTTGCTAAATAAATAACACTATGACTATCATATCTAAGCCTCAATTCCATTTGTTTGAAGCCAAACTCTACACATAGTCTCCGTATCCAAATTAGTTCTTTATTTATGTGGGTAAGTATCATGTAATCTGTATTAGTGAATGAGATGACAAAGACATCATATCTCTTGTTCACTCAACTCAATAAATCTATCATACATGTTAAACACTTTCCAACTTCTAGATCTTTTGATGTTCACATCTACACCTCAACCTACATCAATAGCTCCAATAACTTTAAATTGCCTCATTCTTGTTATCACCAAATTGTAATACACAATCAAGGATTCTACAAAGATACTTAAAAACTCTTTTAATAAAATTCCAATGCTTATTTCCTAGGTTGAACATATATTTATTCAATATTTACACAACATGTGAAACATAAAATCTTATATATATCATAAAATTCATCATAGTCCCAACAACATTGATAAATGAAACGAAGGTAATCACCTATTTCTTCTGCTAAGTATTAGGGTACTACTCTACTGTCAATTTCATACTTTTGAAATATTCATACTTCTGCTAGTAGTCATAAGAGTTTCCACCAAATTGCAATCGAATATTTTTATACATTTGAAGTATTACCTCAAAATATTTCTACTGCCCAAGACAAAAGATTTTACTTTTCCGATTTATACAAATCTTCATGTTTAGTACATAGTTTGTTTCTCCAAGATATGTCATTGCAAATTTTTCTACTAGCAAATATTTAAATATATCGATTATTTTCTTATTATTTCCAATTTAATAGCATATCATTCATATACAAAGTTAAAATAATATAATTCTTATCTAACTTTTTGTGTATATAGTGATCATCCTTGTATTTACTAAATTCCAGCTACAAGACATATGAATCAAATATTTAATACCATATCTCAAAGATTTCTTCATCTCATACAATAACTTTTTTAATCTAGAATATAACAATTTTCTTGCCTTTCATCTCAAAATTAATTGATTGTTTTATATAGATTTCTTCCTCTATGATTTCATGAAGAAAACTCATCTTCATATCCAATTGCTCAACTTCAAAATGATATCTCGTTGTAGCAACCAACATCACTCACATTGAGAATATCTTTGCTACTGATTAGAAAATCTCATCATAATCAATATCTTAACATGAGAATACCCTTTAGTAACTAGCATTGCCTTGTATTTCTCAATCTTTTCATTGGCCTTTATCTTTCATTTGAATACTCACTTGTATCCAATTGCCTTCTGATCTAATGATAACTTCACAAGATTCAAAATGTTGTTATTCTCCAAGGATTGCAACTCATCTTTCATGGCATACTCCTACTTCTTTGATTCCTCAAATGCTCTTGTCTCCTCTATAGTATTTGGCTCATTTCTCATGACATGAAGAGTGTATTATGCACAATCAACATATCATATAAGTTGGTTTCTAACCTATACAAGCCTCCATAAAAGCAAGTGCAACCTCGACTACTTCTTCCTCAACCAAATATTAGAACTCCATCTGCAATAACTCTTCATCACGAGATGCTACAAATGAAATGAAATCACAATATATTTTGTGATGCCATGACTGAAAGATACACATTTTGTAATGCCATTGACTTGGTCTTCTACATACTTACATTCTTTGAACATGATATATTTACTGAAGATGATTGTTCTTGTCTCTATGTTATAAAAGTTGTAGTTTTTGATGTCCTTGTAGTTAATGAATTTGCACTTCTTGAATTTGAAGTTAAATTTTTTCTTTTATTCCTTTGGCACATGGACATATCCATCACTCTCAAAGACTTGCAAATGAGCTATGCTTGATTTTCATCTATGCAATAACTCAAATAGTACCTAAACTTTCATTGCTGATGCTTGATTTTCATCTATGCAATGACAACTATTTTTGCCCAAAATATCAGTTCCAAACCTGCTCAACTCCTTATGCACCTCACCTTCATCAATATTTTGTTCAGCCTTTCAGCTATTATGTTCTCTTATAATAACATTCTAATCATGTTATACCTAGAAATACTCTGCACAGCATAGAATTAATTCTTCACCAATAATTTTAATTCCTTGAATTTCTCCAATACTTCAATAAACGATACATAATCAATAAACGATACATAATACTTTGAACTGCTAAGTAATGCCTCCAGTATTTTTCCCAATAAGTCACTCTAAAATAAATCTATTGCTACCATTGATCTAGTGGCTAGATTAAAATTTCACTTTTTTTTCCTTCCAAATGAATAATCCTTGCAAAATTCAAATAGTTTTGAACAATCTGTTATTCATTCCAACATTTTATTTGAGGATACAGTCACCAAATACTTCTCACTAATATGTCATAATCTCTAATGTCACAACATGATTTCATATCACATCATATTTTCATATTGTGATATTATGTTCCCACATCACGATTTGAATTTAGTCATGAGATTGAATTGTTTTTCTCCAGAACTTCATTCTTCTCAAAAATGAAGAACTCCAATGCATGAATATATGATAGCACTTATCAACAACTTGTACAAGATTTCATATTTTATTTCTCAAGCAATTACAATCGCTTCTCAAATTCTATTGCAATACTTGTTATCATAGCAAAATTGAACAACAATATCAATCATCACACTAGAAATCAAATTTAAGTTCAAGTCTAAAATATGCATTATTCCAGAATAAATTTGGAAGTCTTATACTGAAAATTTATCTTCACCTTCCCACAACTAATTATCTTCATCGTTGAACTACTTCTCATAGCCACAACTTCTCCATTATAAAACTCACACTGATTGAATTTGTTTCAATAAGCAGCCATGTGATATAATGTGCATGCATCAATAAACCAGGTATCCTCATCAACATGAGCAACACATGCTTCTACAAAGTGAGTCTCCAATGATGGTTCATTAATAGCCAAGCCAACATTCACCTAAGTTGCCTCGATTTCGCTTCTTTGACAGTCTCTTTAGAAGTAAAAGTATTTTTTGACCTTTCTCTTGTCTAAAAGTAATCAAAAAAGCAATAATCAATTTTGATAGTGTCAAATTTAATCATAATTTTAACAATTTAATTTCAACTTATTCATACTCTTAGACATCTCTCGTCTTTGATTATTTTTCCGACCAATCTTGACTTCTTTCCTTAGTTATCTCATTCCCAAACAATACATCATTCGAGTATTTTTTTCATACTTTATCTCCTCTTATCCTAGAATAATATTGATAAAACCATTGTCTTATAAAAAAAAATTTATTATATTATTATCAATGATAATAATTCAATTATATCATTAATCATTAGTAAACAAAAAATAATTATTACTATCAACATCACTAATCTCACTATCAATAGATGACAACTGACTTATTAGTGTGTGAAACTCATATAAGATGAAGTAAAAGTATAAATAACCTTCAAGCATAATTTATATAATTTCTTCCTCATAAACAACTTGTTGACTAATAACTTATTCTGATAAAACATCTCAAGCTTCTTCCACAGTTCATTTACCAATCTCTTACTAAAAATATTCACCAAGACTTCATCAGCAAAATACAATCTAATCAAGTTTCGTGCTCTCTATTACAACTTATCTCATTTGACAATCTTGATAGATGTTATCATTGATTTATGATCACTTACTATTGACTTTGAATCTTTTATTATAGACTAATAATCTCTCCAACAAATAGATTTTTCATCTTCAATTTCTAAAATTTGACTTCATTTCCTAAAATCATCTCGATCTCAACCTTTGATGTCGGTAAACTTATCTTTCTTAAATTTAAATTCAAACCAAGCTTTGTGACTAAATCGTAGCTCTGATACCAAATATTGTGTACCCGAGACAGTTGGTGTATATCTCCAATGTCACATCTAAGGAACAATAATAATATTTTGAGTTTCAAGAAAAGAAAAGAATTTTCAAAGATAAAACACACATAATAAACATAAGAACATGTGGGGAAAAGAATAAACATACAAAATCATAAGAGAAAAAATTCACTAAACTTTTAACAACTCTCACTACTCTTCTTTACATTTATATTTACAAATGCTAATATAGTAAAATCATATATCATATGCCCTTATAAAATAGGTAAAAATAATTAGGGCAATCCAAAGATCATGTGCTCCCATCAAAATACCAAAAGAAAAAAAAAATAAAAAAAAAAACAAAAATTAAAATTACTATATAGATGTATTGAGATTAAATGATTAATTTTTTATATTTAATTAATTGTTGTAGTTTACACTCATATAATTTATAATTTTATTTTATTTTCCATATTTTTGATGAGAACAACTGACCTACATATTATCTCAATAACATTTACACATTATATAAAAATTTAGTTGTACATTAATATTATGAGAGTGATTATATATTTTTTTAATTTTAAAATTAATATAGCCTACAGTCAACAATTATCATGTGTTATGATTTATCATAGGTAAAAGAGTGTTTATAGTAAAAAAGATACTCCTATTTTTATTCAAGTATTTAATTATCAGAGTAACAATATTAATTAAGGTTGTCATTTTTAATTTTCTCTTAATATTATATTAGAGCTAAGATAGCAACCAACAAATATTATCTAAAGTCTCATCCACTACCAATCAATATTGATGCTGAAAAATAGTACCAAATTGAAGCTAAAAGTCATATGGATAACAACGTATCAATTATCTATTATCAGACCAACCAATCAATAATATGTGACTGGTCTAGAAAAGGAATATTTCACAACTATTTTAATTGTGGTGGTAGTCGTTTAAATTAGATATTTCAAAACTAATTTCCTTAATGACTATTTGTATGGGATAAGACTGTCAAAATATTAATATTCCCCAGATTTTATGCTAAAGCGAGAGCTTTATGCACTATATATGATCTCTAATGACCATCATTATATGTTGAGAAGTTTGTTATTATGCTATTTCTAGAATATCTAATATTAGTAATAGTATGATGTATATAAAGAGAAATATTTCAAAATAGAAAGATTAACTTAACTATACTTCTCATTTTGCCATTTCACATGGTTAGTAATCATTATAGATTAGGGTTTTAGATTTATGGAAGAGAATGAGAGAGAAAAAAAAAAGAAAAAAAATAATGTAATAATTTTACCTTAAGCTTAAAATTGAAAACACACACACACACGTATTAATATTGGGCCAGACCATATGTCGTGCTCTCATACAAAGAAAAAAGAATAACTAATCTACGTGTAACATTGAGATTCACCCTCTTTCTAAGCCCAATAAAAATTGAGTCTTGGTAAAAAAATATTCACCCACTAAAATTATACTGGTCTTTGATGAAAAAATATTTATGTCTCCTTTAGATATTAGAGTATTCAAGACAAGAATATCATAAGGCCTAGATATCAACTTGTATCATTCTTAAGAATGATCGAGGACAAAACAAATATATCCAAATTTTTTTATAAAAAAAGCTAAATATCTCATTTCTATGATATAAGATTAAAAATGATACCCACTAAGAAATGATAGAAGAAAATATCTAATTAGTAAAATATATTATAGTTATAATCATAAGTCCCCAAGAATATTTCAAAACATTCTTTCCAAGAATAATGTCCAAGCTATCTGTAAAGATAAGCAAACAAGACAGATGGCTTCTCTAAAAATTGAACGATACACTATAAAATTTGGAATGAAACATCAAGCAGATGACTTTTATTAACTGTAAGGCATGTCAATTAAAAAAACCTTACTAGATTTTCTTATCTAACTTGCTAGAGAATGTAAGGCCATACTCATTCAATCAGATTAATCTAGATATTAAGGAATCTAATAAGATAATAATATATAATTATTTGAGATATTTTATTTTTTGATTAATAATTATACTTAATTTACATTACTATTTATGTTTAATTATAAATCTCATTTTTTTTATTTTTAAAAAAATTATAAAAAATAAAAATACAATTTGATTTTAATATTAAAGTAGTAAATATAAAGAATACTTTTTAATATACTTTTCTATCATATTTTTTTGTTTCTCTATAGAGTATAAAATGATTTATCAATAAACTTGTGTTGATACTCATGCACATAATGAAATATCTGAAAGAAATAATTGATATTTGATTGATATGGCTAAAATACTTTAATAATATAGAAAGTGTCTTTACATATTTTTATGAAGAAATGACATTAATTACTAACTTCCTAATTAATAATGTTAAAAAATAATAATGAAAACGTCACAAAAACTACCTCAATGAAACTTAATAATACAAAGTGTATAGGAGAGACTATTATATAATAGGCTCGTCAGATTGAGATAGCATACAAGTTGAGTAGTTCCAGCCCAAAATACAATAAATAAAATAAATAAAAAGTAAAAGCTAAACCACAACACACACACCCTCAAGTTGGTGTGCAAAGGTTCAAAACTGCAGCTTTAAGAAAATAAAAATAACCTGCCATCTTTCTAAGGTCTTTGTGAATAGACAAAAGATCAAGCAAGTGCTATGCATGTGCTTTTTTAACTCTCATGCTTATGCCATCTTTCACAATTATGATTAGAGGAAGTAAACACAGCACATAAAATCAAAAAAACACATCACAATATCTAGAGACATCTAGAGGATCACTCCTCAAGTGTGAGTACTGGGCAGCAGATGTTTGGTGTTCCAAAAAATTAAAAATCATGTCGCACTCATAAATGCTCTTCAGAAGAGTGACAACCTGAAGTTTGCTCGTTTCATTAAGAAATTTCCCATGTTGAAGAACTAAACTGTCCAAAGCCCTGTCTTCCTCGGGATCAGTTGGCACATCATGAATTTGCTGCTGCATGACAGAATTAATTGGAAGAGGACCCGAAGGGACTAAGGGCAGTAATCTAGCAGAGTTTGGAGCAAGAGTGATAGGTTTATCCATAACTAAAACAGCCAAAAGAATATCCAACCCCTGTTTCAGCCAGAAAACATCATTTAGAGCTTCCCAATCTTGAACTTGAATGATATACTGCAGTCTCGCAAACAATGTTTTCCCAAGAGATTCATGATAGAGCAAAAAAAATTTCATCCTAACATCAGGATCTTTAGCACGTAAACCAAACATGAACTGTCGTTCTACCTTGCCAAACACCTCTTGGCGCAGAGGCAGTGGATACCTATAAGCCAATTAAACAGTACAGTCAATAGTGTAAAAATTTACGAACGGATGGTAATTGGGGTTTTGCACTTTAGCTTTTATTCATAGGAGTGACCATACCATGGGGCTTTTTCAATGCTCTCATTGTTCATCAGCTATATAAAATAAAAATGCTATTGAGTATTTAATATGAAAGATTTAAAGCATACAATGAGATCACAACCATATGAAACTGAAGCTTGACAAGAGGGGTCTTTTACCAGCTAGCATTCAGGAATCAAAATCACCATTATAAGGATTTTGAGCATTTTTATAAAACACTTTGATTATTATCTAATAGTAACAAAAGTAAAAAATTCCTTGCATTTGTGGCTACCATTATTGAACCATGGTTGTTTTGGCACATTGTCAAGATGGACTGCAAATATTTTTTGTTATTCATTAGAAAAAAGCTATTGTATGGAAATCAAGTAAAATAAAAATTCTTACTAAACAAAAAATTATGCAATTACCAATAGACAGCTAGATGAGAAAAAGTATCATAATTGATCCTGGTTAGCATTTTATTCATTTGGCGATGAAAAATGTGATACTAATTTCTTGCAGCTTTTCTTTATATATATATATATATATTTTAGTTTTAAAGAAATACATGATATGTGAGTTATCTCAATTACTTTTTCTAATTATATTATAGTATTTAAGGTAGAGGTGTCAAATGGGCCGGGACAGCCCGGCTCGGCTCAGGGCCCGGCACGGTTCCAAACCATGCCGACCCTTGGCACGATTTGTGCCTGTGCCGGGCAGGCACGACCCATGCATCGTGTTGGGCCAGGAATGGACCTGTGTGCATGGTTCGACAACATGGTAAACTAGCCTAGAAACCCAGCTAGAAAAAATGGATACGACCCGGTCCGACCCGGAAAGTCCAGGCACGTCTCGGGTATGAGCCAGGCTGGCAGGCAATACCGGGCCAGCACTTCTCAAGTTGTGTCATGCCTGACACGACATGGTTACTATACTAGGCCGTGTTGGGCACAACACGGTGGCCTGATTGAGTCATCAAAAAACGGATAGTACAAGCTAGGCCGACCCATTTGACACCTATAATTTAAGGTAAGGATTTTATATAATATTATTTTTTATTGAAATTTTCAATATTTTTGTGGTAACATGATACCAAAACAATGTTAGAACAAAAAAAATCACAAAAATAATGACCACATCAACAAATGGTGGCAATGGAAAGAGGGCAAGTGGTGGTGACAATAGTCGTGCATGGTGGTAATAGCAAAGGTGCACGTGGTGATAGCATCACAGACACACGCGGTGGTGGTACCACAAGCACGCATGTTTGTGATAGTAACAATGCATAGTGGTGGCAACATAGACATGAACGATCGAGGAGTAGGGGCAATGAGGAGAGCGGAAGCACACTAATTTTTGGGCAATAACCCTAAGCACATGGTGAAGGCATGCGGTAGCACATGATGGCAAAATGAAGTGATTTGGGCAGAAATCCTAATTAAGGTTTTAGTAGAAAAATAAAAAAATAAAAAATTATAAATTTGAAAAATTCTATTTTAGTACAATTCTATATTTATTTAAAAAAATATTATCAAAGCATGAAAATATATTAACATATTAGAGATAGAATAAAATCTCAATTTAGTGTACAGTGTACTACAGGAGGATGAGTCACACTAGATATAATTTTTGGTTATTATACCTAAAATGATGTCGAGAGTTTCATATAATATTGAAAGACACATAATTATTAAAGATGAGTCTCAAACAAACCTAAAACCAAGGTATCACAACACTCATAACAATACATATACATAAACGAGGTGCCAGAAAGTCTAGCATCAATAGCTTGTTCCACGAATGTGTTGCGACAACTCGTTCGTATATATACATATACATGCACATATTTATATATACATATATGAATTGACATATATTATACATATACGTATACATATCTATGTATATACATAAATATATACACATACATATCTATGTATATATATATTTATATATATATCAACTTGTATATGTAATTTCTCTCACTATAATTGTGAACATCACTATGATATCATGTTAGAAATAAAAATTGAAATAAAATAAATATTAACTCGTATGAAAATCATATATCATATGCTTTGTAAGATGGGTAAAAATAATTAGGCCAATTCAAAAATCGTGTGCTCTCATCAAAATACCAAAAAAAAAAAAACTGAATAAAAACCAAAATAAAAATTAATTTTATTATATAAATGTGTTGAGATTAAACGATTATAACATAGTATTTTTTTATATTTAATTTTTGTTGTAGTTTATACTCATAATTTATAATTTTATTTCATTTTTCATATTTTTAATGAGAATATCTGACCTACATATTATCTCAATTACATTTGCACATTATATAAAAATTTAGGTTGTACATAAATATTATGAGAATGATTTTATATATATATATATATATATATATATATATATTTAATTTTAACATTTATATAGCCTACATTCAACAATTATCATGTGTTGTGATTTATCATAGGTAAAGGAGTATCTATAGTAAAAAAGATACTCCTATTTTTATACAAGTATTTTATTATTAGAATAACAATATTAATTAAGGTTGACATTTTAATTTGTTATTAATATTATATTAGAGCTAAGATAGTAACCAACAAATATTATCTAAAGTCTCATCCACTACCAATCAATATTGATGCTGGAAAATAATATCTCAGTGAAGCTAAAAATCATATGGATAACAAATATTATTAATATATTATAAGACCAACCAATCAAATAAGATGTGATTGGTCTAGAAAAGAGATATTTTTTAACTATTTTAATTATGGTGATAATCAATTAAATTAGATATCTCAATACTAATTTCTTTATTAACTGTGTAAGAGGTAAGACTGTCAAAATATTAAAATTTTCTAGATTTATGCTAAAGCAAGAGCTTTATGCACTATATACGATCTCCTATGACCATCATTACATGTCGAGAAGTTTGTTATTATGCAATTTCTTTTTATTTTTTTTAATATCTAATATCAATAATATAATGATGTATTTAATGAGAAATATTTCAAAATAAAAAGATTAATTTGACTATTCTTCTCATTTTACCATTTCACATAGTTAGTAACCATTAAAGATTATGATTTTAGATTTATGGAAGAGAGAGAGAGAGAGAGAAAGAGAGAGAGAACAAGGAGAGAGAAGAGGGAGAGAGTTAAAATTGTCTATTATTCTCACAGTCCTCTAAGCAAGTTGTGAAGATGCTTATCATTTGCACACTAATAGACATATAAGTTCTAAATAAATAATCATCATGAATCTTCTCTCATATAAAATAATAATCAATCTCAATTTTTTTTTATCTGCACATGAAACATCACATTGACAACAATACATTGAGTTGCTTAAAAAGGACTAAGATTCAACTCCTCCAAAAATTGACTGATCTATCAAAGTACATAAGTAACCGATGTGATAGTTTTGTATTCCTTCTTGATACTCAATTTGAAAATAATAATATATTACTTATTATAAGAGAAAAAAATATCTTAAAAAAATACAAACTCAATGAAAAATCTCCTAATTGTGATCATAAAAATCAACTTAGAATATGAGTAAGCCTAATCAGCTATGCTCATGATCTAAGAACAAAGTCTCACGTGTTGGATTTGTTTATATCTAAAAGAATCAATTGAAGTATTAGTATCTATGAATAAGCTTATTCATAGATCAAGTGGCGAATAAACCAAAGTATATGTTATCACATCAAACTCAAATAAAAAATTTAACACATACCTCTTCTATGAAAGAAAAATTATACATCAAAACTCAGAAAATACCTAAGATGACCCAAATCTTTCTCCTAAACTCAATCTACAATAAAAAATTTTCACCGAGATATACTTAAGTGAGCATCTACTTTAATAACAATTTCATAAACGTGTATCACTAACATCACATATTATTTTCATCATCTATAGTAATAGAAATAAGAATAATTTGATACACATTTCTAAGACCAAAACTAAAAAATAACAAAGAGAATAAACTAAATTATACTTTATAAGATTACTTCAAATCATAAAAAACTTTTACAATCGACCTTTCCTACACACATACAAAGTGTAAAACCTAATAGTTAATGCATAAATAACTCATCAAAATCATAATAAAGAAATGTATTTCTCATATTCAGCTATCTTGATCACAAATAGACAAATATCACAAATTTATGTTATAAGTCTGTATAAATCTCATAGCTATCAACCTGACTTTTAAGTAAAACAACTTTCTCTTCATGTCTAGTTCTCATTGTATATACTTACTTGCATGTCATTGCAACCTTACCTGAAAGCTTTGGAACAAGATCTCATGCATATTTATAAATTATTATACTTAGTTCATCCACAGAGTCTATTGTCATTGTCGACAACTAAATATCTTAAAAAAAATAAATGAGATCTCATAACTATCAAGCGAATACAATAAACCAAAAATTATTGAATAAAACTAACTATGAGAAATTATTTATAATAATACATTATCAATAAAACACATTTTTAGTTCCTTTCATAGAGTGAATGGAATAACTAATTCAATACTCTGAATTAGATCAACTATCATATCAGGTGAATCAATTACAGAAGTATTTATATAATATAAACATTTAGGTTATAATCATTCTAACTCAAACCATTAGGGACCTCAATATAACTATGGTCTAATAATGCATTAAAAGATATTCCATCATTATTCTAAGGATCAATTATAGTGATAGTATTATGTGTATAAGCAGGTTCATTAGTCACCATGTGGGGATAACAACTAGACAATTGAATGATCCCATCACTATGGTGGCTAAAGGTGCATTTTCTTGAAATAAGTCATTTAAAAAAACTAATCCTCAGAATATTACATTCACATTTATAATGATTCATCTGATTTCTAGTGAGTATTACTTGTCACCCTTATGAGTACTAGAGTACCGAATAAATATTCTCTTGATAACACCAATAACCATCTCCTCATTAATAGAAGAGAAATCATAAATAAAGAAAGTACACCCATAATTTTTGAGAAGAATAAAAAAATGTCAGTTAAATATACAAGATAAAATGAAATACAATATTAAAAGATAAAAGACAACGTCCAGTTGGTTATGAATTTAGAAGTTAACTTGGAATGAACCTAGCATGATTCAGATTGAAGCTTGGCCTCGTGTCATGGTGAGCCACCCTCTATAATAGGAACAGCAAGCCAACATGGTCTCGCACCCAACCTAGGGCATGCAGCCTATCATGCCACATATGTCACCTCTAGCAGCAAAGAATAACCTTTAATCAAATATGTCATGAATGACAAAACACATAAAAGTCGATAATTTTTAACAATGAAGAACACTGATGAGACCATTGATACCACATATACTTAAATAGTAAAGCAATTAATAAATATGTTCACAAATGCTTAAAAGCAACTCAACTTACCTTTCTCCTTTAGTGTTTGAGTCATAAACTTTTATGCACCAGCTTAATGAGAAGGTGTTGCAATTTACAGTTTTACGTTCGTTTTCCTTTTTATTTATTGATAGTAGTCTAGGCTTTTTAAAGAGAGAATTAAATTTGTTTGTCATGCCTATCATTTAAGTCTATAAGATGTAAACTACAAATTTGTGGGCCATGTTTATCATTTAATTGATGAGATAATTTATTGACTAATCAGATTGGACAATTCACAAATTGTGTACTCTCATCAATAATACAAGAAAAAAATAAAAAATAGAACACAAGTAAAAACAATAAATTACAATAACCATTGACATAAATATTATATATTATCAGCTTGAATATTTATTATTGAATAAACTAAAAATAATAAAAATAATCTTAAAAGAGATAACTTTTATTAATTTGAAGATATATCAGTTAATAAAACATATTAAAATTTTCTATCTAACACATCAAAAAAAAATTAGTAAAAAATAATTCCAACTGATTCATTCAAATATTTGAGAACATTGAAGGACTACCACATATAATGATTTAAAAAATTTTATTATATTTATTAATTATTACACTCAATATACATAATTATCTAATTAAAAATCTAATATTTTATTTTTTTATAACATTTTATTAAATAGTGAAAATACAAATTAAGTATGATATTAAGTATTTCTTGGGTATTCAATTACTCAAAAAAAAATATAAGAATAATTCAATAGTTTTCAAAATAATTATTACAAGTGTAAATTTGATGTTCTTTGAAAATTAGTTCCTTTTTAATGATTCAATCAAAATAATACATCTTTATACACTTTAGTGATAAGATGTTTACCATGTTTAGTTTTTACCACTCACGAAGTGACAACTACATATTCTTATGCAACTAATACACAACAATTAATCTTGATGGGAGTGGTGGAACATCCATTGATGTGTTATCGAACCATAATTTTGTTGAGGCTTATGATGAAGTGAATGAGGATAGGACTTCTAGTAAGTGTGTCGCACAAAAATGAGATGTGAGTCTCCCTAGGAGGATATTAAGATCAGGAGACTTGATAATCTCAATTAAAAGTACATTAAATGAACATTTCCACTATATTTCTTAGTCAAATTATTTGTTACAATCTAGTTTAGGATGTAGACTTGACACTTCAAATTATTTGTCAAATTTAGTATTTCATATTATAGTTATTTTTTCTCCACTAGATATTTATAAGATTACAAATACTCTTTCTAAAATACTTAGTATTTCATGATAATAACAAACTATATTATATGAACTAAATATAATCACATCCAACACTATGAGATTTTGTTCCAAAATCTTCATGTAAACTTATAATAAAATGTAAGTGTGCGTACATAATAAAAAATAGACATGAAAAAAAAATTGTTCATTTGAAGATTAGATTGATAGTAAATGAATTTCCATATACTTATGGTATAAATTATATTTTTTCATTTATTTCTTTCTGTAGTTGCTCACAGGTGGACTACTCATCAATTAGAAATAAGAAATATATTTTTCCACAATAATCTTAAGTATAAAATATTTATGCAGTAGTCATCAAGTTTTACTATCTCAAAGAATATATGTATGATTAATAGACGACACAAAATTGTCTATGGACTAAAGCATTCTCCTAAAGCTAGCTTCAACCATATTTTTTCAACAATTATTACTTTTAACCTTATGAAATGTTTATTAGATTATTTTTATTGATGTGAATTAAGAGTATAATATATAATTTTAATGATATATAGTGACAACATTCTTATTAAATATTAAGTTCAATTTGGTATATAACAATTATAAATATTTTTGTAAACAATTTCATACAAAAATTTAGGATATCTCAGGTAAAATTTTAAAAGATGAAAGCATAAGACAAGATGTTTTTATGTTTGTGAGGTGAGACGTAAGTTTCGAGGCGTTAAGACGTAAATTTTTTGAGCATCACTGCTATATATGTAATTTATTTTTTGATAATCTGTTTGTATAACTAAATATTTTTATTTTAATATTTTCATGTAAGTACAGGAAATAAAATATTAAGAGGCCGGTGATACGACAGCAACATAATAACGGAGGCCAAAATTTTTGGAGCAGAGTCTGACCTATTCAATGATCTGACCCGCACCAGTTAAATAAACCGAGATAATTTTTATTATAAAATATTTTATAATTTTTATTTCGGGTTACTAGTTTTTCGACATGAGAACTGTTCATCATCTTCTCTCTCTCTCTGCGCGATTTATCACGACCGCTCTGCGCTACACATACTGTAAGACATTTTGTTGGTTTAATATGTAACGCATAAGTATTTTCTAGTGGATGTAGCTAGTCGTATTGAGCGACTAGCGAATAATGTTATTTATGGTGTTCTATTTCTCATTTTTTTTGATTCTACCGTGGTTGGATTGTGATTGGATATATACTGTTGTTGTTTTGTTGTTCGTGTTATCTTCTATATCTTAATATAACTACCGTGGAAGCATAATTGCCCAATAATCACAATATATAATCTATTAATTTTTTAAATATATAAAATAATATAATATAAATAAAAAATAAAAAATCAAAATTTTCAAAAGTATTTTAAAGACGTCCTTTGACATGAGGTGTCAAATTGACTGGCCCGACCCAACCCAGTTTTAGGTGGTCTAACAAGGCCACTGAGCAGTGCATGGCAAAGAACAGTACTATAATTGTGCCATGCCTAGCCTGGTATGATTTCATCACAGTAGGCCTAGCACAGGCGCACAGCTCGATTGTGATGAAACTGTGTCAGGTCAAGCCTGTACAGGTCAATTCTGGCCTGTTTGGGCTAGGTTTTAATTTTTTAATAATTTTAAATTTTTAAAAATATTTTAAAATAAAAAAATTAATTATTTAATTATATACTGATATAATTTTTAGTTAATGTTAATCGTTAACTGTTAAATTTAAATAAATAAATATTTTTTTAAATTTTATTTAATTTAATTTAATAAAACAGTAAGTTTATTTATTATAATAATAACTAAAATTTTAAAACTATATGAGTATGAATTAATAAAACTCAAATATGAATACAAAATTAATATTTTATCTATCAATCCTCAAACTTAAAGTAATATCAAAATAAAAAATAAACAAAGACAAATACAATATAAATAAGTAAATCCAATATTAAACATCAGTGTCTCAATCCGTCAATCATCAACATCATTAATCATCAAATCATCCTCAATATCAATATCAATATCACATGGATCATTATCAGTAGCCAACTCCTCCTCTTTTGCCACAGTCCCAGCACGATCCTGAATGCCTAAGCTCGAATCCTCCCAATCCTTTATTAATGTTAATGCCTCAATAATATCTGAGCATAATTTGAATATTCTATCCAAAATTATATTCACTGCAATAGAAAAAATAGACTCCGATATTACGCTTAATACCAAAATAGTAAGTTGATCCTGCGTCATTTTAGAGAGCACAAGATAGATGAACTCATATGATTTCTACCATTATAATATATCAATATTCTTATTATCAGAATATGATAGGATTGAGCAATAATTAATATCTAAGTACTGAGACAGCTTGCTCCTATTCAATGGTTTATCCCGTTATTTCCCCCTCATTACCAGAATGAAAAAATTATCTTCAAATATAATATTCATGTTCATACTCGGAGTCTCACTACTACTATAATAATACCTAGTATAGTAGTAAATAAAAAGCACAGTTAACTTCTCGTGAATGAACCCTTCAGGTGGATCTTCCTAGTTCAAGCACGAGAAAATGTATGTCAAAAAAGTCGGGCCATCATGATGAAGGAGAAACTCAGAGAATCCTAATATTTTTTATTTAGTTTTCATTTAGAATCTACATAGTGAGCAGTAAGACATACATAATATGCATCAATATGACTAGTCTAGATATCAGACATCACAGATATTACTTCACTATATTTCCTAGATATCATTCATAGTTGTGAACCAAGGAATTCTATGATATGCAAGCTGAAAATATGTCTGCATGATACTGACAACCCTTGAATCCTCTTAAAACCTAATCAGAAGATCCATTGTGATGATTAATTTGACCATGTATTTCATCCCTAATTCATTGTGATATATGAAAAAAATAAATTTTTAGACTAAACTGGATTAAGTCTCAAAAACCCACCATTGAGTTGGGTTTGCCTAGAATCTAATGCACCATATTTTTTGATGCATAATTCGGCATGTCACTTAAGATGGATAGTCCCTCACAAACTCTTACAGGTTAATATTTTTTATAATATTTGTATTGTGCCGATTTTTCTTTGACATCCCTAATATTTTTTTGTTTTATTATATTAAAGTAAGTCCAAAGTACTGAAGTTCCTTCTAATTTTTTATTTTTTAGATATTTGGGTCAAGGTGACAGGAAAAACCAAAATTTTGATAATCTCAGATCTTTCCGTAGGATTTTCGCCATCTAAATTATAATTAATTTTATTTCATTATTAAAATTATTATTTGTCATTTATTTTTTATTTTTTATTTTTTTAGATTTGACTTAGGAGTTAAGACTAGGAGAGAGAGACTAGACTAGAAAGAAGAAGATTTTATATTTAAAACTTAAAAACTAAAATAAAAAATTACACATAAACCATAATGCATAAACTATAGTTTTTTGATATCCCATCGCACATGCACCACAATCCACAGCAAACTTGAGTTACAAAAGCGAAATGTCGAAGCCCAAAACCAAAATCAAGAACTCGAGAGAGAGAAAATTAGAGAGAGATAGATAAATTTATGTTTTAGATATATAAATCTTAGAATGAATGAGTAAAAATTTATAAATTAAGTAAACATAATTAAAAGAAATTATTTAAATTTTAATTTTTTTTTAATTAAAAAATGTGCAGGATCCTTAGGGCCGTCAAATTCTACCCCATAGTCGTTAGAGGTAAAATCCAACGGCTTAGATTTAAATTTTTTTTAGATCATTGGGTAGGTTCGACTGTCGAACTGACCCGACCGGTCCAAAATTCCAGAAGCTCTGGCTTCTAGAACTATCGGGTTCGGGTCTGGGGGTGGCAAAAAAATGACCACGAATTGAGTTACGGGCTTGACGAAAATTCAGATCCATCAAGCATCGAGCTTCAGGGAGGCGCTAAGTCAGGACTTGGGGCACCGCTTGATTTGTGACGAGAATTCATGCCCACTGGCCATGGTATCAGGTTGTGCCTGGCCCAACACATGACCCTTGGCCTAGGCAAGGCACGACACGAGCCATGCCGTGAGCAGGCCTAGCACATGACGGGCATGGGCCTTTATCGTGTCGTACCATGAGCAGGCGGCAGGCCTATCATAGGCAAGGGCATGGGCCTTTACCATGTTGTGCCGGGTCAGGCACTTTCGAGTCGGGTCATACCTTGGGCCGGGCTACATGACCCATTTGACATCTCTACCCTTGACTATAAATATAATTAATAAATATTTTATAATATATTAAAAAAAAATAAAATAGTATGAAATACTTTAATAAATATTTTATAATATATTAAATTGTAATAAATTAAAATCATTTTATCGTTATAAAATTAAAAATTATTATTTTTTCATTAATAAATAGTATATAATACTATTTTTTCATGAATAAATAATATGAAATATTTTATAATTACAATTATTTATTAATTTGATAATTTTATCAAAATATAAAATTAAAATACTATTTTATATTTTAATAAATTTAAAATTAAATTTATTAAATTATCACATTTTCCTTATCCTTGCCCCTTGCCCCTCGCCCCTCTGCCTCGGCCCTCCCTCCCCCCCCCCCACCACTCTCCCCCCGCCCTCGCCCCTCTCCCTTGCTCCATGAAAGCTTGATAGAGCTCCGTAGAGCTCCAGTGATCTCCATCGTGGAGCTCGAGGAGTTGCGTCAAGCTCAATGGAACTCCACGATGAAACTCCATAGAGCTCCATGTTTTTTTTAAGGTGTTGAGGTGGACATCAAAGCATTGTTGAAAATGCTTTTAAAAATAGTGATCTCAAGTATGTCATGAGTAATGAGGTTGCTCATTCATAATATATGATTTTTCTTTTCAAGATAATAAATGCTCTAAATATTTTATTTGGGATGAGCATGTTAGGATGTGCACTAATTAATACCTCACTTGATTTAAGTAAAAACTTGCCACATATATCACTATTTCAATTAATTTTTTCAAATACAAAAAAATTAAAGAAAGTTTAACTATTTTATAGATAACAAATCATATATCATTATGCTATTAATTTAGTTAGTCATTTTCTTAGATTCAAATTTGAAAATTCATATAAATGAAGTTTTTCAAACTCTCAATATTATAGTTTTAAATTGTACGGCTTTCTTTTTTATTTTATTTTTTCATAACTTTGATAAGACACTCGACATGTGATTGCCCCAATCATATTTAACTATTATATAAGAGTTTGATATATACATTGATATTATTAAGTGTTAATGCATTATTGTCTTAGATGTAATATGATATCAAAATAATTCCAAAAATAAAAAAAATCCTATGATGTATAGGAAAGGGCTACTAAACCCAAAAAGAAAGAGATGTGTGCACTATACCAACACAGTGCATGAACATATATCTGGACAAAAGGGGAACAGAATTATTTTGCACTACCAATTTAGCCATCACACATCCATTATGTGCAAGGGTACATCAACTTCAACTAAATCAATCCCATTAAGTGATCACATGACCAAGCACAATAATACACTTGGAGAAGCACAACTGCACACACAAAGAAGTGTGGTGATGCGCGTGGTAGGGCGACATTTGTGGGCAATCTAGACACCACCCATCCATTTTAGGTGCTTACAATTACATCTTCCATACCAAAGCAATTTGAAAAACTAGTTTTCTCAAATCCAAAAAAAAAGATATGATTAAACAAATGAAGAAAAACTCAAAAAAATCATATCAAAATGACTTCGTACACATAATTATTACACAAAAATGATAGATCAATAACTATTTTTTTAATGACATGCTGATACAAAATGTTGTCAATGAAAATGATAGTCAACGTGGCGGCAAGCAGTCACTGCTAACATTTAGGGAGAAGTAGGTCACTAGTACAGTGTTATGATGCTTATTAAAGAAATAATGCATTAATCAGAAAAAAAAAATTCATTCATTAATAAGAAAAAAAAAATGGACAATTGACAAATATATTAAGCCTTAGAATACTAATAAAATCACAATCAAAACATTAAGAACACTCAAATGTACATAGGAAGAAAAATATAATATTGAAAAGTCAAATAAATCAGCATAAATAATTTTTTTTACGAAGAACACTCTTCTACCAAATTAGCAAAGTATAAGCATGAATAAGAGATTGAGATAGAGATTGTGGCCAGTACACAAGGCTCTCATTTGAGGAAAGAATCTAAAAAAAGTTAATAATTCAATAAATTTATGTCCAAAATTTAGAGATACTGCATTGATGAGTCATGAACCCAAGACTTGTAATCTTTCGATGAAGATACTTGGCATCACATCAAAGCATGACTTCCAACAAATACAAACAATACAAGGACTTTTCAGGTGATTAATCATTTCAATATTATTTTCATACAAATACTTTTAATTTTTGAGTTCTTATGAGATCTAATATATTAATATTTGTATAATCATACACAAAGTATAAGTATCAATAAAAAATAGAAAATACATGGAGGTCATAACCAGAGCATAATGCTCCCACTTCAGCATGAGGTATGGTAAAGATTAATATCTTGATTAATTTACCTCCAAAAATTAGAGACTATGTCAAATAAATTTCTAAAAAACAACAATTTTCATCAATGATGGATTACGACAATGTACAAGAGCAGACCTTGCTTGAATGGTGGCTGCTTTCTTTTTTTTTTTTGTAGGTGCTCCAAAAGAAGGAAGAAGAACTACGGAATCATAGTAAAGGGAAAGTAGTAAATTATTGACTTACTTGTTTGAATCAGAACAAATTTCATAAAGAAGTTGAAGATATCTCCTGTTCCACTCTTCTAAAGCATCAGAAGAAAAATGTTGCTTATCAACTTGCGAAAGTCTTTGAAGAAAAGACACTATTTCTTTCGAATTAAAAAAACCATTCCACATCACAGCTCCTTGTTTGCCAAAGCTTCCCTCAATCCACTGATTAAAGAGATCTAGTATGCAAAGAAGAATGCTAGTGTCAGTGCCTTTCTCAGAAAGCAAGCTGTTTAAGGTTTGGATCACAGTGCGTTTGCATTCTGGAACAACCATAACTTTTTCATCAATAATGTCCAAAATAGATTTAAGATTACAGGTGACTGTTTCAATATCAGAAAGTTGATAAGAAGATCCTGTCATATCTGGATTGGCTTGCTGACCCTGATGTAAGAAACATAAATCAATGCAGGATGTCAATAATTTAAGTACAATGGCAAGCATGTTTCCAATGGTATATAATACATGAGGTATTAGAACAAGCAAGTTGGGAAGAACAAACAGATTCTAATTATATTGCAATGTATCATCACAAAATTATGTAAGGAATGACAGGATGTCAAAGCTTAGTGCAGGCATAATTATATTTATAATATACATACATACATACATGCATACATACATATATACATACATACATACATACATGCATACATACATACATATATATCATTTTGAATAAAAGGGTCTTGGCTTTCAGAATCCACACACATGCGCTGATAAAAATTTCAGTTCAACAAAGCTTCCTGCTAAGGGAGTTATGGGTAACATATGATGGGAAAGAATTAAACAATAACAATGAGGAGGGTTTTTTCATGCAAAATATTTAATCAAATTAAAATTCTGATATAATCAAAATCAGACATATGACTTTTAATTATCTACGCTATAAGTTTCTTACATAAATTTTCACATAAATGAAATTCATACATCACTTTTTTGACTGCAATTATCTAAAATTTGAGGGCCTACCTCATTTTTTATAATCTCCACAAATTTAACAATGTGAGTATTTTTTAATTGGAATTGCATGTTAACCAATTGTTGTATTAATTTATATTATTTTATTGAATCTTTTTATAATTTTTATGGGAGGACCCAACTTGTGATAGAGGTGCCAACTGAGCAGTAGCAGGCCAACATGACCCAAATTTAGGCGGCTCAGTCATGCCACCGTGCAGTGCTGGACACAACACTATTTCTCAAACTGAGTCATGGTGTGTTGGCACAAAATGGCAGAGGTAGCTGGTCAAGAGTAAGGCTAATGCCAGCTAAAACCAGCATGATCAGGCCCCTGGTCACCTTGTGATGCTGATGAGGCCTTGCATTGTGCTGCACACTGTAGTGTGTAGACTGCAGTGCAATCTGGTCTGCTCTGGTTCTGGCCTGGGCAGCTGGCCTGCTGCCACTGCCCATTGGCCCACTGCCAGCTTTTAATTTTGTTTTTTATAAATTATTATATCATAGTAATGTGAAATGATATATATATATATATATATATATATATATATATATATATATATATATATAATATAAATAACAAATATTTAAAAATTAAATGTAAACTGCACTAATATTAAACAATACATTACAAAAATATCCAAATTTGTAATAAAATGAAAAAAAAAATAACAATATACTTATAAAAAAGACATTTTTTTTTTAATTTTGTTATACATTCTCTTGAAGACTCATGGTAGTAATGAAAAAGTCATTGAAATTAAAATTAATTCAACTTTAGAGACTCTATCACTAAGTTAAGTTGGCATGTGATCTAATACACCAAGTTTTTTTACATATTATTTGAAGTGTCACTTATGATATCTAGTTTCACCAGTAGACCTACATGTATTTTTTTTTTATAATATATATATTAGACCAAATCTTTTTTAATATCCCTAGAATTTATAATTTTAATTATCTTAAAATATATCCATGCTACTATTATTAATCTATTATTAGAATTTTAAGCAAAACGGCAAAGGCTAACCTACTTTTAGGAGATAACTCATTCATGAACCTTTTGATTGGGTTATCATTATAATTTATATCAAATTTTATTTTATTTTCATAATAATCATTATTTTTTATATTTATTTTTTTATCAATTAAAAATTTTGATTTGCAAAGAAGTAATTTTTATTTAATTTTATTACAAATTTAATAACACAAAAAAAATTAAAACTACACAAATTAAAACTAAAATATGTAATGTGTACATTAAATTAATATGCTCACTAGGCAACAAGTTCACAAATCATAATATGCAATCATCTCCCACCAAACAAAAAAAATATTTGCAAGCTAATATAACATTTTATTATTAAAAAATTTTAAATTACAAAAAAAAATAAAACAATTTAATTATAAAAATATAATTGACTTTTATTATTTTGAGAGTTTAGAAAAAAAAATATTACAATTATACTAAATTTTTAATATCAACATTTTTTTAATTTGTTTAGTTATAGTAAGCACAAAAATCCAACACTAATTAAAAAAATTCTTTCATTAACTATCGAAATAAATCCAACAATTAATGGGCTAAGTGACTTTTATAATTTCATATTTTTTTTATTAAATGTTAAGGACAACGGGACAGCAAGATGTTGCTATCGTGTTGACAACAAAGGAATGCAGTTGTTTAATGACTGCATTCTTTTAAATGTGGCACGAGCCATGGGCCCTTGCCATATTTTGTGCCTACCATTCCAGGTACAACACAAGGCTTGTGCTACCTCGGCACGGCATGAGCGTGCCATTGGGTGGCATGAGACAGGTCCAAGCACAACTATGAATTGTAGTGTGTTAAGCTTGACATGCCATTTTTGTGCCATTTCTTCAGCTAGACTCAGGTTGCCCGACCCAGTTGACACCTCTACTTGTGGCCTTGTGGATTGTCCCAATATTGTTTTCATTTCTATTTAAAGACTTAGAATTTCATTGTATCAAATCCTTATATAATGAATTTATTATTTGCAATTTTTTCAAAATGGTATGAGAGCATGGAGTTTCCACTCTCTCTCTAGGAAGAATTAACTTAGTTTAGGGTTTTTGTAAGCCCAAATTGAACCCCTAATCAGCTTTCCTATTGTGCCTCATAACTGGCACTGCCAGATACAATATCGCTGAGATATGATGATGCCTGATGCAATCAGATGTCGCCAAATGCCCTACCAGACGATGATACTACAACGTTACACGTTCCACCATCAGATGAGTTTGCATCAAAAAACAATGCAAATATATGCCACAAAGTGCAGCCAGAGCCAGAACCGCTGCATGCCTAAGTCCGGACACAATGTCCCATGTGTGGAGGAGCTATCTGCAAGATCAGCTTGTATGGAAGGCTAAGGTGTATAAAAAGCAAAGATTTTTACATGGTGTTTTGGGAAAACTAGGGTTTTCAATTACCATTGTTGGTGGCATGACATTTATTTATTGAAGGAATATTTGGGACTGATGAAGTAAAATTTGTTAACTGTCAACTGCACAATATTTTTTATTTTTACAGCCAAATCCCAGAAGATAGCGACAGACGGACTACTGAAACAGCCTATGAGTCCTTACCGAATTCAATCATCATGACCTTTACTAGAGATAAATATATAGAACCACTCTCCAAGGCAGTGATAAAAACTTCTCATCCTCTAGACATAATAGTTCTCATGACTTATCTTCATACTTAGATAATCATTTAGATAATCAATTCAGAGTCCAATAGTCACATCCTAGGTAATCATTATTTTATTGTTATCTCTCATTCCTATTCCATGAATTTTATTATAGTTATTGACGTATTATCTAAACCTTTTTATTATGATAATATTCAACTTGATATTTTATATCTATCCCATATTTTTTTTATTTTTGATTATTCTAATAATCTTCTTTTTATGATTTATCTATTTAAATAACACAATTTTGACATGATTTTTTTTACTAATATTATGTTATAAGATATGAAAAAATTAAGTATAATTTAATTCAGGACTATATAAATAATGAGATGATTTGTATGTCCTTATTTCTATGATTACGTATCCAACTAAATACCTGAGTTATGTTGATTTATTATTTGTTCATTCTAAACTTGATCATCAAACACTAATCAAGATAAAAAATTTGGTATTAGTGTTAGAAATAAATTGAGCCAATGTCATAAGAACCGTCAATTATGGAAGTAGATTAAAGTTTCTTATCATGTATGTAAATTTGAATGAGTAAAAACATAATCTATATAATACACTTAAATATATGAGAACTAGTAAAATTAAAACTCGAGATAGAATGAAATAATTTGTTATATTTATTAATAATTATATAGATTTTACTTAGTTATTTTTTTTATTTCAGATTATAATTTTTTTTGTTCTATTATTATTTCATAAAAGAATAAAAAATAGAAGTAATAAAAATCTAAAAATTATCAAAAAATATAAAACTTTAAAATATATGTCGAATAATTTCAATACTTATTATATTAATCATAAGATCATAAATCATATATTTTGTGATAACACACCCTGACAAAAATGAAGTTTTATTAAGAAAACATAGATATTTGACTAAGATAACTTGGATACTTTTATATAATAAAAATATTTCAAAATTTTTTTGAAAAATATTATTTTTAACGACAAACTACTTTATTAACTAAATTTATTTTTTTATCATTTCTTATTACATATCTTTTTAAATCTTATATCATAAAAAAAATTGAGTATATTTTTCAAAATTTTTGGGAGTATAAATTTTATTTAGTATCACTTCTTGAATAAAAAAAAATGATACAAAAGATGATAAATTATTTTTCTTAATTACTCAAGTATCAAAGACAAGATACAAGTGTTCTTCTCTTAGGATTAATAAATTACTACTTAGAGCTAATATAACTTATTTTGAGCAAAACTCATTCTTTAACATTTGCATGCCATATAAGGAATTAATGGAATACATTTGGATAATTTACTCTGTATTACTTTTTTGATGTCTCGTGTGAGCCTACAACTAGAAACTATCACCTCTCATCTACTTATGATGTTGCTATTAGACACTATGATGACACTCCTATCAAATCATCACATGTAATAACAAGTAAAAAAAATAATTATTGAAAGAGTGAAATTTTCTAGGAAAGAAAATCTCTCTCGATCCTGATCGAGCTGATCATTCTTGAATCAATTTCAATCCCAACTCAGAATGAATCAAGAGTAATAAAACATGATCATACAAAACTTCAAGTTTAGTCTATTAGAAAATGATACATGTAGTCTATTTAGAGCAAAGAAAATTCTTGATCTTCATGTACTGTTGTTTTTCTTTATCTTTGATTTTTTTATTACAACTCTTAATAAAATTAAAATATCCAAATTTCACTATAAGAAATTAACTAAAAACATGAGAACTAATATCTCAAATTTTGTGAAAATTAGTTATTGATTACAAGTAGATATTTATTATGAAGATAAATTTAAATTAGAAAATAAATTGTTTGAGAGGAGATTTATAATAATATGGTTCATTAAGATATTCGGTGTACATTATCATGGTAGTTTTCTCAACTTATTAAGATGAACCCCATATAATATACTTATTTTATTGGTAACATCTCACAAATACAACTATGCAAGATATACCAACAGAACCTGAAGAATAGTTTTTTTTTTCATAATAACCTAGAGAAGGAAGCGTATATAGAGAGAACACATGTATTTCAAGTAATACAATCAGGTTTATCTTGTGGATTTATAAAAAATATTATACAACTTGAAATTATCACAAATAGTTAGATTTTGAAGATTCAATGACAATCATGTTATTTGATTTAGATACATATGTTACGAAATGCTCTCTCTCCTCCTTGAGAAGTTTAGAAAACAATTTTATCTTAGCAATTGTGCATGTTAATATTGAATAATAACTCAATTATGAGAGATGAGTTAAAAATTACTTAATTTAATAAATACTTTGAGTCATAGTTTCAAACAAAATATTTTAGAAACTTAAATATTTTTTTGAAATATAAATGACTAACAAAATGAGAAATATTATATTGTTATAAAGAATATATGTAACTGTTACCATCATAGAGATTGATCTTTTATATTTTGCTCCAATGAATACTCTTTTCTTAGGATAGAGGTAGCTTAAAAGATAGATAATGCTCTTAAGATTCAATACAGATATAAAATTTATAGTAATAATGATAATCACATGAAAGATATTTTAGATCACACTTTCTTAAAAAAATTAGATATCCACTTCATTTATTATTCTCTATTGTGATAGTTATGCAACAAGACATAATTTTATTGAATTTTAGTTTAATTTTTTTTTTCTTTTTATTATTTTGAGACACCCAATTTATGAGCAAACTTAACAATATATAAGAATGGTTGTATTTTCATTTCTATAGCTATTAATAAAATAATCTTTTTTATTTTTTCTTTCTTTCTCCGCCGTTTCTATCTATCTCCCTTCTTGAAATATCATAGGACCAAAACCCTACAAATTACATTGAACATGGTATTAGAGCAACATTCCAGCAAATAAAGTGGGGCACATGACTGCATTGGTGATGACTCTCCTACCAGTGACAGCAAGAGTGTGCACCGACAATGGTAATGCCTTTGTACAATAAAGAAAATGTATGTTTTCCTTTGTGATTTTCCATACACTTCGGGTATGTTCCAGTTTGTACTTTGCCCATGTATTGTTTTTATTATGGATGGGTGCATCCAGTATCTAGAAAGTCCCAATCATGTGCATATTATACAAGGGTACACTTGTATGTTTCTGAGAATTGAGTTTTTGAATATTTCATTTATATTTTTGCTTAGTATTTCCACATCCATTAGCATAATATAGCAGAGTCAAAACAACAGAAAAGTACAAACCCTACGGTTTGTAGAGAACAGTCACATGCATTGAACTAACACAAAGAATGTGGAAGTGTGTGCAATACTACAGGCACGTGCACAGTACTTTGGTGATGCAATAAGCACACAAACATTGCGCACCATTGTGGCCAACCGTATCACACCTGTAGCATGCAACGAGCATCAACACCCAATGAATTGACATTATATATGGTGTGTTGTGTCGAATTTTTCCAACTCTATAGGTGTAGCACCATGGTCCGAGTTCTTGTATACTGTCAGGCAACCACTATTTCTGGAGTGCAGTGATTCCAGCATTCTTAACATAATGAGAGATGAAGGCACCCCAGGGTTTCAGTTGGATTGCACAATCGGGCAGCACTGTTTTGAGAGTGCAATTTCTCTTTTTTATTTTCAGGAAGCCACTATTATTTCCTTGTCATGAGGGTAGTGATTTTTTTTTGTGTGTTTCAAGCAGCCATTGTTTTCGTTTGGTGTTGAGCTTATTGATTCGTTTGTGATTTATTTAGAATATTAAAATTTTGGTTATTATGCTAAGGAAGCAAAGAAATCAAAAGTACTCATAATTAGCAACATGAGTCATGGTGGGATTCTTTGATCAGGAAACAATATTCATCTCAGATGACATAAATATATCATATATCATTGGAGAATATCAGAGAGCCCGATCACTTTATTACAAACTTTACAAAAGTTTCTCAATTGACTACACAGATCCTAGATGTATTGCCAATCAAGGTTGAACCTAAAAAGAGAATTAGATAGTTAAAGAAACTTCTAGGCATAATATTTCTATATTTATCATGTGATGAGTTTTCAAAAATCCTTAATTAGATTTTGAGAGAGAAGAAGTATCGTACTCAACACCCGATTTCACAAGTATTATCATATTGATGTTTTTTTTTTCCTTAGTATACTAAGATCTCCTTTAGAGATAATATCTTAGTCAAGATAATGCTGGTCATATTTGAGGAGATGAATATATCTTACTCTAATGAGACTTCAAAATTAATTTATAAACCTTCGAAAAAGTATATTATTAATTCCATGGGAGTATTTAAAATGAAGACGAATTTAAATAAAATGATAAACTACCTTAAGGTGAGAGTTGAGACTTCTAAGTGAGCCAATCAAACAATTGATATACATTACCAAAAAATATTTTCTCCAATGACCAACATGATATAAATATGAATTCTTATTACAATGACAATATCTCACAGATAGCAAATACACTAATTTGTTGTAAAGAACATCTTTTTTCATTATGTCATCGGAAAGAAATTGTATATATAATATACACCAAGAGATTGATTTATAATATTTTCATACGTAATAACATCATTCAATTTATATACACGTGTTAAGAATTTTTTATTATTTTTCAAGAATAATCCTAATAGCTTAATGATTTTATTTATTATATACGTGAACCATGACAAAAAGTTAGACCACCCAACTGAATGAGTAACTTTTTACAGTTCCAAAAGAAAAAACATAAGAGAATGAGATATTTTCATGAAATAAGAATAATACTCTTGTTAAGATCGATCATTTAAATCGTGTTGCTATAAAAACTTTGATTGATTGAGAAATTAATTTTTTGTATGATATGACTCATTCATCTGAAGTATACTACTTACAAGATAATTATAAGAAAATTTAAATATTTGATAATTATAATATTATATACAACTTATGTAGATTGTAGACAATACAGATAGTCATTTCCTAAATTCTTTCCAACATGTTCACATAGACACAATTGTTTGCATGCCAAAATATAGCAAGATGGCTGCAATACTTGGGATCTTGTTCAAAGACCATTAACATTGAAAGTTGAGAATTTAGATTTGAGTTGTTCATCAACTTCCATATAATTAAGGTCTATGATATATTTTTATTTTTTTCGTTGATGCAATTTTACTTTATTAAACAGCAAGATATAAATGTTTATTTCAAGATTAAGTACTGAGCCAGAAATTAATATGACGATGGTGTTTACCTATGAGATACATTAGATTTAGAATTTCCATCTCACTCACACCACATCAATAAGTAATCCATGATAAAACCAAACAAAAAGGAATTCTAGCCCAATCCAAAACCCTAATTTGAAAAAATAAAATTATACTGTCAGAGCAAAACCACAATTTGAGGTACATAAATTCTACCACCACCAAAACCCAAATTTACATGTGCTCAAGGGTGCTTCTTTACACAGAAGGCTGCCCAAAATAATACACTATCAAATGCTGAAATGCACAGTCAAAACCACATCGCCCACAATGCACAGCCATGATTTCGATGCCACACACACGCGACATTGAGGCTATGGGCGTCGATGCTTGTCACTCCGGTGGGTGTGTGATAGTAGACCATCATGATGCACAATAATTGTATACCTCTTTCCTCATAGAGATATTGTGCATGCATGTTCAATATTGCACCAACTTCCATGTGCATTGTACTGGTAAAGTGCACATTGTTTCTTACGACAAACCCTAGTATTTGTATCATCTTGAGTTTTGACTTTGACATCACATAAAATACTAAGATATAAATTACAAAAATAAAATACAAATTACTCAAAAATAACTCATACATGTATAGCCATTATATAATGGCATGTTGAAGTTTTCAGCTTAAGAATTTCTTTATTATTATTATTTTTTTTTTTGTTTTTTTTTTTGAATTTATTAAATATCAACAAATAAAAAATAATAACACTCAATAAAAGATAATGTATTACCTATGACATTATATAATTGACAAATATTATTTGGGCAATCTACCTACGTGTTGGATGTTTTCATCAAAAATATAAAAATTAAAATAAAAGAAAATAATACTACAACAATAGCAAAATAATAAAATTGCAATATGCTCCCTCAAATAGGTACATACGTGTCTAATATGCTAAGATTTGAAAAAAAAAAGTTATGACCACTTCAAGACGTTCATGAATATGTCTGATGACTACTCTGTTGTATACGTTAATGATATAATAATAATCTCATCATAAATTTTTTCATAAAATATTAGATTGAAGACTATATGCATCACTATCTAGCTATCACAATAAATAATAGTGAAAGAAAAGAGTACATATTTAATCTTCTAAACCAGATGTCACATCCAAAATAACTCATAATTAATCATCATTATCATTTTAAAATTTACTTCAGTATTGGAACTCAAAAAAATTATTTGTCAATTATTTTTTTAGAAGATAAAATTATCATAAAAAAACATAAAATTTATCGTAAATATCATCTCAGTACATACTACCATCCAACTCTAGTCCCAATACCTCACTAATTATAAATATCCATGATTCCCAAAAAAAATCAAGTCATGGTAACTTTTTTGCATAATTCTATATATAAAAGAGCTACAACTAAGTTAACATATAGAGAAAAATCTAAAAAATAATTAACTATACTGACTACATATAATATATCATATCTATTTATGATCAAATAGTAAATATCTTTTCAATAGTCATGTTCATGAAATATTTCAAGAGATCTAAATTAATCTTTGGTTTTCTCTAAATTTTGCATTTTTGAGGGATGCGGTCTGACAGTTACAATTTGCTTTTTAGTTTACAGCCTTTTATTTTATGTTTATTTGTTATTTATTTTATTATAGATAAGCACGCTCGACATGTGGTTGTCATAATATATTTTACCTAGTATACAAGTGCACAACTTGTACATATGATGTATTCTATTGATTATGAAATTTTGTCCTTTCAGCATTACATTCAATACCTCCAATTCATAGTTTAATCTTTTATTAAATATTTAATAAAAAATAATTTTTTCAAGTTGATCACCTTTATCTTATGAAGATTCAAACTTTTCAAACTCAATTCATATTATTCAATCACCTTAATCATAGGCTGAAAACTAAAACATATAACTATGTCAAATAAAATGATATCGTGATAAATTCACCTAGTAATCAATATACGATTTCCAGCAACAGCATAATAGTTTAGTTGACAAAAAGGACTAATGCTCTTATTTTGGAGTCAAGAGTTCAATCCTTAGTGATGCTAGATACGCTTCTCATGATATATATCAGTTAGAACTATTATGTGGTTGGAACAGGAACCTTACTTGTTACAATCTTGGGGCCACAAAATCCATATATGAGCAAAGAAATAATATGAGTTGCATTTGGGAGGATAAGAGAAAAAAATGAGACAAAAAAATCATTATACAATTTATATTTTTTAATTCATTTTATCGATATGATTTAGCATCAATTGCTTTTATTTATCAAATTATTTTTTGTTAAAGTCTCTATAATGATGACGTCTTGTTGCAATTAGTGCCTCAATTTCTAACCTTAAATTAAAATATTATTTTTGTATACAATCATATCTTCAATTAAAACTTTTTAATCTTTCTATACAGTTTTATTTTTTAATTTTTTTTTTCTTTTAAATTCCTATAGGCTATCATTTACACTCTCATGTTGAAAACACATAATTGAATATTATGATTTGCATCAAGAAGATAAAAATACTATAATCCCAATGTTGATTGTATCAATGATTTATATCACTTCTTTGTATTTCACTTCAATTACATTATGATTTATATCACTTCAATTACAATAGTCTCCTAAGCTATTTATATGACTGTATAGATGTATCTCACTATTACATCACATGTCTCGACAGCCAGGAGAGGCACACCTCGCCCATAATAATGCCTTAACTAAGGAACCACAAAGGCACCCCTCGCGCATGCCATTGCGGGCAAGGCTCCCAAGTTCATGTTCCTAGCACAGCTTCTAAAATTATGGTCACAGTCACACAGATAGCATACGAGTAAAGAACATGTAAGCAGCAACACTCTCTTCACGATCACATGGCTATTAGTTAAAGCAACATTGATATAAAAAAAGAACCAGCATGAAACAGAAGCAGTGATATAATACCTGTCTCAAGTTTGAGCTTCCAGAACATCCCATGTTATGCACTAAATGTTGAAGTATACGGACCAAGACATATGGGTCACAGTGCCTCTCCACCTCTATCAATGCTCTAATGACAAGTAGCACAAAGCTAATTGAATTTACATAATTTTCTTCATTTGACGTAGGAGAAGCCAAAATAATATTAACATGTTTTTGTATCAGCTCGTCCAGCTTCTGATACAGAAGCTTCACGTCTAGGGGCGTGCTAGCAGTGTCTGGTGGGAAAGCAATATGAACCATCTTCAAAAGATAGCAAAAAGAGTTTCCAGCATCCAACATTTTATGTTTGAAACATGGTTCCAAAATCTGACATGAGCAAAAAAGCAGTGACAATCACACACGTGATTGGAAAGAAAATGCACCAAGTCCCACTCAGTCCAACTGAACAGGAGACTCATTTTCATAATGCCGCGGAACTTAGAATTTAGATCATGATGTGCTATGTAAAATAAAGAAACACATTCATTATTGTTAAGATCAACAACTTTTACTGTTGATATTTTTTCTGAATAATAATTTAATTTTGACATAGGTGGTATATAAAAATGTGATTGTGATTTATTTAATATATAATCCTAAGACTAAAAGAAGAAAAAAAAATTAATAAAAGGTATATAATAAGTCGGTACTCTAATAACTAAAATAAAGCGAATCACAAAAAAAAAAAAAAAACTAATTAATATTGACTCGTATTCCTCAAGCTGGGGCATATATATTTCTCTTATAAAGCTTGGAATAAATAGAAATAGCATGTAATTTCCTAAGACCATTTATAAACTAACAAATAATCAAAATCTAATAAGCATGAGGTCATAAAAAAAATAATAATCTACCTCAAAATATTTCGTCAGCTCATAAAATATCGAATCACATACAATATATTAGATTACTATCTCACTATCATAGAGAAATATAATAGCTCTCTAAAATAGGAAACAAATCACCTCTAACAAATATTTAATATTCAAAAATTAACATTCTCAATAAGATTATTATAATTTCTCTTATTTTTTAAGACACTAAACAAGTTTGATAAAAAATAAATCCCAATGATGAATCTCTTCTTAACATGAGGATGCAAAGAATAATATTCAAATAAAATTATTTATGAAAATCTAACAAATAACTAAATATACTAAAAAAATAAAAAAAATTTATTACACCTTGTAATTGTCAAACAATTTTATTTTTCTATGGTGAACATATGTTAGAGTCAATATTTATATAGAAACCTAAAAAAAAAGTTTTTGCTTGAATCTAGTCACAAATATATTGGGGTACACCCAAATAATCAAGACTTAGATAAAATAAAGTCCATATAAGGATTTCCAAAAACTGAAAAACTACAAAGTCAAATTTATTCTTCCTAGTATTGTAAAATTTAGTTGCTACCTCATGTAATTTTCCTCATCGAGACCATAATGGAAGAGTATTTCTTACACCTAGTTAATGCAACAACTATTAGTAAATAGTATAAGAGACAAAAGAACCCTCGTCGAAGCCATTTGAACAACTAATGGGTGTGTATGTAAGTGATTAATATTAAAATTCAATGCAAGATTTATTACATTAAGTCTACTCTTTAATTAATTTATCCTGGCATTAGGCATGATTTTTATAGCAAATACTCACTTGCATTCTACCGATGGCTTTGAGAACATCTAGAACCCAAATACCATGTTTGAAAAAAAAATTATCACATATCTTTTAAATAAAAGGAAAACTAAATTTTATAAACTAGTAAAATAATTTTAAAAACAAAGTATATAAGTTAATATACATAAGCATGAATAAAAAGAGCATGTAATGAGCACTCATTTATAAAATAATAGTAATTCACAAAAAAGCTGACAAATATTATAATGTAACAAACTACCCCTCAAAACTAGTGCATGTCGCTAATATGAAGTTTAAAGAAGAAAAAAGTATAGCCCGAAATCATATCAAAGATTTCATGAAAATATCTACAAGTTAATCTCTAGTAGGCTATAGAATCCTCTCGCATACCTTTTTGGATAAAATGACTACATACCTCAATTTCCTTCATCCTGTTTGTGAAGGACAAAAGTTAGTTTATCACAGATCATAATAATTAATCTACAAATTGAAAAAATCAACTCATTAAATAAATATCAAATTCAAAAAAGCTCACAAGTAACAAGTATCATAGACTTATACTCCACCATAATACTCAATCAAGAAATATTCGGCTAAATATTTTTTTTTTAACAAACAACATTAAATCACAAAAAAAGAATAACTCATGATTAATTTCTTCTATTTACCTAATAAAGTCCAAGTAGCTACTAGTAATATAAATCATATCTTATTTTGTGACCTTTATATAGTTACCTTTTTTTTTTATAATCTTATGATATATAATAAAATCAACAACACATGTAATTTGAAAAAAATTTCCACCAAAATCAAGTGGAGCAACTAAAAGAGTACAACACAATGATCAAAACTCAAAAAATATATATAATATATACTTCTTTTTGATAAAACTATTTCTTCACATGAATAAGTAATCTCGATTTCAGTAAAATAACAAAGATGATCATTTTTGTATGAAACTTTATCTGAATATAGTTTTTAAATTAAAAAATACTCAATTGATCATCTATTGTTATGATAAAATCATCTATATAAGCTAACAACAGAATATACATATCATTTAAATTATATTTGTAAAAACAAGAATAACTCAAAATATATTCAGAAAACCTAAAGAATTCAACCAAGGAAAAAAATATTAAGCTGGTCTCTTAGTAACTACAACAAATAGAGGTGTTAAATGGGCTTTGTTGGCCAGAAACACCTCAAAAAGAGGTAGTTTGGCTTAGCATGTTGGTCCCCTAACATTAAACAATAAAATACTTTTTACAATCAACAAACACAACTTATCGTAACTGAAATTATAAAGTACTTGAGTAAGAAAAAAAAATTCTACAAGATATATTATTGCACTGAATATTTCTTTGATTTCTTTCACACAACAATCAAGAGATCAAAGTTTTTCAAAAAATGACATACCCATAAAACAAAATGAATTAAAGAAAAACTTAATCAATATAATTAAGAGATGTAAAAGGAGTATATAAAAGATCAACATGAATTTGGGCAACTACATATTAGATGCACTCAATCATAAAGTATAAAACTTAGAAAAATAACAATAATAAAAATATAAATTAAATATTACACTTCCTCAAATTGATATGTAAAAATATCCAAAATACCAATAATAATAGGAAAAACAATATGAAGATATATGTTAGCTAATCTACACTATATATATATATTAATTTTAGTAATAGAATTATTTTAGATTTTCATGATAAAAATAATATATTTTTATGTGATTCATATGCTCTTGAAATATCAAATTTAAGAATATATGTCATATTTTTGACTGTCACAATAAAAAATATCATGAGAAACAAAAAGATATCTAATTTTCTAAAGAAGATATATGACTAATAGTATCTCACAAGTGACAGTCATAATTTCTCTTAACTTTGCCTCTTTGTTGGATCTTAAAATAATCAATTGACTTTCAATTTTCCAATAAACAAGATTGTCTCAAAGAATACTACAAAAACTCAAATATGAACTAAAGCTCTTCTTAGAACAAACAGATGCCTAACACAAATATGAATACATTGATAATTATATATGCATTAGATCATTGAAAGAAATCTCAATGCATGAAATTTTATTTATATAACTAATATGCAAAAAAATTACATTTGGGTGATTATATCATGAAAAAAACTAGAACTTAATTAATTAAACTAACTATATAATTTATATTTGGTCTGATGAAAATCAGATAGTTAATATTTTTTATAATTTTCTTATATATAGTAGAATAGATTGGGGTAGTAAATAAACTAAAATATCTATTTAAGCATAATCCGAATGGCCAACCTTTATAAAAATATCAGTTGCATACTTAATCTTCACAACATAATACATCTTATGGAATAGACAAATGATATCCCAAGAAAGTATTTGAAACTCTCAAGATTATTTGTCTAAAATTATAATTGAATATACTCATTAAATTAAATGATTCTCAACTAGTCATTCTCAATAATAAAATTATCATTCATGTATACAATCAATAAGATTAACTTATAATCTGAGCTCTTCCAAAAAAAAATTATATCACAAGTACAATCCAAAATAAATAATTAACAAAATAAAATTTTACAAATCACACACTCATAACTACTTCACAACATATAATATATTCTACAATTTAAACCTATAATCACTAACACTAATGCTTGAAAACCAAGTAATTACTTCATATACATGGCCTCCATATACACGTCTTCTATATATACTACCAACAATATAAGAATCTATATTGAGATTATCTTAATCACTAGAAAAAAAAATATTTTAATAACCTATATTAAATGTATGATTGAACATTATCGAAACAAATTTCACCTTAAGAACATCACCCTTCCAATTTGGATCAGTCTTCACATTGGACACTCATCTACAACACAACAAAATTTTCAATAAGTCAAGATACTAGTTCACAATTCTAAATAAAATAAAAAATATTTATCTATTTCAACATAATATTTCATCATCATTAATGAGATCATATCTCAAAAATAAACTTAAATATCTTAATATTACCAAAATAATCAATAAAAGAAACCAACAAAAGAAATTAACAAGAGTAGAAGAATACTTATAAAATTCAATTTAGAATTTCTATTTTGGTCATAGTTATCAAAGCGCATCTTAGGGATGCCTATAACCCAAGTACTACCAAGCCAAGGCAATGAGTCTTGCATCACCTCGCACCAAGAGCCCTCCCCATACAAAACATATTATTTCCAAAGTTTGTCCTACAAATAAATTATTCCTAAAGCCCCTCATAAATTATATTATTTCTAAAGATCTCACACCCACTCAAAAAAATTATAAATAATATATTTAATATCTTAAAACTTTACATGTTGAATTGTTAATATTTTATTGCTTTATTTTATAACTTTCAATATTTTTAATGATTGAAAAAACTAATAGTCTTTGATTTTATGTTCATTGTTATTTATTGACTTTATTTTATTAATTAATGAAAATTATAAATAATATTTAGTGTGTGTGTTCGATAGAGTTTGTCTCAAAAAAAAGTTCACATCTTAATTACACATTGAGTCTCAAATAATTATTATACATTTATACAAGTTAGAATTTCAATATAAATAAGAAAAAATAAAGGAGTAAAGAGGAGAGAAAAAAAATATTTTCACATAAATTTTAATATCAAAACTCAAAAATAATAATAATATATACAAACTCAAGTTGGGGCATCCCACATGTTGAATACTTCTATACAAACTAAACAATAAGTTATACCAAACATCAACAACCCCCATCAAGCTGATATAAACATATCATAAATACTAAACTTAAAAGAAAAAATACAAGTAATCTTTTAAGCATCTTCATGAAAATAATTATAATCTTCTTGATTATAGACATGTAGACAATAACTATCGAATCATATTAAATCTTTTCTCATAGAAAATAATAATAAATTTTAATATATTTCATATTATTTTTAAAATATCAAATTGATAATAATGTGTTGACTTATTTGATTATCACAATAAAACAATAACAACCTCTGAACAACTACATCCAATTTTGCCTATAAGTAATTAATGTATTTAAACACACAAGTAATCAATATCATGATATTATACTATACCTCAATACTAGATCTAAAAATAATTATATGCAACTTTTTTAATAGATAAGATAAAAACTATCATTAAAAAATGTAAGACCATAAAGTAGATCTCTTTAGACTTTATACTTATTGGAACACAACTAAAATTTATACATGTTGAGATTTGATTATCCTCTTTTTTTATAAATTATTTTGTTAATTTTTTATTGTTTAGGAGCACCCAACATGTGAGTTACCCCAAACTATATGTATTGAGTTTATATTATATTGTTAAAACAATTGTTTACAATTAATAATTTTTTTTTTGTTTTTTACCTCTTCATTCTTGTCGCAACTCCACTTCCCAAAAACATAATGGTCAAAATTCTAATAGTGTTGATTATGGTAAAGTAATGATGACAAACATGGTGTTGGGGAGGCGATGCAACTTCCACAAGTGCTAGCGAGGAATTTTGCCATTGATTGTGGCGGTTGCACCACGTCACTGTAATATAAAACATCAACATACAATAAATATTTTAGATTTATTTTTTATATGTAATTTTTGGATGTTTGACAACATAGTCTCAAGTAAAAAAACAATTTTTATGACATGGAAGAGACATTGTAGAAACATCAATCGACATTATTCAACCAACGTTAGATTTTTTTTAAAAGGGAAATCCCTTTGGAAAAGCAGCTCAAGTGATAGAGAAGCCTACATTTTCTCTTTTATTAATTAATTTTATATGTATATGTGTGTGTGTGTGTGTGTATATATATATAGAGAGAGAGGGAGGGAGACTAATTTTATATTTCATTTATTGTTTTTATACTTGTGCATAAAAGTATACATTGTGGTGATTAAAAATTATTAAAATTAATGTGAGACCACATAAAATAACCCAATAAAAATTGATAGTTGACACTTTTTCTCTCTAGATTACATCAACGAAAGTCTGATTTGTAGCTCAGGGATACATTGATTAATTATAAAAGAATTCACCTCAAACTGAGACTAACAAGTGAATACATATTGATACACAACTATAAGTGTATTTGTAGAAATCAATTGATCAAGTATATCAAGTATGTTTGGCTCTTGTGATAGTTGCAGGATAATTTGGTATATAATCATTTTGATGTATTTTTATAAATATTTTATATATGATATTATTACTTAGCTATAGATATATAATTTGACTAACCATGACAAAGTAACTTACTACATGACTTGGACACAATTTTGTGAATGGATTTATAGCATGTTAATAGTAGTGACAAATTAGAAGGTATTGAGGAGATAGATTATTCAGAAAAAGATAGTCTTATATTTTTCCCATACATTCAATAGTACTCTTTACAAACATTCAATAGAAAAGCGATATACTAGTTTGCATACACAAATTATTGGGAAGAAGATAGTCTCATCTTTTCCAGAGATTTATTAGAGGATAACTTATATGATTACAATTATACTTAAATCAGGTAAAATTGATATGAATAGTCATAATATTATGACATCTTCAGCACATCATAATGATGAGAGAGTTGAAAGGCCTAGCATTGGTACACTGAAGGACAACAAGATAATAATGACTTGTTATTTAAGTGTGAAGTCGAGACATATATGAAAAATATATTAGATATCAAACTCTAAGTTATAATAAATTTTTCAAGATTCAGAGACTATACTATGGATCACTAAACCTACTCAGGTTGAGGTCTCTAAAAACACAACCATTGGAGATGTGATTCTTTCTTGGGATAGATAGGTGCTCCTGATTGTGTTTTTTGAGTATCAATGAATCATGTACATCTACATCTACTACACTCTTTGCTCACCATCTTATATCCCTCACTATTATCTTGGCTAATTGCACCGTAATATGAGTTAGGAGATGTGGTAATATTAATGTTGATCATTATCTCTTGATATATATTTTATATGTACCAGAGTTTTATTATAATTTATTTTTTATCAATTATTTTATAAAACAACAAAATTGTGACATTGTTTTTTTTACTTCATGTGTTTTTATGCATAATCATCAGACAAGAAATTAAGATTAGGCCGGATAAAATGTACACGTTATTCTCATTTCACATGAGCCCTTCAAGATACATGTTGACTATTGATTCATTAATGATTTACTCTCATCATCCTTCACGGAAAACGTTGATGCTTTTAAAGTGAAACATTAGATGAGTGACATCTATTGATTATGAAAAATATCAATCAAAAAAACATATTAGAACTTCATATTTGGTACTCTAAGAGCAGTACTAGGAGAAACTCATTCCATTTGATTCACTCAAATAATTTAAAATCTTATTGAATAATCACATATGATAATCTAAGATATCTTATTATTTTTATTGATTATTATATTCATTTACATCGTTGTTAAAATTTGTGGAAAGATCTTAATTTGTTTTCTATTTTTGAAAAATTTTATGAAAGAGTTAAAATATAATTTGAATATGTCATTCAAATATTGAGAAGTAATAATATATTAAAATTCATTTTTAATTAATTTTCTTATTTTTTTTGAAGAACTAACATATGCCTAAATATATTTGGGAATAAAAGATGCAGACCATTTTTTGATTATACTAGTTTTGTCAAATGACATCATCTATTTTCTCATGCCATGTTTACTCCAACTCATTTTTGTCAGTAATAGTTTTTTTTTCCTTCTACTTAAGATTTTTGATTATACTAGTTTTGTCAACGATCTCTCTCCAACTATAAAAAAGATAGTTACACGTATAATCAAGAATACTTGTATTAGGTATTCTAATATTCAAAAAAGTATAAGTATTATTCACAATAGTCTAGGAGAGTTGTTATGAGTACTGATGTATTTTTTGAGGGCATGCCTATTTTTATTAACTCAATTTAAAAGAACATACATTCATACATTATAGTAGTATGCAAATTTCCATACCCAGTGATTTTTCCCTATGAGTGAGTGATGACTGATAATGCTCATATGCGTACACCTAATATTAATTCAACTAGCAAGACTAAATTTGAAATGAGTAGTAACATTTCTCATATGGATCAACGCCAAGGAGAGGATTCTAGTATGTGTGTCTCATTAGACATGAGATGTGAATATCTCCAAGAGAAGTAGATGAGGATAGGGAAACTTGATGATCTCAATCAAAAATATATTTTCCAAATAAATCTTTTATCATATCAGCTGATCAATCTCAGGAAAATGAATTGAACCTTCATATTACAATAATTAAGGTATCATTGACATATTCTACTCAATATCATTTACCGTGATTATTTTCTTATTCTCATTTTAATATCACATATTCAAACTTTTTATTCTCACTTAATAGTTGCAGGATTCCAGATTCTCTTTTCGAGTCACTCAATCATTTAGGATAGCAACAAGCTATGTTAGAAGAAATAAGTGCAACCTCATTTAACCATACATAAGATCTCATCACAAACTCAATAAGTAAACAAGTAGTAGGATATAGATGAGTGCACAAGATGAAGATGGAACCTGCAGCAAAGATTGATCGACGCAAGGGTAGGTTGGTAGAAAGAGATTGTATTCAGACTAATGATATTGAAAACGGAATATTTTTTTCCTCTTATAACCAAGATAATTACTATTAAGTTATTACTTTCTATTACAAGATCGTAGAAGTAGATGATATATCAATTAGATATAAGAAATACATTCTTTCATTGTGATTTAAAGAAAGAAATGTTAATGTAGTAGCCACTGAGATTTATTATTCCTAAGAGCATAAGTATTGTGTGCAAATTGTAGAAAATATTTTATGACCTATTAGTCTGTAGAAATAATTTTAGTTAAGATATTTCCAATTGATCATTTTTTTAATCAAAATATATAGTTCAAAAATTCATGAGAGATAACATTTCTTTTTCAGAATAGATATATTTTGGATATTTTATCTAACTTGAATATGTCTGATTATGCACCAGTTAACTCGCACCATTTGATCGAGGAGTTGACTTATCTATAAATATTAGTTTGTTAGTCAATTCCATAGTTATTAAAGAGGCACCTCAAGCATGTCTAAAGCCTAGGCTCATGCAAGCTCAAGTCAAAGCACCTCGTCTTGTCTAAGATTTAATCACTAACTATACTTATCATGTGTTTTATATAAAATTTAATCACTAACTATACTTATCATGTGTGTTATATAAGATTTAATCATAATCAAGAAAATTTTCCAATAAGAATCTTATAAATAGTAGAATTAACTGGAATAATCATGTCAAAAATAAAGTTAATATTTAAATCAATAAGAATATATGATAAAGTACAAGTTAAAAAATCACTCTATAAGAATATCACATACATATCTCATCTGTGATAAGATGAAATACCTTACAAAATAAGTCACTTATATGCTAAAAAATTATTAGAGTCGCTCAAATTCTTTCGTCTAAAATTGTTCTTGAATGCACTCTTTGAGTTGAATGATCCTCAATTCATCATCTCTCATAATCAGAATGACACATGGATGTGAAAGGCATAAGGTGTACAAAGGCAAAAAGGCTTCCTAGGGCTAGATGTGTCAACCAGGCCGGGCCGGGCATGGACGGCACGAGGCATAGCACGATTCGGTCATGCCTGGACCGGCACGGCATAAAAATTTCTCGTGCCTGTGCATTGCTGAGGCCAATCGGGCATCGTGCCGTGCCTGGCACGGTACCTCGGCACGAGCCGAGAAACCCTAATTTTTTTAAATTAGGATTTCGGCGGTGCGGCGTCACGACGACGTGCGCCAAAACCCTAATTTAAAAAAAATTAGGGGTTTGACTGCGTGGTTGCACAACGGCGCGTGCTGAAATACTAATTTTTTTTAATTAGGGGTTCGGCTCGGCCAGGCCGAACCCGGTGAATTCGTGCCATGGGCCCGATTTGAGCTGACCTTCACAGAACCGTGATGGGCTAGGCACGGCATGGTACAGGAACCGTGTTGTGCCTGACCCGGCACGAAAGCACGGATGGGCTGGCTAAAAATGGGTTGGGCCGACCCGACACATCCCGCTTGACACCTCTAGCTAGGGCCTTACGGCGCAAGGCGCACCCTATTTTACATATATATTTTTAAAAATATTAACAAATATAATAATTATTTATCATTAAATATCATCAAAAATATAAATACAACCAATAAAAATAGTCAAATACATTAATAATACATCTAAACTTAAAATTTCATAAAATATGTCAACAAATCTAACAAATCTAGTCTTCAAAGTTTTTAAAAAATCAGAAAAATTATTAATAGAACATGGCAACATGCTAACACATATTCCTTGTTCAAATTCATAAATCATCCAAGCAAAACACATTAAAATAATTAATTTTTTCACAATAGTGAACAATCGACACACATTCATCCTCCACATCCACATAATGATCATCACCATCATTATAAATTTTCTCATTCTCCCCATTTTTCCAATAATTACTCTCATTCTTCATCTATTAATAAAAGAAAAAGCAAGGGTCCAAAGCTTGTAGCTGTTTTATTTTTCCTTGATGATGATGATGATAACCTATTTGAGCTTGTTCTAACTCTAGTATCAAATCTAGGCTCTTCATCTTCACTTGCTCTAGCTCGAGTATCAAATCCAAGCTCATCATCTTCACTTGCTCTAGCAACATCACCTCATATAAAGTCATAATCATCAATTACTAAATCATCTTATGCATCTACATGATCATGAAAAACCTCATCATTCATTCTTCCTATCAACCACTCATTACTCTCATCAATTTGTTTCAATGATATCAACCACTCATATTAAGTCAATGATATCACGTTCATCATATATTTTCTTCAAAACTCGATTATACTTGATGTACAATAAATCATTCAAACGTTGAAATTCTAATCTATTTCTCCTCTTAGTATAAATCTACAAAATTTTCTAAGTACATAAATATTTATTATTCACATATGATATTTTTAAACTTAAAATATTTTTTAATATTATTAAAAATACATAATATTACTTATGTTTTCAAAGATGCTCTAATTTCTTTCACAACCAAGTGCACTACATGTTAGGTTAAGAACATTCATAGTAAATTTTTTAAATTTTTGGAGCTGAAGCTTCAAATAAAATCCACCAATCAGCTATAATAAATATAATAAAGATAAAATATTTTAGTGATGAAATTCAAAATAATTCACCTATTATCTACTACCTAAAATATAATATAAAAAATTTGAAAAAAAAAAACTAAGTATCTAACCTAGTGTTTGTCTTCCTTTTCCTAATAACTGAGTCCATTCCAAATACTCCTTCAACCTTTATATATATATAGTCAATTCATCCACAGCTTTCTCTTGTATATTAACCTCTTTTATCATTCTTTCAATACATTTATATAATTGTTTCATAATGACTTCATCATGCTCTAATTCTGGTTTAGCATATAAATTTTCTAGGTTCGATAAATATTCAACTATGTGCAAAGGCTGATGAAGCTAAATCTTTCACGTCCTATCAATGATTTCAAATAACCCTTTGTACTTCTCTTCATTACCAAGAAAATTATTCACAATAATTTACTTAGCTCTAATCATGGTTTCAAATATATTACTAATAAAAAATTTTTTTTTCATCATCAACCAAGCGAAGCACATGAATGAGAGGACTTAAAATCCTTAAACATAATATAATAGTATTAAAAAAAAGGCATTATAACCATTTTAGCTACATTCTTTCCCTTTTTCTTTTTGCCCATTTACTTTCAAACCAAATTACACTTGTGAACATCATTCACAAATTATTTTTTTGCTCATGTAAACAAGACAATGTAATAAAAGCAGTAACAAATCATGTCTTAGCAGGCCTAAGCAGTTCTCTTTGTCCTATAAAATGTATCATCATGTTGAGCAACCCTGAACGGTTATAAATGTAACTACTTGGTGATATGACTCTCTCCAAAGTCCTCTTGATGTTTGGTAGCTTTCCAATGTCAACCAAAATCAAGTCAATGCAATGTGCGATACATGATGTCCGATATAAATTAGAGCATTTTTTTACATCATTCCTAAATCATATTATATAATAAATTAAAATATATCATTCAAACATTATAATCTATGTTGCACGGACACGGATACGGACACGCGGATACGACACGGCAGGATACGGGGACACGGCAAATTTCAAAAAACTAGGATACGGATACGGCTAATACACGACATGAAAAAAAAATTAAATATAAATATCATCATCTTGAATATTTTCTTGATTACTTGAAGTCTCAGAATTACAACTCATTTTATTATATAATTCTGCATTAAAAAAAATTATGCATTTTAAATAATCTATATTAATTCAAAATTAATTTAATCTTATTTTTTTTTCTCCATCAATAATTTATTACATTTTTTATTATATTTTTATTATTTTCATAAAACAATAATTTATTTAAAATAAATTATATAACAAAAACTATTATACTTACATATTATATATTACTAAATATTACATAATACATACTAACAAGAGTATTCATATTTAAATATTCCATATTTTAATATTGCATATTTATTATTATTCTTAAAATTATGTATTTAAAATTAAAATAAATTATTTATTTATTATATTTTGTATATATATTAAACAAACAATAATAATTAAAATATAAAAAAAATATATTTAAGCCCTCTAACTCCTGCTCCCTCCCATTACAGCTTCTAACTCTAACATATATTTTAAATACCGTATTTTAAAATAATTTAAAATATAGTATTTTAAAATAATTTAAAATAAAATTAAACCTCTAACACCCTCCCCCTCCCCCTCCCCCGTACAGAAACTTTCCCCCCCTCCTGAAAACCCCTCCCCCCCTCCCTCCCGAAAATCCCTCCCAAAACCCCCCCACCGAACCCCCCTCCCGAAACCCCCCCCCCTCCCGATTTTCGATTTTCGAACTCTCCCCCTCCCGATTTTTGATTTTCGAACTCTCCACCTCCCGATTTTTGATTTTCGAACTCTCCACCTCCCGATTTTTGATTTTCGAACTCTCCCTCTCCCGATACAGATTTAAATCCTTACCTTAGGTAAAGTCGGCGGCTCGGCGGCGTGCTCCTCACTGTCGGCAATGTGCTCCTCAACGCGTTGGTAGGTAAAGACGCGTCGGGAGGTAAATGACTGTTTCCGGAAAACTCGTCGGATACTTCTCCGACGCGTATCCGATACGCCACGTGGCGTATCGGACACGTGTCCGACCCGTGTCCACGTGTCCAGGTGTCCGACACGCGGACACGGCGCTTCCAAACCGTATCCGTGCAACACAGATAATAATCAATAAAATTTTACTTATTCAAGCCCTAGGAGTAATTTTTATTACCTGTCATCTTATAGCTTTAGTGACTATCCATAATAACTTGAACCATATTTTCTTTCTCAACTTAGTTACCCACTTGTCTAGTAGTTCAAACATCTTCTATCTTGTCTTAATTATTGAAGAAACATTAATCAATTTCATGAATATAAATCCTTTAACACAACTCACTAAAATGTTTACCATAGTTCTTCATTTCCTATCGGTCTAACCATCCGAGATAATAAAGCATTCATTCATTTTCCAATCCATGTCATGATTCTTCATGAAATCTTTTGTAAGCTTAAACTCTTTCTTAAGGTGAGAACACTCATATATACTTGACTCCTTTATCCTCATATCATATTGACCAATAATCTCAATCATAGGTTAAAAACTTGGATATGTAACCGTATTAAATAAAATGACAGCATCATACATCCACCTTGAAATAAAAGAGCGATTTCTTTCTCTTACTTCCTTCTGGTAGACATCATTCTTAGTAGTTTGAGTCATTTTCGCACTCTTATTTTGAACTACAGTTTCCTCGTTAGGGGTGAATAATGATTCATCGACCCTTTCTCTCTTATTCTTTTCGCACTACCTCTACCTATATTACTTCTCACGTGTAATATTAGAAAAAACTCTTCTACATTCAACTTCTTCATCAATATCTTCAAAATTTTCATACAAATATTGATTTCTCATTTTCAATTACACTTTTTTATTTTTTTCCCATTCATATAATCTTTCATATCTTGTCTAATATGAACTGTGTATTTCGTACATTTTTAGGCATTTCTATATCCACCAACAAGATATTATTTGAATCTATAAATATCTCCTTTGGTTACCTTATCACAAAATATACAAATAATTATATTAAAATCTTATTGATTAATTAATCAAACATTATTTCCATATCGAGTATTTTCTTTCACTTTCATAAGTTGCGGTAAATCCAACTTCAATCTCATTTTCATTATCATTAAAATCTATTATTTCTTCTTTCAATACAAATAAACTACAACAAATAAAAAAGGTGAGTACCTTTGTTTGCTTCAAATAATTATATTAAACTAAATACACAAATTTAGTTTTGTTTATATGCGCATAAAAAAGGCAAGGTGCTATGTACCTTGAAGGTTTTTTTTATTTCAAAAGTGTATTATGTATAAGAGTTTTTTGTAGAGGTGTCAACCGGGCCGGACCGGCCCGGTACGGCACGAGGCACAGCACGATACGGTTGTGCCTGGACCGGCCCAGCAAGGGAATTTCCTATGCCCAGGTCCGTGTTGTGCCCGACCATGGCACGAACCATGTCGTGCCGTGCCGAGGCCAACCAGGCCTCGTGCCGTACCTGGCCCAGCACGGTATTGTGGTCTATTGGCATGGTACCTCGGCACGAGCTGAGAAAATCCATTTTTTTATTAGGATTTCAGCGTTGGGGCAGCGCGAGGGCGGGGCCATAACCCTAATTTTTTAAAAATTAGGGGTCGGCGGCGCAATGGCGCACACCGAACCCTTGATTTTTTTTAATTAGGGGATCGTGCCACGGGCCTTGTGCTTGGCTGAACTCCACAAAACCATGCAGGGCCAGGCACGACACGGTACAGTAACCGTGCCGTGACTAGCCCGGCATGAAAGCATGGTCAGGCCTGAAAAAAATGGACCGAGCCGGCCCGGCACGTCCAGTTTGACACCTCTAGTTTTTTGTATGTGAGCAAAAAAAAGACAAGTCTTGTAGAACATTTTATAGCGTTTCTATATCTACCAACACAAATTGTTAAAGGTATTTTGTTTGCCTTGAAACTGAGCAAAAAAAAAAAAAGAACTGGAAGCCTAGAACACCAGAATGACAAATTCTAGGATTTTTGTGCTTCAAATATTGATTTTGACTCTTACTGAGCCAAGACGACATCGTTTTAAAAGCCTTAAATATTTTTTTTTATAAATCACAGACCCCACCATGCCAAAACGACGTTTTAAAATTTTATAGTGCAAAACAACATCGTTTTATGTCCCAAAGAGACCAAACGATGTCATTTTGGCCAATGTTGCAAGTTGCAAAAATAGGAACCTTCATTCCTGCAACTCCCAATGCTGACGAATGACCAAAACAATAAAGAAGAAGATAAAACAAAGAAGAAAAAGATTTGTGGAAGATAACTTACCTGCACGAAAGCATGCTTGTGGAGAGCTTTACGCCTCAAGGAAGGCGCACACCTTTTATGCAATCCATGCGCATGCATGAAGGAGGCTCGCCTCTGCCAAGGCAAGGTGCAATGTATGCGTGTCGCTTGCGTCTGTCCTAAAGCGTGCCTTTCACAATTATGGAATGTCATTCAAGTAAATATTAATAAAATCATTCTACTACAAGGACTTATCTGAAAAAAAAAATAAAATATTTAGTAATACAATTGAATGAACCAAATGACTAAAAAAATCACAAATCAAACTCTCGATTACAACTTTAATCCTTACAAAGCCTTTTGCAATCTACAAATTGCATTTGATTATGCTGCTTGAAACCCTTGTAGTTGTTTCATATGTACCTTCTACTTAAGGTCAGCATGAAAAAATGGATTCTTCATGTCTACCTGACATATCCTCCAACGATGAAATACTATAAAGAAAATAAGAATTTGCATTGATACCATATTGATCTATAGAAAAAGAGTCTCCTCATAATCCACTCTCAATATCTGGGTGAATGCCCTTGCTATAAGTCTTACATAAAGATGATCTACTTTCTCATTTTAACTTATTTTAACAATAAAAGCCCACCAACAACCACCAATATATTTTTTATAATATCATGGTAGCGAGTCTCAAATTTCATTAAAGTGGATGAAAGCATCTCTTTCATCATAGGTTGATACTATTCAAGACAAGATAATATCTTAGAAAAAAAACTATAATATCATAATAGTATCAAGATAAATAATTAAAGAAACAAAATAAAAAAAATAAGACAAGTAAGAATATGTACTAGTGAAAATTTATGAATTACTATGTCATTTCGGCATGAAGGAAATCTCCCTATTTAGGAAATATCACTTTCTCAATTATTTGAATTTGTTGATTGATATGATAATTTCATAAAAATAACATCATGATAAGTATCAACTTACTTAGATATAGTCAATGGATGACTCTCTCACCTAACTAATGATTTAGGCATAGCTAAAAATAAGAGATAAATAGTAATAGATTCAAGTGCACCACCTAGATTTACACAGTTGCAAGGCTAGTTCTAAAATAAATCTTGATCAAAATAATCAATATATACACTCACTAAAATCCAACCAATTTTCAATACAAATTAATAGTATTATCTTTGGGAATTAGAATATCCAAGGAATACATATCACAAGACCCTAGATACCAACTTGTTCTATCATAGATATATATATATATATATCAAGTACAATGTAATAAGTTAAATAGTCTCTAAAAAAATTAGGATCTAAAAAAATTAGGATCTAAAAAAATATACACAAAGAAAAGAGATAAAATAAAAATAATTGATAAAAAATATTGTGATTAAAAATATTTCTCCCCAAAAATATTTTAGAACACACTTTACAAAAAGTCTAATATAGAATCTCATTATTTATATAATAAATATTAAATCAAGCTAACATATTTTATTAAATATTATTATTTCTCAATTTTTTATTATTTTTATCAATTTTAATTTTTATTATTTTATGAAAAATCTCAAAAATACAAAAAACCAATGAACTATAGTAAAATAAATATATTCATATAAATTCCGAGCAGTAATAAATAAAAATGATTAAATACTTAAACTACTTCTTGGTCACCTCTCTGCTAGGTCCTCATACGTAGAAATATTTTATTAAATATTATTATTTCTCAATTTTTTATTATTTTTATCAATTTTAATTTTTATTATTTTATGAAAAATCTCAAAAATACAAAAAACCAATGAACTATAGTAAAATAAATATATTCATATAAATTTCGAGCAGTAATAAATAAAAATGATTAAATACTTAAACTACTTGGTCTAAATATATCAGATTGAATGTATCTCATTCAAACAAGACTAATATGTAGGATAAAATATTCTAGTAAATTTTCTCACCTGACATATCTTATATGCTATAGTAGAAATATCCTTTAGACTTTGACAAGATATTCTTACTTGGTAATTAAAAGGTGACTTAGCCAAGAATGCACAGGTAAATAATCCAATAAACTCAAATATATAAAAGGAGATCTTACCATCAATGAGAGAAATATAATATATCCTACTCAATCACAATTGAAGTCTTCCTCAAAATCTTCCGATCCAACAAATAAACATTAGTAAAAATAAAAATAAAGTCAAAATAAAATTAAATGAAAATACAACTCATAGAGAACAAACAAACAAATAAACCAAGAATAAGCAAAAAATGGAAAAATAACCAAAACTCAAGTTTAATAGAACCATATCCAATAGCTTTTGAATATTTATCATAGGCTATAATATAATTTAAAGAGCAAGAAAACAATATAATGAAAAAGGTTCATGGTCAAAAAAATCATCATATCGTCGAGCTTAATCAAATTTTGGAAGAACAAATAAAAATTAATAATATAATTTTATAAATAAAACAAGATGATTGTATGTGAAAAACTTACAATTAGAACTCTCGGTAACTATTTCAGGTTACAATGTCTTCCATAATCAACAACTATATCTAATTATACTGCTTAAAATCCATGTAGTTTCTCCATATACATCTCCTCCCAAAATCACCTTAAAAAAATATATCATTCACGTCTAGATAATATATCCTATATCTATGAGGCGCTGCCTATGAAATGAGAATTCTCATAAAAATCATTTTAACCAATTGAAATAAATATTTACATCATTCATGTTGGACAATTGCGCTTCTACGGTGGTGATATTAAGATACATAAGATAACAAGAACAACAAAACAACAAATAATATATATCCAACTCACAATCCAACCACGACATAATCAAAAAATGAAAAATAAAACACCAAAAATAACATGGTTCACTAGTCGCTCAGTACGACTAGCTACATCCACCAGAAAAATATTTATGCATTATAGATTAAACTGATAAAACATCTTACAAAATGTGCAACACAAAGCAGTCACGATAAATCACGCAGAGAGAGAGAGAGAGGAGACGATGAATAGTTCTCAGGTCCGAAAAAAACAACCAGAAATTAAAAATTACAAAACATTTATAATAAAAAAAAAACTCTCTCGGTTCATTTAACCGGAGCGGATCGAATCATGGGACAAGTCAAACTCTGCTCCAAAAATTTCGGCCCACTGACCGAACAACAGGACCTCCGTTATTGTGCTACTGCTGCTTCTCCGGTCTCTTAATATTTTATTTCCTGCACTTACATGAAAATATTAAAATAGAAATAGAAATATTTAATTATACAAACGGATTATCAAAAAATAAATTACATATACCATAATTCACACCAAATATCTTTGTAAACCCTCTAACCAATATTCTAGTCTAAAGATTAACTACTTTGCCATTTGAAATTGGTTTCATGTAAACATTAATATGCAACTACACCTAACTTTTTTAAATGATGAGATACTAGTTCTCGAGTCCCATTAGAGTTAATGGCATGCATCTCTTTTATCATTATCTGATATTAAATTAGATAAGATAATATCTCAGAAATAATACTTACGTAAAATTACATGCTGAGTACAGTTCATCTAGCTTTTTTAGAGAGTAATCAAAAAATCAAGATTAGCTAGACTAGTTGTAGAATCCTTAACTCTTCGATAGGCTAGTCTCAAGTATGAGCAAGTTTAATATGTCATTTTCTTTATAGTAGATATGTATCCTAGGTGATTAACTCTCTTAGTTTCTAGCTCACATGAGTATGTATTGGTGAGGACTCATAAGCTATTATATTTCTAGACCTGAAAAACATTTGTCTTCCTAAGAAATCTTATTTTTTTGAATCAACAAGATTTATACTTATTAGTATATATAATAATTTCATAAGAATGATATAATGAATGAACATAAGCTAAGAAATAATAAAAATAATATCTAGGAAGCAAACTAATTAAACTCATGAAAGCATGCTAAACAATCTTTTCAATGATGTTGAACCTAAAAAGATATTTGCTCCAAGAACATAGAAGAGTTAGACGAGTAAAATTGTGATCACAATTTTATCTCTCCAAAATTATTTTGAAATATTCTTTCAAAGTAGGAGTATCTGAACTATCTCAATCAAATCTCAATTCTTTCTTTCCACAATATTTTTAGGGTAATGTCATAGTGGTATTGTGTTTGATACTCTTACAAAGATTTAAATTTTTAGTTGTGCTCTAGCAAATATTTTTATTGATTATTATACTCACTTTACTTTTAAAGCAATCATTCTAATTCACTCTACTACTTATATGAAAGGTATATAGAAGATTTATTATCTAAATAATATCAAAGTAGATATAATATATACAATCAGTATAATTAATTTTTTCTTAAATTCTCCTTGAATGAGTTCACATTAATGGAGCTTTTCACATACTAAGGTATGAAAAGAAATGTCCAGAATTTAGGTTTACTTTCAATGTTCATGGAAACTTACAGTTAGCCGAATATTGAGATTTGACTTGGTCACTAACATACCCTGTGATTAGATTAATTATAAAATTTTATATTTTTCTTTGTGATAATATTATATCGAGAAAAAATAAAAGAAATAATTATTTTAAAATCAATAATAAAGGCAGAATTCAAAATAATAATGAAAATTACTTGTAAAATAATTTGAATACGTCTACTCTAGAAAATTAAGAATCATTTTTTCTCATACAACTCTTTTCTATGACAGGCAATAAAACATATATCTTCAAATCTAATATTTAACAAATAGTCAATAAAATGATGATGGACTACTTTTTCCTTATGAAAAAGATTCATGATAAGATTATTATTATAATATATATTCGAATAGCATAACAACAAACATACATCTTCATGTAGGCCTAGAAGAAACCTCCACATTACTTTTCTTTAATCTAAATTTATTATTGTAAACTTGTACACACCAACATAAAATAAGTATTATAGTTTAATTGCTCATTCTTATTTTATTTTATATTATTTTATGTTTTAAATTGAAATGCCAATCATATGAAATGTTATATAATCTTTTTTGTTCATTTTATAAGAATTTGCTTGTATGATATTACTCATTGAGCATTATTGTATTTTTCTATTTTTTAAATTAATTCATAACAAACACCGTATTAAAAAAATTAAAATAAGATATACCATTTTTGATGAACACACAATTATCATTAGCATTTTTTTCCCAAATTTGATACCTTAAAATATAACATGTCAATTTCTACATTAGCATTACCAATATTGATGAGGAAATCAAACGAACCTGAGAAATTTGACAGCAATTATTTTTTATGAATAAATGTGGCTGTTTCTCCAAAACTTTGTTCATGACATCCAATCCCTGTGCAAGAGCTGTGGAAGGGTCCTTTGGTTGGGATGGCTGCATGCTTCCAAGAAGTTTTTCTAGGTAATTGAATTTAACATTTACATTTGGCCAGACAGCCAAAGCTTGAGAAAGCAGCTCTAAAGCTTGTTTGTACATGGAACTTGCCTCCTTATCCTTGGGTTCTATAACCAATGCAACCTGATTTTACCAAAGCACATACATACCAAATTCATTTCATCATAAAAAAATTGTTGATCTTACAGCAGAAGTTTACAAAAATCATATCATCATCAACAACAACTATGACACTGTAGATAGACTATGGAGTTTTTTCAATCACCTTTCAAAATATTACAATTGAACAAAATATAGCATAAAAAAGGTACCAGCAGAAGTATACATAAAAACAAAATCAACACCCTCCCCAATGCTCTTAGTTTTTAAAAACACGAATCGTCCTCACCAACAACTATTAACATATCAAAAATATAAATGTCAAGAAGTATCATTTAAAACACATCAATATATAATGATTAAATGTGAGACTATCAGAGAAGAACAAATAATACATAATGATAATCATATCCGCTATCCCTCACATTCTAATAACCTATTATGTATTCATCATCTTCTAGATCATTCATATTTTCTTTTTTATTTATCAAACAAAAAAAAAAGATTATACGGCAAAAAACCATTTAATTCTTCTAAGTTATAGTATAAGTGTATTATTTAATCTTTTTTTAGCTTTAATATAAAACTCAATCTCTTTCACTCAAATATTAATGTCACCTTCATGTGAATATATATATTTTTTATTTTTCAAATCAATCACTCATTACAATTTATTATGATAGTAGTATATTTTCTTCAATGCCTAACTGAATCTATACGTTATGAATATGTATTATTCAATTTTTTTTATTATACTTAATGAATAATAGATTATTTAAGCATTTATATTATACGTTATTTCTTTTTTTTCTCATGAACTATACAAATTGAGAAATTTAAAAAAAAAAATTTATTTTGATTTGAGAAATAATTTTGATATATTATAAATATTTTTATCATTAACTTTAAAAATTAAGTTTAGTTTCTTTCACAACCAAATGCATTACATGTGAGGTTCAAAATCTTTATTATAATTTTTTGTAATTCTAGAATCGAAGCTTTGCATGACAATTACATTCAAATGTATCATACATGTTAAAAATAAAGAATTTGCAAAATAATAAAATTAATATATATATATATATATAATTAAGTAAGATTAATAATTAACTTGATAGTGTATCTCATTATCTTGATAGCTAACTCGATCTCAAATAGAATATTGATACTTATGTAAATTCTGCTATAATTTTTTTCTTATTTTATAAAATATTTCATAAACTTCAAGGCTCATTTATATAAATAATCAATCAATCATGTATCATATTTCATTTTTTAACTTCGAGGCTCATTTATTACTTATTGTTACATATAAAGATATGTAAAGTTGAATCTCTGATCTCGTATGTATGATTTTGATCACCTCTTGAATTTATCTTCACTTCTCTAAAAACTCTTCTCAATAATTTTCTTAGCTCTATTCATTACCTTGTATATGTAACCTGTGTAGTTGATTAAATATGAGAAAAATGATCACATAATATATCTTTCAGAACTAAAACAACACTCTTTACTCAATAAGCTATCTTATCATGTTTAGTTGATATGAACTATAGTATATATAGTCAGCAAGTACAGAGTCATTCTTCAAAGTCTTGATGTTAGAATAATTTTCAATATAATTGATATCAAGTTATGATAGTTTGCAGTGCTAGGAGCCCAATACATATGTCGAGTGTTTCAATCTCAATGGTCATCCTATCTGAGATAATGTATATTGAAGTTAGCAAACATTTGAACGATAAAAAAATAAAAAATACAATAAAGTTTAAAAAAAAATTATTACCTATAACATAACTTGATTGAATTTATGCCTTTAATTACATTTACTACAACTTCCATCGCCCACTCATCAATCAACTCATATTTTTTTCATCTTTATTATCAAAAAAAAAAAAACAATAGAATATAGAAGTATTAATTTATTTAAATAATGTATCAAAAATTACCAATACTCTGTAGATGTAGTGCACACACGTCACAAATTGCCCACACACACATTAAATCCACGTTAGTGCATCTAGTTTTTTTTTATTGCGCAATTAGTGCCCAAACATGCATTGTGATAAACTCATACACCCACACATGTGTGGAGACTATCTCCATTGCCACCTATGTACCCTGAAGCACTCAATTTATGCCATTGAATGTCTGACGGCCACCACCAAAAAAATATCTAGAACACTCATTGTATATAATTTTGATGATTAATATCCCTCATGCAACTCGACGCCACCTTTCATGTCCAAAAGGGTACCACTGATACCATGTAAATACCAACTAGTATTTTGGTCACAATAAAAATTAGGAAGAAGAAGAAAGATAAAATAAATAAATAATTTAAATAATTTTGATGATTAATAAGGATGTAACACCCATTATATATATAGTATGGGTAAATCCATATATGAGACACTCCTTAATAATGATAGAAAACAAAATAAGTTACACAAAAAATAAAAACTCATACACCCACAATCTACTTTGTTACAGACTAAGAAGCACGGACACGGACACGAACACAGGGATACGACACGGCAGGATACGGGGACACGACAAATTCTAAAAAACTAGGATACAGATACGGCTAAGATACGGCATAATAAAAAAAATAAAATTAAAAATAAAAATTATTAATTATAAATATTAGGTATTTTATAAAATTTATTAAATTAAATTAAATTAAAATATTTTATTATATATAATAAATATATATTATTTATTTTATTTTATAAGATAATATTTATATTTATTTTATTTTATAAAATAATATTTTATAATTATATTATATAAAAATATATATTTTTTATTTTATTTTATAAAAATATTTTATTTTATGCCTCTGCCTCTCCCCTTTAGCACGCTCGCCCCTGCCTCTCCCCTCAATCACGCCCGCTCACCCCTCCCCTCTCAATCACACCCGCCCGCCCCTGCCTCTCCCCTCAAATCGTGCCGCCCCTGCCTCTCCCCTCAAATCGTGCCGCCCCTGCCTCTCCCCACAAATCGCGCCGCCCCTTCCTCTCCCCACAAATCGCGCCGCCCCTTCCTCTTCCCTCAAATCGCGCCGCCCCTTCCTTTCCCCTCAAATCACTCCTGTCTCTCCCTCAAATCGCGCCCGCCCCCTGCCAGTGGCCAACGCTGGCCACCGACGTCGTCGGACGTCGGGCACTATAGACGTGGATACGGCGCCGACGCAGCCATATGATATGCCACGTGGCATATCAGATACGGATTGTGCAATGATACGCCACGTGACGTATCGGACACGTATCCGTGCCGTATCTGTGTCGTGTCCACGTGTCCGACACTTGGACACGTGGACATGGCTGTAGGGAGCCGTGTCTGTGCTTCCTTGGTTACAGACACGCGCCTTACACCAAGCTTTGCTTTTAATTGTTATATATTCTTTTACTCTACTCTCTAAAATTATAAGATCTAATGAATAATAGCAAATTTATGTATTGTTTACATTAAAAATGAATCATAATAAAATAAATAAAAAAATTTCATATTTTTGATGATTTAAATTTAAAACTCAAACATCATTTGGATTGGCTTATAGATCTTCTCATGCAACTAAAAAATTAAAACTTAATAGATAAATAACTATAATTTAATCCACTTAATTATAATAATAAAAATAATATAGAATAATAAAAATTTAACATTATGTAGACATTACAAAAAACATATAGTTACAGAGAATATATTAGAACATGATACATTAGCAGACATATCAAGTAATACATCAAAAAATATGTTATATTATATTTTAGGCAATCTCAACTTAATAACACTAAAATCAAAACTACTACAACATTAGTGACTCACTTCAAGTACAATCATAACTTTATCAGAAAATGTAATACTAGAATAATATATTATGGCCTCTCAATTCTACTTAAATTTGTAGAAGATCCTTGTTTCATATATTTTATGTAAGAATAGGTTAAACTCACATATTATATCTCTTAGATCAACTTATCAAAATGATAATCTAGAATATTTAAAATTTAATTAATAATTAATAATTAAAGATTTCATGAATCATAGTTGAGGCTTGACTTTATATTTCTTGTTTGTTTACTTTAGTTTTTTTCTTTCATCATTGAAAAGTACTCTACATGTGAGCTATCCCATACTAAATATATATATATATATATATAATAGGTTTTATATTTTTGTTAATCATTAAAATTATTTTGAATTTTTTTCTTTTTTACTTCTTTATTTTATCTTCTCCCTTCCCTGTCTGCATTTTTCCAAAACACTAATTGGTAGTAAAGATATCAAGTGGTTCGGTCAGCCAAAATAAAAGGCACGGCCCAAATTAGTTGTGCTTGACCCTGCACGACATTGTTTAGAACACAACCTAAATCAAGGTCATACCGGGACCAGGGTCGTGCCGGCCCAAGGCATAGCTCATACCATGTTGAGTTGTGGGCATCAAGCCTTATGTTGGGCCAGGCAATACCAGCATGCCTAACCCAGTAGGCATGGACCAATGACAATAGACCCATGACCCAAGCCATGGACTCACAGACTAATGGGTCCAAGCCATCCGGTTCAATTTTTTTTTAAAGCACATGCTATTAGACCGTGCTTGTTATGATTTCACATAACAAGCCCTAGCATGGAAAGTGAGAAGCATAACCTATCACTTTCATTGTCAACAAAAAAATAAAAAAAAAAAACATTTTTTTAAATGTCTGGCAATCTATAGTCATCAAATTTATTTTCAACAGCTACAGCAGAAATTCAACGATTGTTGCATTATTGCCCTTCTAAAATATAATAAAAATTAAAAAATATATTTATTATTATTATCTAAAAAATTCTATAAATATAGAAAAGAAAATTTAAAATTTCATTCTCTCATCTCTTATTTTCAAATTTTTTTCTCTCAGCTTTTCTCTCTCAGCTCTCCTTACTCTTAGTTAGTCATATTGTAATTTTTTAAGTTGTGAATAATGGGACGTGGTCTTCTACTAAAATAAATTAATGTGGCATGGTTGGGGTTATGGTACACAATTATTTTTATGTTTTTAAAATTTAATTAATAGTTTATTATATAATAAAAAATTTTGAATATAAATAAAAAAATAAAAAATTATGAATTTAATATAGAGTAATAAGTTAATAACAACCCGAATGAAATGTTCTTTACCAAATTTAGGTTCTCTCAAATTATCTCAGCTAAAACTCATTTGTCTAAAAAACATACAAAAACTAGGCGAACTTTGATGATATAGACACACTTTAAGATAATAAAAATAAAAATTCTAAGATTATCGAAGAAAAATCAGCATAATATATATTATAAAAATAAGACATATAAGAGGGCATGTGACACTGATCAACTTATGAAATATATTAATCAATATATCAAAAAATATAATTCATTAAATCCTAGGAAAGCTCAATTGAGCAATAAGATTATTGAAGTTAAATCAAGTTCAACTTTATTGACCCCCTTAATATATCATAATATTTTTGAAAGAAAAAACATAGTTGAATTAATTATGATTATTGATCTTCTGATTATATTTTTGGAGAATCATAGAATAATCAATATTATATAGACTTATTTCTAATCAACATATCATTAGATTCCTAAGTCTATTAAAAAAAATAAAATTGTTAAATATTATAAATTTAAAAAATAATTAATAATTAATAAATTTAAGAAATATAATAGAGTAGTATCCTTAATGCTCGGTATCTAAAATAATCATGACGATACATCATTTGTATATTTCATCACCCACTATATAGATTCAAAATAAAGAAATAATAAAAAATTTTAAATTTTTTTAAAATTCTAAATTCTCATGATGATTCTACCATATATGAGAGTATGATGAAAATCTTTGTGATATATGATATTCAAAATAAAATATTTAATATAATTTTCTATAATACTTCTAATAATAGAATAATCATTAGTATATTTGTTAGAACTATTTGAGATGAACTATTTGATAAAATTTTTCATATCATGCATATATCATATAATTAACTTAATAGTAGAGATGAGAATAAAAAGTGTTTTCTCTACTTTATAAAAAATTAGAAATTCACTAACATACATTAGGATACCTAGTAGACAATAAAAATTTAGTTGTAACTATCTGTCATAGGGGCTTAAAAAATTCAAAATGATTGTAAGACATCATTGGAATTATACATAAATTATATTAGAATCATACAAACACGTGATATCTGACTACGTCAATAATAAGAATTACGAATATATTATTAATAATTCAATCTGAGATATAAAAATTTTAATTATGAAATTCATAAATATATTTTATGACATAACAAATATGTGTTCGTCTGAGTATACTCACCACTTATATTGCACTTAAGTTCGTATACAATACTAGTAATATATTTAGTAAATATAGAGTATATCATACATTTAGCATCATAACTATTGAGATTGAAACTAAATATTTAAAATATTAATTATATATTCTAACTATGTATTATTTGGTTGATTGTATGAATCATAAAGTTATGACAAAAGAGGTAAAAGGTATATTGAGATATATACCCACTTGCATAAATCATGCATACAAACTAGAAGATTTTATTCACAAAAAATTAAGTGGCATGTTTATATATTATGACACTAAGTATAATTATTATAGCGAAGCTCCAAGTATTGACATAAACACCAAATTTAAAGATAATATTTTTTTCTATTTAATTAGATAAAGATAAACAATATAATGATTCATTGAATATAAACGAACTCTCTCAATACTTAGACATTGATTACTCTTCATCATTTCACATGATAACAATAAGAATTATAATATTTAAGTTTGTGAAAATCATACGAATTTATTTATCTCATACTACATAAAATAGCACATGATATATTGACTTCTCTTGTATCTAATTTAGTATTAAATTTTGTTTTTTTGTTATAGCCAATATTAATTCAAATAAGAGATCGAGACTCCGATTAGATATCATAGATCTACTTGCATATATAAAATGTCATAAATATTTAAGATTAGACAATCAGAATAAAGCAAAAGAATTATTGACTAATGACGACTCAAAAAATATAGAGATAAAAAATACATAGACAACCATTAGTAATACCTTCAAATATATGCATGAAAATAATGATTTATATCGTTATACGCACTACCATACTATAGACATCGATTGATGATAATGATTCATGTTATTTTACATTATTTTTTCTTTCATATGATATAATATTTTTTTATCTTTTTTATTTTTGCTGATTATACTTCATGTATCATTATTAATCATATTAATATTATAATAACATAATATTTTTTTCATTTGAGTGATTTTTTTTTATTTTTATTTTGCATAAATATAAAATTAAAATTTTATAATATTTTACATAAATATAAAATTGAAATTTTATAATATTTTACATATATATAAAATTGAAATTTCAATATATTTTCATTTGGGCAAGACACGAATGTGCCGGGCTACCAGCCAAACAAGCTATGTTGAGCCTATTAAAGTATATGTCATGTCATGCCGACATAGCAAGATATCAATGTCATGTCATGCCTAGTAAGACATGATGGCAGAAGCAGGCCACATAAAAATAGATCATGCCGACACAGCACGACCCATTTGACACCTCTAATTAATAATAACATAGAGGTGTCAACCAGGTCTAGACAGCCCGGTCTGACACGAGGCATGGCATGATTTGGCCGTGCCGGGCAGGCCCGGCATAGGAATTTCCCTTGCCAGGGCCCGTGTCGTGCCGGAGCCAACCGGACCTCGTGTCGAGGCCAACCGGGCCTCTTGCCGTGCCTGGCCTGGGACGGAACTGTGGCCCGTTGGCACTGTACCTCAGGACGAGCCGAGAAACCTCAATTTTTTTAATTAAGGTTTCGGCGTTGCGGAAACGAGACGGCGTGGCCGTAACCCTAATTTTTTAAAAATTTGGGATAAGCGGCGCGATGGCACTCGCTAAAACCTATTTTTTTTAATTTAGGAGTTCGGCTGCGCGACGGCACGCGCTGAAACCCTCATTTTTTTTTAATTTAGGATTCGGCCCGACCGGACCGAACCCGGCAGATCATGCCGCAAGCTCGTGCCGAGCTGAACTCCACAAAACCGTACCGGGCCAGGCACAGCATGGTACAGTAACCGTGTCGTGTCTGGTTACTAGGAACAGTAGAGTGATTTTTTCAGCAATTTTTTTGGTGATGGCCACAAGACATATGATGGCATAAACCCAGTGATTCAAAACACAATAGCAGTGAATATAGGTATCATCCACAGTGTTCAGCATGGCAAAACAGACACATAACCAGAACAATAAGTGTGTGTGTGTGTGTGTGTGTGTGTGTGTGTGTGACTGTTTTAAAGTACTAGGAACCTTTGTTTCAAAGTTCAGCATAAAACCATAGTGGTTTATGCAAATTTAACTAAGTTTAATATTATTTTGAAAAGATATCATATTGTAAGGTTTGTTTTATAAATAAAATACAGAAAAAATAATAAGAATCATTATAAGACCACTAGAAATAATCTAATATAAATTGAGAGCATATGTACATTACCTTTTGACTATTTCAAGGAGAAGCTAGTATGTGACCAAAGGTATGTGTGTCACCTATTTCAAGACCAACCTCGGGTCAAGACTATTAAGTAGATGATTATTAATACGCAACTATTAATAAATCTCTGGTAGTAAATTAATCAAAGTATATACTGTGTATTTGACTAGCACGCTCCTATATTGGCACCCTAGAAATAATTGAATAACTAAGAAAAATAAAATTAATATCTAGTTGAGATGGCTATCACACTCCTGGTATATAAAAGTGTGCCTAGATTTCTTTTGAGAGAAGCAGAGTGACCACTAACTCTCTAATTAATTATATATCGTTCTTGTGCGGTGGAATGATAGTGGTCTTGAGAATACTACCTGGGAAGATTACACGGCATTTTGTCAAACGTACACGAGTTTCCACCTCGAGGACAAGGTAGGTTTTCAACAAGGAAGCACGGACACGGCCCCCTGCAGCCGTGTCCACGTGTCCGACACCTGGACAAGTGGACACGACACGGATACAGCACGGATACGTATCCGATACGACACGTGGCGCATCATTGCACAATCCGTATCCGATATGCCACATGGCGTATCAGATGGTTGCGTCGGCAGCCGTATCCACGTCTATAGTGTCCGACGTCCAACGACGTCGGTGGCCAATGTTGGCCACTGGCAGGGGGGTGGGCACGATTTGAGGGAGAGGCAGGAGCGGGCGCGATTTGAGGGGAGAGGAAGGGGCGGCACGATTTGAAGGAAGAGGAAGGGGCGGCGCGATTTGAGGGGAGTGGCAGGGGCTGGCGTGTTTGAGGGGAGAGGCAGGGGCGGGCGTGATTTGAGGGGAGAGGCAGGGACGGCGCGATTTGAGGGGAGAGGCAGGGGCGGGCGTGTTTGAGGGGAGAGGCAGGGGCGGGCGTGTTTGAGGGGAAAGGCAGGGGCGGCCGTGATTTGAGGGGAGAGGCAGGGGCGACACGATTTGAGGGGAGAGGCAGGGGCGGGCGTGTTTGAGGGGAGAGGCAGGGGTGGGCGTGATTGAGGGGAAAGGCAGGGGCGGGCGGGCATGCTTGAGGGGAGAGGCAGGGGCGGGAGGGCGTGCTAGAGGGGAGAGGCAGGGGCATAAAATAAAATATTTTTATAAAATAAAATAAAAAATATATATTTTTATATAATATAATTATAAAATATTATTTTATAAAATAAAATAAATATAAATATTATCTTATAAAATAAAATAAATATAAATATTATTTTATAAAATAAAATAAATATAAATATTATCTTATAAAATAAAATAAATATAAATATTATCTTATAAAATAAAATAAATATAAATATTATCTTATAAAATAAAATAAAATATTTTTATTTTATAAGATAAATAATATATATTTATTATATATAATAAAATATTTTAATTTAATAAATTTTATAAAATACCAAATATTTATAATTAATAATTTTTATTTTTATTTTTATTTTTTTATTATGACGTATCCTAGCCATATCCGTATCCTAGTTTTTTAGAATTTGCCGTGTCCCCGTATCCTGCCGTGTCGTATCCCCGTGTCCGTATCCGTGCTTCTTAGGTTTTCAAGGAGGAGAAGATGATACGACTCAGCCCATTTCAATTACCCAAGCTGAAAAATAATATGGACAATTTATTTCAATTACTCAAGCTGTAGAAGAACATGGACAGGATATGACACCAAGAAACAATACTGCCAAAGACATGGGCCTGGCTCCAACAATTGGTCCAAAAAGAGTGACAAGACCCCCAGCATGATTAACATATCATGTTGTTTGAGGAAAAAGCAACCAAGAGTTCATATAAGTTTTTTTTTTTTTTTTTGATAAATACAAAACAAACTAAATTTGTTCCTGAATGTCATCTCTAAAAGTGGCTGCATAAAAATGACGGCAATATCTTCTTGGCTGTTTTTTTATTATTCACATTGACCATAATAGGATCAAAGAACTTTTTCAGCAAGGTCCACACACAAGATCAACAATTTTATATTCAGAAGTTATTGGAGCACCATTTTTGTATTGAGTACAAACGTGCTTGTACTAACCAAATGGCCTATGCCATATCCCAAATCCATGAGGAACCTTCCATGGAATCCTTTGCATGGTGTCACTCTTACGAGTCAGCCCTCTTGCCACTGCCCCTGTTTTCTGATCTATGATAATGAATGTTCCGAGGTTCGATGGGTCAGATCCTAATGGGTGGATTTTTTGAATTGAAGAATTCTTTGATGTTCATGGTACCCCAGACCACCTTCACCTAATAGTTTAAATGGATGAAGCATTATAGTTTGGTTACAACTTGGCCAGCCTTCCTGGACAATTTGAAGCATTGTTTTAGTGTTTCCATATATGAAGACCAACAAGATAATCTCTTAATGAAAGCACCAATGATACACCTATCTTGTAATCACAAGATTGAACACTCTTCGAGCGAGTGCTGACTCCAATTCTCAATCACAAATCAAAAGGGAAAAAAATGGAGAGCAGAAAGAATAGAGAAATGAAGAAAATCTGTTTATACTCCAAACAATACCACCCCCTCTCTACAAATTCCGACCCACCAAAGGACTAGCCTGCTTACTTCTCTCCCTCTCTAAAGCTCCCAAATAATACCCAAAAATAAAACATAGAGGAAGTAAAAAAATTAAAAAAAAATTCACTTATATGAACTCACTTTTGCTTTCCCCTCAAGCAACATAATCTGTTAACCAGGCTGTAAGTCTTGTCGCTCTCTTTGGGCCAATTGTTAGAGCCAGGCCCATGTCTACAACTGTATTCTCCCTTGGTGTCATACCTGGTCCATGTCATTCTACAGCTTAGGTAACTGAAATGGGCTGTCCATGTTCTTCTACAACTTGGAAAACTGAAATGAACTGCGACGTATCAATTTCATTCCATTTGATAGACCCAAGAGAGAAACTATTTTACCTTTTACCAAAGAATATTTAGTGCACTAGTATTGTTCATGATCATTCTTTAAATAAAAAGAATATGGATGTGTGTCGACAAGTGCACCTTCATTAGATAATTTAGTACTAAAAAGAGATATAGGTATTTCTCATCAAAGATCATACAAATCATGATTATTATCAATATAATATTCTTCGAGGATAAGTCTTTTTTAAGAAAAAATACACGAGAACACAGCTTCAAACACCTTAGTGGTAGACTAGTTCTCGTGTCTAATTGTTACTCCTAACATAGGAGTAACCAATGACTCTACTTTTATGACTGCAACTAATAGAATTAGCATGATATACATTCAAAAAAATAAAGATAGAAAATATGAGTAACCCACTAAACACAAAATTTGAGTTCATCCAAGAGAGGAAGATAAAAATCTAAAGATTTAATGATCTCAATCTAAAAAACATATTAAATAAATATGTTCATAATATTCCACAATTAAGTATTTTTTTATAACATCTGATCTAGTTCAGAATAGTGACTTTAATCTTCAAATTGCAAAATAGAAGGGACTAATTATGGATTTTACGCAGCATTCATATCTCAAGTCGTGGTCTTTTTTGATACTAAATATTTTAATTTACAATCTTCATTTAATAACTTAAGGGTCTCAAACACTTTATAAGATACTTAGTCATCAAAAAAGACAACTATATTAAATGAACTAAGTACAATTATATCTATTTATGTGTTCATAATATTGCAATAGAAAGGCAACAAACATTTATGTAAGTCAATTGTGTGATGCAAATATATGTTCAGGATAAATATGAGACATATAATATTGACTACAAGAATACCATTTACTTATAGCCAAAATGATTATTATGAGGTTATTATTTTTTATTACAACATCCTTAATATAAAATATGTATTAGCTTAATGTAATGAATACATTCTTTCATTGTGAAATCAAAGAAGTATTTATGTATAAACATTCGGGATTCACTATTATTGGGCGGTTAGGCATGGTGTTCAATGTAGATTAGAAAGATATTGTATTACTTGAAGCAAACTCCTAGGATCTGGTTCAGTAGGTTTTCTTTTGTACTTACCACATTTGAACTTATGAGATACGTGTCGGACAATTCATATTTTCTTTCAACATAAATCAGTAGGTCGATATATGATAATAAATAATATATATCAATGATATTTTGATTACAGAAAATTATGAATTAGGTATATCTCAACGAATAATTTAGGATTTCCTATGTATTTCCTAAATATTGGAGACAAATTCTTAGGAGAAACAATATTCATTTCTTAGAAGTAATATATTTTAAATATTTTGTATAATTTAAATATATAGAATATGCACTTATAGATATGAGTTTAATTAGCCATAGACTCGTCTGCAATTATTAATTCCCTAATTGATTTCATCAAATATATGATAATTATATGAAAACTTACTATCTGATAATAAACAAACTAAATATCACTTGCAATATTAGTATAATTAGTATAATTAGTAGATAATTAGCCATAGACTCGTCTGCAATTATTATTCATTTAAAAATCATATACATAACTAAGTTGAGGTATATTCAAATTTTAATTAAACTCCAACGATGACATAGAGGTCTACCACGAGTTTGTATACTTTTCTATAGATAATTTTATCTCTTAAAAAATAATAATTAAATAATTATTTATAAATTTAGTACAAATATTGAGTACATAGCTTCAATATCAGTTACTTGTAAGTTATAGTGGTTCAATCACTTTTTAGATAAATTTTATCTACTAATTTAGATGTCGGTGACATTTCACGATGACAGTCAAATAACCATGAATAAAAATTTCTGATATATCCACTAATATATCTCCGAAATATCCATAAATTCTAAGTATTGATATATCTATCAGGACTAATATATCTATCATTTATTAATGCTCATATACAAAAATACATCAATATATCTTCGATATATCCAATATATCTATAAAATCCAAGTACCAATATATTTGTAAAATCCAAGTACCGAAATATTCATAAAACTAATATTTTAAAAATAAAAAATAACTAGACACATTGTTGTCAACTCATAAATTTACAAACAAATAAAACATATTAAGATTAATTATTACTTCGTACAATAAAATATTATGTGTGAACATTAGCAAACAACTATGAAAAGGTGTGGACAGTTGTGAACAACTGTGGATAGCTATGAAAAGCTATGGACAATTGTGAACAGCTATGGACAACTATGAACATGTCAGTTTTTTTTTATAAATAGGTATCATTACGACTCATATATGATAATTTGAAGAGAAATAATTTTTTTTCTATATTTTCTACATGATATCAGAGTGATGAGCTATATTTTCTATATTTTCTACATCATATATGATAATTTAAAGAGAAATTAATTTTTTCAAACAAAAATAGTTCATCAAGTTTTTCTGTGACCATTGATCTCGACGTGTTTTCGCCTATTGAGTAGCCCTTCCCCGGTCTAACATCCTACGTAATGACTAGTATTAGCCCTAATTTCAAGTATGACAGCAAATAAGAAGGGTAAAACCAATCCGACCATTTCTGACATCACTATTTAGTGGACGTGATTAAATGATAGTCCTATCATCACAGACAATTTCTCATTCCTCATCACCCATCTTAAGCTGAATACTAATATTTATCTATAATAGTCAAGTTCTGTTTTTATGTTCATCAACGGAAAAGACAAAGATGACTACTTGAATAGAAAACTCCAAACCTCGAAACCCGAGGATGCCTCCTATCAAAGATGGAAGGTTGAGAATAACACCATCAAGTCATGGCTGATCAACTCTATGACAGTTAAAATTAAAGAAAATTTCTTATTCTACGAAATAGCACATGAGATCAAAAAAGATGCACGTGCATCTTACTCCACTCAAGAAAATATTATAGCTGTGTTTGAAGTCAAAACAACCATCCATGAGTTAAGACAATGTGGTCTGACTATTACTCAATAATATAATGTCTTATCTCATCTATTATAGCAGCTTGATTCAATTTGCACGCATGCTTGGAACAATGTTGAAGATAGATAATGAATCAAATGAATCATTGAAGAAGACGAGACTATGAAGTTCCTGGATGGGCTCAACAAAAACATAGAAGATGCATTCTCAAAGATACGCAAGAAACAATTACAAAAGCAAATAATGATGGGAGACGTACTGGGTTTAGACCACTCTATAGCCTAGGCCATAAAAGATCACTTTCCAGTGATAGTGAAAAAAATTAATCCAGACAATAACAAAAAGAATGGTGACAGACCCTAGTGTGACTACTACAAGAGCTTGGACACACTCATGGCACATGCTAGAAGATACATGAGAAGAATGCTGATTGGAAGCCTAAGAAAAGTAATGAAAATACAGTTGTGGGCAAAGAAATCAAATCTACTAGATTCTCTGCATTTAGCACAAAGCAGATGGTAGACACTTTGACGGCAATGCTTCAGCAACTCTAAAGTCAAAAAAGCTTCTCAGTGAGTTTCATTGCAGTCAAAGGTAATCACATATGTTTCAATACTGCCCATAATAAGGTGTGGTTCGTGGACTATAGTGCTTCTAATCATATGATAGGAACAAAGTATTTATTCACTATTTCACATCATACAGTCCTTCCAATAGATAGATGACAATAAAGACAACAGATGAATCTATCTCTCAGGTTGAGAGCGTTGGGTCAATATCGGTGATCAATGTAATCATTTTAAATGATATCTTCTATGTTCCAAGATTATCTTGTAACCTTTTATCAATTAGTAAATTAGTTAAAGATACGGAATGTATTGTTCACTTTACCTCTGATATTTATAAATTTTAGATTTCACTGTTGATGATAAAGATTGACAATGCTAAAATAGTTGATATACTCTATAAGATTCGGGCTTGCAAATCTAGGTATAGAGAAACTCCTAAGGTTACCAGTTTATCTACTCAAAATGATTCTTTAGAATCAAATAAAAGAAAATGAAGTTATGTTGTCTCACTTTTGATTAGGTCATCCAAATTTTATTTACCTTTAAAAATTATTTTATTTACTATTTATTAATAAAAAACCAAGTTATTTTCAATGTGAAGTGTGTCAATTATCAAAATATTTTCGTACTTCTTGTCTAATGTATCCATATGCATCCTAGCCTTTCTCACTTATTCACAGTGACATATGAGAATCCTCATAGGTAAAAAAAATTAATGGTACATGATGATTTATCTTGTTTGTGAATGATAAACTCGTCTCACATGACTATATCTCATGAAAGAAAAAGCTTAACTGGGAACCATTTTTCAAAATTTTCAAATCATGATTCAAATCCAATTTCAAACCAAAATTTAAATCTTGCAGACTAACAATAACAATAAATTCTTTGAATATTCCTTAAGAAACTATCTATCAATACAATGAATCATTCATCACAGCTCATGTGTTAATACACATCAGCAGAATAGAATAGCTGAGCACAAGAATAGACACATCTTTATGATAGCGAGTTCCTTGATGTTCACTACCAATGCCCCTAACCTTTTTTGGGAACTTGTACTTAGAGCCAATTATCTCATTAATCAGATGCATTCTCGGACCCTTCAATTCAAAATCCCTCGCCATGTACTCCTTACTTCATTTCCACACACTCGAGTCATGTCTATCTTTTCATTTGAAATATTTGAGTGTTCTACATTTGTTCACATCCACTCGCAGCACTAAAGAAAATTAGATCTTAGAGTACTTAAATGTAGTTTTTTAGGATACTCAACTTTTCAGAAAGGGTACAAATAATAATATCCTTCCACATGTCGATTCTACACATCTATGGATATCATATTTTTTAAAAATTAATCATTTTATCAAAACTTGATATTCAGGGGGAGAGAAATATATCTCAGGAATATCAGACTTAAAAAGTTAAACCTCTAACTCTTCCATGGAAAGAGTCAGCCTATCCAGACTCTACTCATTCTAATGATCTCTTAATGGAACATACAGTGCTACAACCAAAACCTAGTGAGTTTCATGTCTATACAAGAAGAAGCAAGTCAAAGTCTGATGAATTTCAACAATCACATGTGTAGAACCAAGCTCTCAATCCAACAAATGAATATGCACAAACACAAAGTAATTCCTATTCTCCACATGCTTCAATTGATTATGAGGATAACATTATTATTAAAAAACCTGATGATAGTCTTTATGCTTTAAGAAAGGGAAAGAGAATTTGTATTTAGCATCCAATCCAGAAGCTCATTGCATATTATAATCTATCCCCTAATTATCATGTCTTATTCAGCTCCCTTGATGAAATTCAGATACCTAGATCTATTCAAGAAGCTCTTAAAGTTCCAAAATGATAAAGGTGATCAAAAGAAAAAACAAAGATACTAAAAAAATAAAACATGAGTAGTAACTAAAGTGCCAAGTGGAAAAAAGATAATAAACTGCAAATGAATTTTCACTATGCAGTATAACTCTGATGGCAATATTAACGCGTACAAGGCTCGACTATTGGCAAGAGGATTCACTCAATCTAATGGCATTGACTATCAAGAGACATTTGCTCTGGTTGCAAAGCTCAATACAGTAAGGGTCCTTCTCTCTTTAGCTGCTATTTTAGATTGTCAATTATATCAATTAGATGTAAAGAATATTTTTCTAAATGGAGAGCTCGATGAGGAAGTGGACTTGGAGATCCCACCAGGCCTAAACATACCAGAAACATCTAACTCAATGCTGAAGTTGAAGAAATCCTTGTATGGCCTTAAGCAGTCACCCAGAGCGTGGTTTGACAAATTCACCAAAGTAGTTAAGAGGTATGGCTAAACTCAGTGCTGGACAAATCATACAATATTTATTAAACATCTTGAGGGAAGACAAAGGGTGATCCCCATAGTCTATGTTGATGAGATCATCATCACAGATGATCACCAGGAGAAACTTCAAAGATTGAAATTATTTTTGGCCAAAGAATTCGAAGTCAAAGACCTGGAAAACCTCAAATACTTTCGAAGTATAGAGATTGCTCGGTAAAAAATTTGTACATCAGTCTCCCAGATGAAGTATGTACAAAATATTCTAAAAAAAACTTTTATGACTGGATGCAAGCCAGCTGAAATTCCCATAGATACCACAATCAAAGGTTGGTCAGCAAACTCATCTACCTCTCGCACTCCAGACTCGACATCACTTTCACTGTCAGCATAGTTAACTAGTTCATGAATAACCCAATTGAAGAACACATGCAGATAGTATACCAAATTTTGAGGTAGCTCCAACTAATAACTGGCCAATAGTTGTTCTTTGAGAAAACTAGTGATAAGTACATAAAGATTTTTATCGATATTGGTTGGGCAGACTCATTTGTTGACCGACAATCAACTTAAGGATATTACTCATTCTTGCGAGGGAATTTGGTTACTTGGAAGAGCAAAAAACAAGTTGTAGTAGCAAGAAGCTCAACTAAAACAGAGTTTAGAGCTCTTGCCTTGAGAATTTGTAAAGGTATGTGGCTGAGCAGAATATATCATGAACTAAAAATCCATGTTGACAAATCTATACAACTCTTATGTGAGAATTAGTCTACAATTAGCATGGCAAAGTATCTGATTTATCATGATAGAATCAAACATGTAAAGATAGATTGGCATTTCATCAAATAGTAGGTCAAAAAAAAATTATGGATCTATCTTACATTCCTATAGCCCAACAGACAATAGATATCTCTATTAAAACCTTGATAAGAAAAATATTTGATCAATTAATAAACAAGCTAGAATTGTTTTACATCTACAACCCAGCTTGAGGGGGAGTGTGAAATATAATGTATGAACAACTGTAAAGAGCTATTAAAAACTGTGGACAATTGTGAACAATTGTAAACATATAAGTTTTTTTTTTCTTTTTTATAAATAGGTATCATTGTTACTCATGTATGATAACTTGAAGAGAAATTATTCTATATCTATATTTTCTATAAATATCTATTAGTGAATAGTTAAAAACATATTCAAAAAGATACTCAAATACCACATATTATTTTCCTTAAGATAAGGTATTTGGGATATGTTCGCACTAATTTCATGAGAAATATTGTGATTTTTTTATTTTTTTTATTGTTACATTAATAGTTTATTTTATTTTACTTTTCATTATTTTGAATGATTTACCCAAGATGAGGTTGCAATAAATATATTGATTCGTGTATTAACTTCACTTCTAATACAATGTCACCAGATGACTTCATTAGCCCAAAGTAAAAATAGAAATTAAATAACAAATAATACTTAAAAGAATGAAAAAATCTATTAATGCTTTAATGAGGAATTTTATATGCTCCTCTCTAGTAAGTGTTATGGTGAAAAGATCCTATAAGTATTTCTAGATAGCTCCAGCAATCAGCATATCTCTCTCATTATTACATAATGCCCTCAGTATTATCTCTAAAAATAATTCATATGCGGTATTATAATTGGACTGACTCTCATCCATCTATTTCTACTCTGATATTTTAAATGTATTACAAAATTATAAATCCTTTAAAAATAATTACATTCGATTATATCTCCTTCTTCTTATTTTTTTGGTTAAACAAAATCTAAAAAAGAATTAGTAAAAATTTTTTGTATGTAGCCCAAAAGAAACCCAGCTAGGATTTTTGCTTGTCACAACCATACAAACTACCACACTCAATGCCACACTTATTGCCACATGCACAACTGCACACCCTACCACACTCAATGCCGCTCAATGCACCCAACCATGCGCACCATAATAAGCCCAACCATGTGCACCATCACATGCCCAACAACGCATTCACCTCTCATACTGATTACTATTCATATTTCTCCCCAAATAACCCAGAAGAATTTTAACATACTGAATTGAAATAAATCTTATGAATTTATTTTTTTCATATCATCTAAAATTACATTAATATATTGACTCCTTCAACATCTACAAAAGCATCAAAATCTATTTTTTTGTGCTTATAATCATAATTGTTGAGAGAAACAAATTTCATATTAATAAAATATATGTCCCAACATTTCAAGAAAATTAAGAAAATACGAGGATGGCTCCTCAAGCATTGTTTCATAAATTTCACAAAGATTTAAAAAAAGTGAATACAATATAACCCAGAAAAATTTTTTGCGCTTATGATCCATGCGTTTAATTTGTAGACAGAATAAATTTAGAAAATTAAAATTTTTTATGTTGTATTTTTTCTATTTTATTTCACGTTAATCGTGGATAATTTTCACCCTTAAAGAATTTTATTGCATTAAATATTATACATTTTAAATGCAAATTTTTTCATAATTTTATTTTTTAATAATTAAATATTGTTGGCCACTTATCATTGCCTAGCCCAACTCATGCCCAGCGATGCTAAGCCATTGGAGTGGAAGCCTATAATCCCGAATACAGATTCTAGAAGTGGAACTGCCACAGGCCCAGAACTGCCCGCCCCTAGGACAGCCGGGTGCGATCCACAACCAGGACCACAAGGCTAGCTCAAACGTAGGCTAGACAAGCCAGACAAAAGTCAGGACCAAAAGGCTGGCACGAGCCATGGCTAACCAGGAAAGAACCACCAGCACGACGCTCATCTCATAGTTGGGAACGAGCTCGAGTCATGCTCATGCACAAGCTAGCCATGGCCACAGGCTTGTACATCGTGTCCAGGCACGACTCTGGCAAGGGTGGTGCCGCACATCAGGACATGTTAGGCTTGTATAAACCCAACCCAGCTCAGCACGCCAGCACAAGCCTGGTTTCTCAGCAAGCCAGTGAACTAAGATGGGATGCCTCAATTTTGAGAAGTGCCAGCCCGGCACAGCGACCCAATTTGCCACACAAAAAAAAAGAGGTCATGCTAGCAAAGCACAAACTGTTTGACACTTCCAAAAAGATATCAAAAGAAAAGAAAAGGCAATCTCACCCTTATAAGAAAATTAATGATCATTTCTTCCATGGCTGCATTTGGCTTGAATTCTTCATCGAGTTGCCCAGTTGTTCCGGGAGCTTCTAAGTTGGGGATAGCTAAGGCGACACCAGGCGACATAACGCCGACAGATTGCAGACCGGGTTCAACCTTGACTCTCTTCATTGCATCTTCATGAAATGCAGATCCATCTGCAGCATGCTTCAGATCAGCACCATTATATCCAAGGTGAAACACATCATTAGTCTGGCTTGGAATATCCTCATCAATCACGGCCTTCAGTGTATTTTGCCTTTGCCTTTGCCTTTCCCAGCCTACAACTAATCCAGCAAGTTCAATAGCTAAGCGTCGGTTCTCTGCTGTGGTAGTATATGGCAATCCAAGCCTACTTAGAGAATTCACCATCTGAGGCACAAATTGACCTCTGCAACTGTAGAACAGATCTGAATGACGTACAATCAGCTGGAAAATATGGATCAGATTAGGAATAGAATGGCCTTCTTCAACTAGAATCTTTTTTGTGTATCTTATCCAAATTGGCATCAATGAATCCCCAGCAGGCAATCTTCGAGGCAACGCAGGCATAAGGATATCCAAGGCCTGCTTGACCAGCAGCCTATTTTCCGTTTGGCATGTTCTGAGAAGTGCAACAAAAACCTGTACAGTGAAATTATATATGTAAGCAGAACTGCAACAGAAATCAACTGATATTTCCCATTGCAAAGGTTCCACAATCATGTATTAGCAAGAGAAAGAGAAGAACAATGTTAGGTCACATCCCCATGGGCTGGTTCAGATGCCATGATGGCTTGTTTTCGAAACCGACCTTTGGATCGAGAGGAATACTCCTACTTTGTTACAGTTCACATCTGCATTTATTTTATTTTATGTTTTATGGATACGAGAATGTAACATGTGGGATACTTCAATTGAAACACTAACATATTTATTTGTGTTGTACAATTATATATGATATTGAGTTTTCTATTGAAGTTTAGAGATTTTATAGCTTAAATTTTTATATGATATCAGAGTCAAACACTACATAGAGGAAGCAAACTAGGTGATTTCCTAAAGAGAGAAGAGACATACACTGTAACAGCATTGTGCACACATGCAAACATGTATAATAGTACATGAGTGCACACATATGAAGCAGTGCACGTGCATGCACTGTAGGTGCGTGAAAGCAAGTGCAAATATGTCCACCTCCATCACTCATCCACCATGTGGGACGGACATTGATGGCCAAAGCATCAAGGTGCACGATGCATCATTTGTGGAGTGAAGGTGCATCACGCATGTGCGTGGCTGGAGGTAAGTGCAATGGAATGGATGAGCCCTAACATAGAAAATATAAACTATGGGTGCAGTGAGAGTGCACCGTGAATAGCATGTTGGTGCAATGTGTGTCAACCAATTTAGTGCAATGTGTGTCAACCAATTTAGTGCAATGTGTGTCAACCAATTTAGTGCAATGTGTGTCAACCAATTTAGTGTAATGTGTGTCAACCAATTTAGTGCAATGTGTGTCAACCAATTTAGTGCAATGTGTGTTAACCAAATAAGTACAATGTGTGTCAATCAAGAATTAAAATATCGGTTTCTATGAATATATCGGTACTTGAATTTTATGAATATATCAGATATATCAATGTGTATTTTTATATAAACACCAATCAAAGATAGATATATCGATTTTAATGAATATATCAATACTTAAAATTTAGTAATATTTCGAAGATATATTGAGAAATATATCAAAAATTTTTATCACTTGACTGTCAACCAAATAACTACAATATGTGCAATATAAGTGCAATGTAAGTGCAATGTGAGCGGTGACTTGATATGATGCAAATTTATTCATGTATGAAAAAGATTATGATTCTAGAAATTGTTTTATGAAAAATCAAGCAAATAAATTATTTACAATAAGTTACACGAATTTAAATGTGATTCTTTAGTCATATGATAATAGACCAACTGTTTAATAAATTATCCAACAATGAAACAAAAAAATGGCTACAAATTAATTTTCATCTTTTGATGGTTACATGACAATCTATTGAGTTAGAGTTAGTGTCTTATTTCTCACCTTGCACTTTATACAAAATTTTATAAGTATTAACAATATCATTATATTTATCCTATATTACTCATACATAGGACATAATATTATAACTTATTGGTTTTAAAATACATAATGCTATAGTGCATGAGCAAGTGACATTTCACTATACCCATTTCACTCAACATATTACATGATTATTTGAGATTATATCCGCAAAGGTTAATATATTCAAAAAAATGGGGCACATGGAACAACTTCTTATATTGATATTTATATACTAATCATCAGGTAATTTTTTAGGATTTCACAATTAGGTCTTGAGTATATAATTTTTGTTTCTAAGTTTAAAACCCTAAGTTTTTATCTCTTCCATATTAAAGAAAAAATAGCCAAAAAATACAAATATACTACAAAATCAAAATTAGGGTGTTGTGGTTAATTTAGGGTTTCTGTGATAAAAAAAAATTCTTAATTATCAAAAATTATTTTTGAAAAATACATCAATTATATATATGATTTGGGCCAACCCGCATATCATGCAATTCTAAATAATAAAAAGAAACAAGTAAAAACAAAAAGAACAAAAATTTAAATCAACACTCATACCAATAATTGATATGTCATAAATATATCTCTACATGGATATGTCCCTAATTTAAAAAAGTAATATTTTGGCTTTGAGTTTTCTTCACACACATAACAAACCTAAAAAAATACATTCATATGAATGTCTAAAAGAATTTTTTTTTAAAAGATTAATTATACCGATAACATAATAGAAAATTGATCTTATTATTTTCAAATAGTTTAGCTTGTTCATAATTTTCATGCATCTTGTAGAATCATTTGATATACTAATTTTTATAGACATATTTAAATTTAGATTAAATTGTTAGTCAACAAGTACACATCCCGATATACCTAGAGTTGTCACCGTGCCGTGCCACCATTTTTTCAAGGCACGGTCGTGCATCTTCACCGTAGGGGATGATGGCATGGCCTCAAGTGCATGATCGTGACAGTCAACAGGTGGCCAGCTTACGGGCCAACCAATTACAATCAGCCACATGGCTAATTGTTTTTTAAAAAATAGACCGCTCGAGTGGCCACCCGATAGGGTCCCCCGTCAAGGCCGGGCCAGGCACAAGGGTCATACCGGGGTCAGCACAAGGAATAGCTTATGCCAGCTCAACACGGCATGAACCGTGCCATGGGGTGGCCCAGCCCGACATGAGGCATGATTCTGGACTATGTCATGTTGGGCCAGACAATATTGAACTTGGCCATGCATTGTTGAACCTAGAGGCGTCAAACGAAACGTGTCGGGGCGGGCTGGCCTATTTTTTTCAAGCATGTCCGTGCTTTCGTGCCGGGCTAAGCACGGCACGATAACTGTAACATGTCGTGCATGGCCCGGCACGGTTTTGTAGAGTTCAGCCCAGCACGGGCCCACGGCACGATCTACCGGGGTTCGGCCCGGTCAAGCCGAACCCTAAATTAAAAAAAATTAGGGTTTCATGCGCTCGCAGTCGCGCCGAACCCCTAATTTAAAAAAAGTAGGGTTTCAGCACACCCAAAACCCTAAATTAAAAAAAAGTAGGATTTTGGCGCCCCTGAAACCCTAATTTTAAAAAAAATTAAGATTTCGGCGCGCCCAAAACCCTAATTTTAAATAAAATTGGTTTCGGTGCCCCCGTAACCCTAATTTTGAAAAAATTTTGGTTTCGGCACGGTACCGTACCAACGGGCTAAGGTACCGTGCCGGGCCAGGCACAGCACGAGGCCTAGTTGGCCTCGGCACGGCATGATTATGCCATGGTCAGGCACGGCACGAACCCGGGCAAGAAAAATTTCCATGCCGGGCTTGCCCAGGCACGGCCGAATCGTGTCGTGTCTCGTGTCATGCAGAGTCAGCCCGGCCTAGTTAACACGTCTAGTTGAGCCATGTCGGGCTGTGGGTCTTACTCGTGCCACCCTGCCTGTTTGACACCTCTAGATATACCAAGGTCAGAAAAAATATTCATATTGTATCTCATTTGAGAAAAAAATATCATACATCCTAACTATCCGACCTCAATACCCAGTAAATATCTCAAACATCCCAAATTTTTCATATAAAACTTAATTTGTAGAAATAGTTACAGTTAGAATATACCTAAATGACCCTCTATTATCATCAAAATATCATCAACATGTATTATTAGTATCACATAACAACCTCCTGAACCACATCTCAAAAAAACAAAAATTATGACTCACAAGTCACAACTACTAAGCTAAGATTATAGGTGATAAGAGCTAGTAAAAGTTTGTTAAATCATACCCTAAAAGACTATTTTAAATCATAAAAAAACTTTCATAATCTACAAGATATATCTAAGCTCACATGAACAATGAATCCTAATATTTGTTATATAAATACTTATTTCTTAATATCAACATGAGAAAATATATTTTCTTCATCTAGATAATATACAGCCTACTTTTAAGATTTAACAATAGAAAGTTGCAACATAATCCTAATTATTTTGAACACAAAAAAAAAAGTATTTTAGGAATCAACATAATAAGCTTGTTTAAAGCTTCTGGCTACCAACTTAGTTGTGAGTCGATCAAAATTTTCCTTCAGGATGACTATTTACTATGTACATCGATCTACATCACACTATTAGATTATCAAAATAAAATCTCAAGTAAAATTAGATATAATTACACTTAGGTCATCCAACATAACACATAATCTTCTTAGAAGACTAAATACTTAAAAAAATATATCCAAAATGCTGGATAACTAAAGTAAAATGCCAAATTTTGGCACTCCCTATATTTGAGGCTGAAGAGTCCTCTTCACTACTATTGTCTAAATTGGGCCACACCATTGAAATACAACACACAATGCATTGTCGTGATTCTAGCACCACCACCATCTTATGGTATTGTAGTACATGTGCATTATAATACGTTCATCCATAGTAAATAGCAACACACATTAACTATGCATCATCTTTTTCTTTGAACTACACATGCATGCATTGTAGCCTGTTCATCCACTTGTAGTGTATTGGTAGAGTGCATGTGCCCTCTCTATACTGAGTTTTGTACCGTTACAAGCATAGGGTTTTTTCCTCCTATAGTTTTAGCTATCATAATGAAATTATTCAATCGAAATGTATACATGACAAAGCTGTTATATAAGGAACAAGTCAAATTTGAGCATCTCATAGATTGGTTGTCCTCCATGATACAAAAACAAAAAAAGAAATAAAACAACAAACAATAAACCACAACAATAAGTTATGAATTTCCTAAGTCCAATTTCTGCCAACAGAATTTTAGACATCACACACATATAGTTCCTTGCAATTAATATTGTATCCTCTTGTAAAGAGATAATTTAATCCTGGTGAAGACATGGTTTTCATATTCTTGTGAAGTTTGAACTAGTGAGTCCCACAACAACAAAGCATCCACCAGACCCGAGAATAAATTTTTCTTTAAATATAGGGTCCACAATTGTTAGCTAGAAAAGCTATAGGAGGGTTACATAAAATTTTATCTATTTCATAATTATTCAACCAGATATTATCTATGTTATTAGTAAATTGATTATTTCAAAATTTTATATAAAAGTTTAAATGAATATTGCTTTCGCATTTACATAAAAAAAAAATGTTGCCCAATATGTTAGTTCAGATATTATCCATATTTCCTTCCCAGGATGTAGAAGGAACGTCTCATTTCTAGGTAAGAGTAGTAAAGGTGCAAGTATGTGTTGGCATGGGCACTCACATTTCAAAAAAAAAAAATGTTTTTTTGCCTTAAAGTATTGCCCAACACCACAAAGCATTGTATCAATTGTGAAACAATGAACCATCATGTTTTATCTTTTCCTAATGCATTAGGCTCTCGGTTAGTGTTGGACATGTGAAAGGTTAATATCTCAATATTTTTACCCCTAAAAATCAGAGAATTAGTATTTGATGAGTCTCAAACTCCATATTTGTCATCTTTAGATAAAGGTACTTGTTATCACACCAAGGCACAACCTCTTGATACAAAATATTAACAATTATTCAAGCAAAAATTAGTCAAGTACATACGATAAAAATTATCATTCAAATTTGAAAGCATAAAATTAGAAGATAAAAAAGGTGTTTGATGATTTGACAACTAAAAAAGATATACCATGCTTGGGCATTAGCATATGCTTCTATTCTTATTAATGGTAGTACCTGAAGTATTATTTTTTCAGGAGCATGATAAGCATCCAAGAAATGACAAACATTAACAAATGCCCATTGCTTACTACCACTATCTTCCCTTTTGAGATGATTCCAACCAAACTTAATTAGTTCCTTTCTATGATGGACAAGGTCATTTTGAAGAAATTTAAGAAGTAAAGTGGCGAGTTGCAGAAGTTCAATCCTCAAAGATTCGGTATATTCAGCAGAAATCTGTTAAAAACAACATTTAACATCAAAATGTATACCAACATCATGAATAATTTTGAAAATAGAAAAAAAAACATTAATCAGAAGTGTTTTGGAGTTGTGTAAAAATTTCACAAACTCACTTCATCTGGTGGATCGAGAAGATTTTCCACGATTGTTTTTATAATATCAGAATCAACAACCTCCCAAGTTTGGCCATTGTTGAAAGCATGAGCAAGCATAGGAACAATAAGTACTTGCATTGCCACCACCAAATGATCCTGATCAAGTTGTTTTGATTGGAAAAGATTCAAGAAATGCAGGAGAAGTGATTTCTTCATATGGGGTGGATAACCTTCTGCAACCTGAAATAAGTAATGATTACTCATCGGCCAACAACAGCAGAGTTGTAAAAGAAAAAAAACAATTTTCCAAGGAAAAATAAATCATTGGGAAACAAAGTACCTCAACAATATAGAACTCTTTTAGGAAAGCATAGTCAATCCGTGTATGAAATAAGAAGATGGATAGCATTTCAAAAAGAATGTTAACTTCATTTTTGTCTCCGCGAGCGTAACTTTGAAAACATTTAACCAGCCATTTGCTTTCGTTAACCTGCATATAGAAAGTAAACCAAGGAGCTTATGTTAGTTGTTAGCACACACAGATAAAAACCTAATTCATGCAAGGAGAGCAAGCAAACTAATTCCAAGGATATTCATTTATCTACAAAATATCATTAAAACCATTTCAAAATCATGGCAGCCGCAAATGACAACTAGTTTATGAATTATTGGACAAACATTTTATGTTTGTATAAATATATTAATCAAGTATGTGATTATACAAATATTTACCCACTAGATTTTATTAAAATTCTGAAGTTATAAATATTTAGTAAAGAAGTATATTGAAAATATTTGATCATATAAAAAGTTCATGAATTGCATATATGCATAAGAGGTCGTGCTATGGTGTGATGGCAAGGGACTTTGCCTAATAGCGGTAGTACTTGAATTCAAGATTTAGCAGACACAATCTCTCTGATTTTCAGAGATAAGACTATTGAGATATTAGCATTTCTCAGACCTCATGTTAATCAAGAATTTTGTACAATAAGTACGACCTATTCAAATATGTTAATCAAAGGACAAATAATTTTAAACAATTATTATTTAAAAACATAAAAATTTTGAAAATAATCAATTTTGACTCTCAATATTCAAAAGAATAAATATTTTAGTTTAGCATTATTTAAATATTAGCTCAATTTTCATTTTAATATTTTTTATGTCATCAAAAAGGACTACAAGTTTATAATATACCATGTGGCCTTCAATCAAATCATGCTTTTGACCTATCTTGTTGCCATATTTTAAATTTTCAATGAGTTATTACTATGTTTACACTTTTCAATAATTTATCAATCATACATTCTTATAATAGTTATTCTTCATCTCCACCACTAATGACTCAATCACGTAAAATATTACTCTATAATTATGACTTCCGTGAGAATGGCATCCTATTATCTCTTAATCTAGTTCATTTTCAAGTTTATTTTTTTAGAACATTTTTCAGAAATTTATTTTAATTCAAAATAAATATATTAAATCATAATTCAAAATAACATAATATTTTAAATCATAAAGTATAATTAAGAAAAAAATTATACCAAGTATATAAGACTTCCATTTATTATAACTAGCATGTAATAAATATCATATCTCATGATTAGTTATGCATTTAATCACAAAGCATAATTAATTAAATAATTATATTATAATAGTTTTAATAACTAAATTAAAATTTTCTTCCACGTTAAACATCTAATTTGAAACTTTGTTTCAACTAATTAACTTTAATCATATGATTTAGATTATTTTACAATTATATTATCAATTGAATTACAAATATTATATATTGAAAAATCTGATACTCTGATCCTCATAATTTAAAATCAAAATATAAATAATGTATATTTTTTTCATATAATTAATGTATTCTTCTTTCAAAATTATTTTACAATTATATTATAATAATTTTATTTCTCCCTTTTAAATTTTTGTAAGATTTCTTGCATGCTTACGTTGTGTTGCCTTGGGAACATTTATTTTATTTTTTTAAAATATTATCATTGATTCATAATAATAAAAAATTTTAAGTTTAAAAAATATAAATTATGATTTTTAATAATATAAATAATTTTAAAATTTTATTAAGAAATAACAAAAACATTGATTATAAATAAAATGCAACATTTTAACTAAAATTAAATTTATTAAATATTATTATGAATATAAAATTAGTATGTATAGCATGTATTCCATTAGTACAGATTACACACATAAAAAATAATACATATAGTATGAAAACATAATACACAAAAATTATTAAGATTTTATAAATTATACATCTAAATATTTGAGAATTATAAAAAAATAATAACTACTAACACTAATTAGAATATCCTTAGATATAAGTGATAAAAATGATTAGGGAAAACACAAAGGCAAAGAAAAAAAACTATAAGAAATTATGAGGCATTTTGATTCAAGTTAGACCACATATAAACTATATATTGCATTTTTGAATAAATAGTTCCTTTGAAAAAATATTGATTGTTATGAGATTGAGTTTCAAAAAAATAATATACATGCAGTCAGGATTAAGTGCAAATTTATTGAGATTAGAGATTCTCATAGCAAGGTTGATGACTAGTTTCTAAATATGAAGATGACTTTTTCTAAGGCAATTGGAGAGCTAGATATCATTTCTGATTAAATATTTTGTGAAATGATGAAATATATTAAGATGAGCTGTTATTTCATTAAAAAGAATACGCTTAACGACTTAAGGAACAACCCCAAGGTTTCATGTAGTTACCCTTTTTTTATATGTATAAATTCACCCATTCCATCCAATATTTCATTGAATAAAAAATTAAAGAAAAATAAATAGATGATATTAATTATAAATCAGCCGAATCAAATATCCACAAAACTCTTACTTAGGATGAAATATGTGAGCAGTTAATATCTTGACAATTTTTTATCCTCTATTGAATAAAGATCTGAAAAATATTATTTCTTTATAATTGAAAGAGATAGAGATCATACACAGTACACAAAACTCTAAATGTAATATGAAATCTAAAGAAGATTAATATCTCATGAGTCTTACCCCTGATAGTCGAAGATGTAGCATAAAATGAATCTCAAACTCAAGATCTACTGTTATTTAATAAAAAGAGCTTTTCATAGTAACAAGGCATGACCTTCAACATATACAAACAACACAAGTACTTATCATATGATCAATCATCTCAGCACTTGTATAGTATATCTTTTAGATTAAACAAGATAAAATACTATGTGAAATATTAGGCATGAAAATTTGAACAAAAGTCATTCAATAACAAAAGTATTATGGTACCACAAAATAGTAAGTAAACTTACATGCACTAAATTCAACTCTTGTTCATTTCGTAATCGAGACAACCTTCCTGGGGATTTCCATATAACTATAAGAGTATCAAACACAATTTGATTACTATGCAACCAGCGAGGCATCAATTTGACTAAAGTCTTAATAAGAATAAGCCCTTGGAAATAAGAATCCGAGAAACAAACTGAAGGAACAGAAGTTACAGCAGGACCATCAGATGGCATTACAGGGCCAACATCACCAACAATAACAGACGCTGGTGTGGATGATGCTGGGTTTGTTTCCTCATTAACTTTCGAAAGAAACTCAGGGAATGCAATGGCAAGAATCTTGTCTACGGAGGATGCCAGTTCATCTCTAAGTGGTTGGCCGGCATCTGATTTTATGATATACACGAATCTGGATATAACCAAAACAAAAACAGAAACAGCATTTTACAAGGTGCAGAAGCCATTGATAACACTGTAATCAAAAACATTGATTTTACCGCTTGAAGTACTTTGGATCACTCAGTCGAGCAAGAAAATAATCAACTGCAGGTGCAGCATATCTATTTAAAAATTTAGCAAGAGGAAGGCGATATGGGCTGTTAATCTCACTGTATATTTGTCCAGCAGGGAGAGCACGTTCTAAATCAATGGTCATTGTGACAAGCTCATCAAGAAATTTTGACGCAGCATGAGGGAGCAAGTGAAAAAGCTCAATAATTGCTGCAGCAATTAAAATAAAAAGAAATGAAATGGCTGTTCACATTAGGAACTAGTGGTGCTAGAGCTCAAACTGAACTGAAGTGACAAAATAAACATGAGATGATGGATGAAATAAAGCAAATAAATGCAAGGTTTTCAATACCTGCGGCAATTTTTGTCTCTTCGCCACTCTTCCATGATTTTATGCTCTGGAGAAGTTTTTCAGGCTCGAGCCACTTTTTGAGGTGATCCAACAGTTTTCCACCCAGAGTTACATTAAACCAGGTCGACAAAATTTCAAGCAAGCGAGCCAGACCTTGCAAAAGAGGTATGGTGAGATTCTTGGTTTGGGCCAAATTTATCAAGATGGGCCGAAGACTGTTTTGAAGAAGTTCTTTTGGCATCCTTTGGTGATTAACTACCTAAATTCAAAGCATTAATCAAGCAATGCTCATTCTAAGCATAAACAATCAATAATTGAAATGAAAAACAAAATCACGAAAAGATGGCAAATTGCATTCGTAAATAACAAAAACTACAAAACAAGTAAATAATATTTAATTAGTAAAATGTCAAACTGCATAAGATTATTGTTAAAAGCATTTTGCTTTCTCTCTCAACCTTAGGAGGAAGAAAAATTTAGACCAAATAATCATGATTTTCCATCTTTTTCTGGTGAGGGAATCATATATTAACATCATTATTCCTTCTTCCACAGGGATAATATTTTATATAGAATGGCATTTGGGGGGGGGGGGATGTTTTCCTACCCAAAAATATAATTGTATTGTAAGAATCTTTTTTTTTTGTTTCTTAGGATGTGCACCAAACTCAAAAATGATTGAGTATTGATACACACAATTCTTATTTCCCCAAAATATCATTCCATATAACATGCTAGCACGTCATGCATAAAAAAATTAAAAAAAAAAATAATTTTTAGAAAATATATATATCACAAGATGTATTGAGATAGATAATGTTATAAACAAATAGTTATAAATAATTACATACACATATATAGATATAGTTATATATGCTTATGTATATAAAATATATATAGTTGTATATAATTATATATAGACATGCATATTATTGAAATTAAGTTACAAAATCATATTGTTCAATTTAGGGTTTGTATTCAAATTGCGAATTCAGAAAAAAAAAAGTAAGAAAGAGAAGAAGTGGGGAAAAAAATGAAAAATACATTTTCATTTAATTTAAAAATAGAAAATTATATATATATATATATATATATATATATATATATATATATATATATATATATATTATGATTAGCACAGCTCAAATGTCAGGTATCTAGAGGTGCCAAGTGGATCAGGAGGCCCATACATGTCAAGAGGTATGGCCTAAATGAGTCATGTCTAGCCCGGCATGGCACTGTCCAGAACCGTGCCTGATCATGGGTCGTGCTAGCCCGAAGCACGATTCATGTCTTGTTGAGGGAGAGACTCTCATGCCTCAAGCTGGGCTAGGCAGATGGGTCATGCCTGGCCCATTAGCATGGTTCACTGACATAGTGAAAGTGATCCGAGACCGGGTCACGAGTCACCATGACCATGGATCAAACCAATACCATGTTATCATTTAAAAAAATTGATTTTTAAATGGACCCAAACCCAATCCACCACATTGACATGATGAGATACCATTAGAATTATACTTACCCAATATTAAAGTCATGTATTGAATACAAATACATGATATCAAATTGCATTAATAATAAGTATGATAAACTTATTATTGACGACTCCGACAAGAAAACAAGAATTTATTTTATGAAATTCCTAAAGTTTTATGTCATGATAAACATGTGTTGATTTGTGTACACTTTTATCACTTACATTGCACTCAGGTGCATATATAATATTAATAGCATATTTAACAAGTTTAGAGGTCACCTTACATTTAGTATCATGGTCATTGAAATAAAAACTAATTATTTAACGTATTGGTCTATCATTCCATTTTTTTTATTGTCTGACTGTCTGTATGGATCTTAGGATTAAGGTAGAATGGATAAAAAATATTTTAACATAAATATCCACATGCATGAACCAAGACTACCAAGCTGAAAAATTCATTCATGAAAAATTAACCGACTTATTTACATTATACGACACTAAGTATAATAGTAGTAGTCAGGCTCCAAGCATATTCGAAAATGATTATTTCTCCATTCAATTAACAAGTAGCAATCGAGAAGGTGATCCATCGAATAAAAACATGTTATCTCGGTAGATAGCTACAAATTACTATTCAATCATATCACATAATGATAACAAAAACTTTAGTATTTTATTATGATAAAAATCATATAAATCCACTTATTTCGTGTTATCTAATATTACAATGAATTTACTGACTCCTCCAGTATCGAACATAATATCAGAGTTTATTTTTTCTATTGCAGCCAATATCATTTAAGATATGAGATCGAAACCACGATCAGACATCATTGAGACACTTGTATGTATGAAAGACTATAAAGATTTAAGATTAGACATTCAAGATATAATAGAATTGAAAGCACAAGAATTCCTGACAAATGATGATTCATGATACTTGGATGATATTAAGACCACCACTAACGATATTATTAAATGCTTATATGATAATGTTGATTTGCATATAAATACGAATTGATATTTAAATTGATTGTTATTTGTTGATATTGTATTTAATTTATGATTATCATTTTGATACGATTTACAATTATATTTTATTTTGCCAATATTATTACTTGTTTATCATTTTGTTTTAATGTATGGCTCTTTTACGTTGATTTAAAATAAAATTTGCATTGGCTTTTTTTATTTGTAATAGTATTTGTTTAGTTATACATTTGTAGTCTTTTGATTATATATATGAATCATTAATATTATATCTGATGTGTGATGATTATTGTTTTTGTACATGTAATTAGTTTTTTCTGTTTGTTTTATTTATTTTATATTTTTTTTTATTTTCATGTTGACTAGTCATCTGTGTGTGGTGGTGGCGACGGTGGCCGGTGGACTATGCATGCAGTGCCGCTGCATACAAAAATAATGTATGATTAATATAATTGTACTACTCCAAATAAAATTGATGATGGAATTTTTATTTCAATATTTCCAAAGTATCAATACCAGCATCCTCACATATTTATCATCTTCGAAAAAGTATGCTATTTACCAAATACGTAGAAGTAACACTAATATTGATTGTAATGCTCGTCATGTCTATAATTTAAAAATATTATATCATTTCCTAAATAAAATTGTCCACTTCTTTCATTGTTCGATTACCTTTAACATCCTTCAAATATAGGATATCAACCCGCAGTGAGAGAGTTTAGCAAGCCATGCAACATTCTATGATTCTTTTGCAAGTTGAAATCTTCTTTTTAATTTCTTATCTCTTCTTGGATACCAATCATTATAGATTCTAAAATAAAGTTCTTTTGATTAAATATTTTCACGATAATATTGGTGATACCTTGCATCTCTTCTTGAAGTTACTCTTTCATTAATGTATGATTATATAATTGTACCAGTCACTTACTTCTGCATGTTTGGCCAGTCTCTACAACTTAACACTCTCTTCAACTTCCAATATACTCTAAATAAAATTGATGATGGAATTTACATTTCAATAATTCCAAAATATCAATGTCAGCATCCTCACATTTTTTTGTCATGAAAAAAGTATGACATTTTACTAAATACATAGAAATAATATTAATATTGGTTGCGTCGCTTATTATGTCTATTTTAAATCCTTCAAATACGGTATATCCAATGGCAGTGAGAGCATTTAGCCAGCCATGCAACATTCTATGATTCTCTTACAAGTTGAAAACTTCTTTTTAATTTCTCTATCTCTTCTTGGATATCAAACATTATAAATTCTAAAATAAAGTTATTTCGGTTTAACATCTTCAAGCTAATATTGATGGCACATTGCATTTCTTCTTGAAGTTATTCTTTCATTAATGTCATCTCCTCAATTCTCTCCTTGATATCCTCGATTTTATTCTATAAATTAATAATAACTAGCTTTGTCTTAGCTATTCGGGCATGAAAGTTATTACGTCCCTTTAGCTCCATTTCTTCCCTCGATCCTTAGTATATTATATATTTTTTGCAGAGGATTCTCAATCTCTAAAATTAATTTCATAGCAAAGAAGTTAATCACCTCTTATACTACTTGTCACGAGTCACAAACTTTAGTGTTATATGCATTGCATTAGGCTAAAATACATCATTGCATAGGTCAATCCACTCGTCTCTCATATGAGTTGTATCTATATATATGATGAACAAAACTTTATATATATATTTGATGAACAAAACTTGAGGTTTTGAGTGAGTATATAATAAGAGATTCACTTTACAAAGTATCAAAATTATGTCATATAAACCTTTTGAATCATCTAGAATATGCAGAAAATTTCTTGAATTATTTGGAACCATTTGAATTATTTTAATTTTTTTCTAAATCAGTCTAGAAGTCCTCATAAAACAACCCCACAACCTAATATTTTCTAAAATTTTATCAAATCTTGAAATAAATTGGTTCCTAAATTAAATTTGAATAATAGACTAATTATAAGTACTTGCAATTATTGAAAAAGATATCAAACCTTGAAAACTTTCTCATATATCTTAGAATGCAAAAAAAAAAATCCATAAAACACATATGTAACCCAAATAAAAAAACTATTTGCAAACCCTTGTAAATTATATTCTCGATCATTTCTTTAAGCAATATGTTATCTTTCACAATTTAAAAATTATATTTGATTATGTTACTTCAAATTTAGGTGATATTTTCATATACACCTCTTCATCAAAATTATCATGACAAAAAATATTTTTAGCATCAAAATAGCATATTCTCCATCAGCGAAATGCCTTCAGTAACATAAGATCTCATATGAAGACTATATTGGCTATTAAAGAGAAAGTATACTAGTAATTCTATTATCCATGGAAGTCATTACATCCTTTAAGGTTTATTTCTTCTCTTGGCCTTAAGTATCATACACATCTTGCACAGAATTCTCGATCTCAAAAACAAATGTCATAAAAAAAAGTTTATCACTTTTGATATCACTTGTCATGAGTCACAAACTTTAGTGTTATACATATAACCTTAGACTAAAAAATTATATTCCATAATTGAATGAATTAATTAAAGGTGTCAAAAGGAACGTACCGGACCGGGCCAGCCCGGTTTTAGCCGGCTCGACCGTACTTTCACGTCGGGCCAGGCACAGCACGGTTATTGTATTATGCCGTGTCTGGCCCGGCACGGTTCTGTGAAAGTCAGTCCGGCACGAGCCCAAGGCACGAATCCGCCAAGTTCAGCCCTAATGGGTTGAACTCCTAATTTAAAAAAAAATTAGGGTTTCGGCGCACGCCGTCACGCAACCGAACTCCTGATTTAAAAAAAAATTAAAATTTCTCAGCTTTTGTCGATGTACCGCACCAACGAGCCACAATACCGTACCAGACCAAGCACGGCACAATGCCCGATTGGCCTCAGCACAGTTGGTGCCGTGGACGGGCACGGCACGGGCACGGGCAGAAGAAATTCTCATGTCATGCCAGGCCAAGGCACGGCCGAATCATGCCGTACCGGTCAAGGCACGTCCGAATCATTTCGTGCCTCGTGCCGGGCCGAGCCAACCCAGGCCGGTTGACACTTCGAGAATTAATCTATTCTTATTTTTCACAAGAATTACACCCGCAAAATTAGACAAGATTGAGCAAAAAGAAAAAAAATATTTAGAGAGAAAATATATGATAAATAAAACTTGAACATTTGAGAAATTATAACAATGAAGAAAACTCCCATCTATAGTGAGAACTACCATTCACTAAGTGTCAAGAATATGTCACATATCACTATTTCATTATAAAAAAAATCATAAAATAGTCGAGAATACAAATGGTTCTTCGAGCATATAGAATCTTCTTGAATCCCACTAGAAATTTCTCGAACCACCTGAATCCATCTGGAACATTTCAAACTCTTATATATCATTCTAGAAATTCTCATACAACCACTCATCCTCCTGACATTTCAAGCTTAATGATCGCAAGATCTCTCTTTTATAATCAAAGTGTTTCAAACCATCTTGATCATTGTAAAATTTTCACGAATCAAATTTTCATTCATTTTTTTTGGGCAATATATTGTATTTTGTAATTTGCAAACTATATCTAATTAAGTTATACAAAATCCAAGTAGTTTTTCATATGTCTTTTCATCATAAATATCATGAAGGAACATATTTTTCACATCAAATTGGTATATTCATTATCTATAAAACATTATTAATAAAATAAATAATTATTGAAAAGAAAATAACTTAGTAATTTACTTAAAATTGTTGAGTAAACCCTTCTCAGTAATTCAATATTAAAGTAATATATTTTTTCATCTAAATATATTTTCAAAGTAAATAACTATTAGCAATCAACAGCAATTCTCAAATGCTTAAATATTAATTTACAAATCACATTAGACAAAATAGTATTTATATGTTCCATTATAACCTAACATCATCTTGGATAAGATAATATCTAAGAAAAATAATATATAATAATACCTATGAAAAAAAATATTTAATACAACTCTTTTATTTCTTCTTAAGAGCAACTTAAAGATTATAATTAAAGGAGTTGAGTGCATAATCATGTGGCTTCTCAAAAGATTCTTGGCTACTCTAAAAAAACTAGTTATGCCTCATTTTTCCTAATATTATCATAAGTAATCAAGTTGCATAATTTCAGGCTTATCATGGGCCAAAACTAGAGTAAATTCACAAACTAAAAGGTCGTCTAGACTCGGCGGAATTTCATCTCTTGTAAACCTTAAAATATCTCCTAAATCAAATTAATTTTTACTTATAAGTACATATGACAACTGTATATAAGTATCATCATAATGTAAACCATAACTTCAAAAGTAATCAATGATTACCTCTCTCTCCTAATTAAGATCCAAGTATGTGTGCAAAGAAGTACGAAAAAATAATAATTTCATATATATCTTTGTGAACTCTCACTTTTTCTAAACTCATTAAAAAATAAGTCATACTAAAAAAAATAATATAGTCACTCATTAATATTATACCAAATTATAGTGAAAAACACGATTAAAATCTGAAGCATGATGGAAACTTCCAAAGTATTTGTGGTGTTTATATATGACTAGTGTTCCATATCTCTAAGCTACGTTTGTGGATGAGTTCGACATAAGTCCAATTTTTAATATACATGTCCCTTTTTTAGATAGTGTAGTAACCAACAAAAATATATTCCAAAGTCAAAGGGTTCATCTTATTCCATTATGAAAAAATATCATGAACATAATAAATATTTCCAAAGGCTTTGAGAGACATGTTAAATAATTTCTCTTTTAAAAATATTATATTAATTGAAACATAATGAGAAATGACAAAAACCTACATTTTAACACTTAACATGCGTGATCGATTAAAAAATATAAATTATTTATTACAAACAAACATTTGATCAATGTGATAAGAGTCATCAATCAATAATAATTAGGAGTGAAATGTATTAGACATCTAAACTTTTAACTCTCTTGTGATGGACAACTAAATACAAAATACTAGCATATCTATATCTTACGCCACATGCTAGAATATTTGAAAATATTCTAGCATGTAATTGTCTTGTAATAGACATCTAACCTTTAACTCTCTTGTGATAGATAATTTTTTTATATTTCTCTAATATTTTTCAATTTTGCAAGAAAATTATTTAATTATTGAGTTACAAACTTAAGAGAGATCATTAAACTATTCTAGTACACAAAGTAATGAGATTGGAGAGATGAGAGGTCAAAGAATCATTTTGACTTAATCCCACTACTAAAAAGAAGAATATACACAAATAAATTGTTGACTTTCTTTACATAAAGATTATTTAACAAAATACTATATAATCTAAGTGTCATCACAAAGTATACCTACAATTTCATACTAACCATTAAGAAAAAATATTAATACCTCAAATTTTAATACCTATCAATCCGAAGTAATTATCGTGTAAACTAAAAATCATATCATACCATTTACAACAGGTGCAAAAAATTGTGAGTTAGGTTCACCTAGACCCATCCCACTTACTATTATATGTGGGTAAGGTTAAGCCTCAGTAGGTCCATCTAGCCCAATTTCTTTATAAAAAAATATTTTATTACTATAGTGTTTTACACTTTTACCAAAAAATATTAGATAATAAATTTGTAAAAAAATTAGCTATTTTAAAAAATGATAAAATCAAAATCTTTTACTATAAAATTAATAAATAACTTGGCTAACTTTCCATTAGAAAGAAATTAAATACATATTATAAATATTATTTAAAAATTAATGAAAATATATTAATAACAAACAAAAAAGTAAAAAATTTAAATTGTTTAATAATTATCTTATTAAAAATCATACTAAGAAAAACTTAGTAATATAAAATTTTAGTCATAAAATTTATATATTTAAACTCTTAATTTAAATTTATAAATTACAATCAAAATTTTAAATATATATAAAAATCAAAATATTAATATTCACAAACTCAGTATTAATTATCATCTCAGAGTTTTTGATTAACTCCTTATCAAGCATTATGTATTACATCGTTTTATTAGTATATTTTATCTCTTAGACATGTAAGCATCATGACCATAGTTGATATTTATGAAGTTATCTAGTCTTCAATTATAATTCCAACATTATTAAATTCTAAGTCATAAAAAAAAAACAATTGAAATAGAAATAGTTAAGATACCACATGTTAATTGAAAAAATACTAAAAAAATTGTCAATTATAATTTATATTAATCCAAGATTTTGAAATCTAGCATTTATATCCAAATCAACAATAAAAAAAATTATTTCTAAGTACTTTACGAGCTCTAAGGATCAATGATTAGCAATTGATACTTGAACCAGATAAAATGGATGAGTTAGTTCTAACTACTATGATAATGATATTGTTTTTTTTCTTATAATTGAAAATGGACACTAAAGGCCCTAACGTAAAGCCCTCTAATAGAAATCAACCACAGCAAGTTTCTCACATTTTAAAGATTTATCAAGTCATATTAAATTTTAAGATAATAAAAGAATTAAACCAAAGTACTTCTAAAGCAGACAAATAAGTAAAGACATCATCAAAACATATTACAATCTTGTTATGCCCAAAAACTAGTTGTGTCAAATAGACAACTTGTTAACATGCATGGCAATTGCAAAAAAAAAAAAAAAAGTATCTTGTATCTAATAGCATAACAGGCGTTTAGATGTTATATTTGCGCAAACATATCAACAACAACAAAAGCTCAATGTGAACCTGGCGGAGTCCTTCTTTGGATACCACAACTAATTCTGGGATTTGGGATGTTAAAGACTTGAAGAACATGGAGATTATGTTGGAACGGAATTCAGAATGGATCGGAGTTCGAAAATCACCCCATGCCATGGCAGTACATAAGATCTCAACACAAGCTGTCTGAAGTTTATTTAATGAAGTTGCCACTTTGGGATTCATAACCTTCACAGCAGAGGTAATTTCATCAGACTCGGCAATTTCTAGTGCTTCTTGCAGAAAATTTATTAGTTCTTGAGTCAACTTCAGAAGTGGGGGCCTCAGGCTGAGGCAAAAATTCAAAGCTGAGACAGTACCAAGCTACAAACAAATAAATCAAATTAGTAAAGAAAACCAGTTATAACTTGAATTTGAAGCAACAAAAACGTAATCACAAACCAGCCCATGGGAAACATAGATGAGAAACTAAGTTTGCATTTCCTACAAATGATTATTTCATCATATAAAATTAAACTCATTGATAAATATTTATTTTGTACAATTATTAAGTAGGTTATCATGATATATAACTAATTCAACAATTAGCTAAATTTGCTCAAAACTCAAGTGTGTTCAATATACATCATAATAAAAATATATATTTTTTACATCTAACGAAATTATCCTCCAACTATAAGATTATGCAAGAAAATTAAGAATTCAAACTGAGAAAATCTTGGTCACTAAAAGTAAGTGTTATGATAGTCCAAACTACATATCTAAAAAAATCTTCTCATTATAAATCTCGCCTTAATGCAACTTACTTTCCAATATTAACATGTTTTCATATTAAATACTTATCTGCAAATAATAACAAAAATTCTCAAATATCATGATAGTAATTTCCAAATATCTAAATAAACCATACATGGCCTCTTTTTTAGGCCCAACTAAATTATCATGTCATGCTCAATACGACTTGAAATGATAAATTGGCTAGCATGGGATAGTCGTATCAAGCAAAGAGGGTAGCCACTAGCAGCCTGCCCATAGAAATTTTATCGGGCCCAAACAGGAAATCATGCTAGTGTCACGTCGTGCGTCTGTGCCAAGCACGGTCCAATATGGATCATGTAACATGCTAGCACAGCACAACATCCATATGACAAGGCCTGGCACAACCCATTTGGCCCGTAGCCAGGAAAATCTGTGTCGAGTTGTGGCAATTTATGTATGGTCAAGTCGGATCATACAAGTTATGGGCAAGGCAGCAGGCAACCTAAATTAAATATGCTAAAATATTTTAAAATTTTAATTTTACATATTTTTAATAATCAAAATATTACATTTACACATCAAATATTATAATTAAAAAACAAAAATATATGTGCAATGTGCATTATATATTTATATTATAATATAAAATAAAAAAATATAAATCAAATCAATAATTAAAAAAATACTCAAAAATAAAAATATTTAATAAAGAAAATACTCAATAAGCAAAATATAATACAAAACATATAATGAAGTATAACCAACAGAAATCCATAAAAAAATAAAATATCACATCATATAAAAAAATAATTAAAAATGACATGAGTCATCAATTCGTGTCAGTAATAGAGTAGTACGAATACAAATCAAATTCATCATGTATACATTTGAATATATCACTAATTGTGACATCAATATCCTGGACTTCGATGTTGCATGAGTCATCATCCGTCAGAAACTCTTCATCTTATCATGAATACCCACCCTTAAATCTTTCAAGTCCTTCAACCATGTAAATACTGCTATGTTGTTTAATATGATAATCATATCACAACTCCATCTAATTGATACCAATTGTGAGTTGATATCACATACAAAAATTTGACACCAATAATATATTGGAGTCATAATAAATTCCATTCAATAAACATAAAACCCTAAATTAGGGTTCAACCAATTCTATCACCCATGAAACTATTTTTTTACTTTATTTTTCATGCAACTATTGTAGACACTTGTGCACAATATGTCGTGTCTACTGTGCAGATTGCACAATAAACTACTTTGCACCACTATGAAGAATACACATATTGGCACGCCAAGTTTTTTGGCATGCCTATTCTATGTACGTCACATGCAGTGGACATGCAACAGGAATCCTTACTGTAATGAAACAAATAAGTAAAAAAGAATTGTGGAAAATGCACTCACAATCAATCCTTACTGTCAAACTATGCAGAGTGCACAATTTTCCAGATTCTAGGAGCCCTAGGATTTGCACAGTTTATGATTCTAGCTCTAGTACTACATTAAAACTTAAAATTAAGTCATCACACATAAAAACTCAATAAAAATAACGTATAAGTTATGCAGTTATATAATGTATCAATAAAATCAGATAACTCATATGTTGAGTGCTTGTATTAATAATGACATAAAACAATAAAATAGAAACATATAGGTCTAAACACTACAACACACAGTAAATCAAAACACATTAATGTGCGCGTATCATTGGATTCAATTGCATTAAAAAAACCAACTGTAATCTAAAAAATACAAAAAAAAAAAAAAAAACTAAGTTCTCCACCTAATTCAAATGAATAATTTTGTTGGGCCTACTCAAATTGAATAGATAAAACTTGTAGATTTATTTTATTCATTTACTACTTTTTTTTGTTCTTTAATTTTTTTATTTTTTATAGGTAAGGTGGCTATAAAAAGAACAATTTGAAAGAACCTATTTTTTTCAAGTTGTTTGACACGTGGTTATAAAAAGAACAAAAAAATGGGCAGCAAAGATGTGTCTCCTATTTCCAATAATGAAGCTAAATAAAAAAGAGTTTTGAAGCCGACTTTTTTTTTCCAATTGCCGATAAATACACACGGGTGAGTTACAATATGTAATCCTTCGGAAGCCTCTCGTTCTTCCTGGATACACACACAATTTTTCTCTGTTTCACAATTTATATTATCAAATATAGAAGAGAAGAATGGTTTAATCCAATAATATATTATGTTTCTATAGAGCATTTCAAATTTAGATAGAATCCTCTCTCCTCATTGATGTCCAAAATTTAGTTAAACTGTGAATTAATCTTTTTTTCATACTCTTGTTTTCATCTTATTGCCATGAAGAATACTATCATAATTTAGAGATTAAAAGAACAGCCTGACCAAAATACATAGATTTATGTTGTTTTCTTTCTAAAATATTATGTTTCCATGAATTACATACTTTAGAGTTATTAATCTAGATTTGAAGAATAATTTTTTGTGTGAAAATTATATTCGATAATTATCTGTGTACAAATTATATTCAATAAGTCTATTTTCACTGCATTTATATGATTCGGGTATGAAAAATTATAAGTTCAGTTGTGTACCCAACCTATTATACACCCAAGATATATTGTATTTTGGAGCCACGCTGGTTCACCCCAACAAGATTTGCAACTCGGCCCAGTCAAAAAGATGAGTCCTACTGTTTCATAAATGGATCAAACCGCACAGAGACCCACCCAGCGAGTAATAATCAATGGAAGATACAGTTACCTGCTGATCAACTGTCTTTGTTCGAAGGGGACGAACAATGAGAGGCTGAAGAAATGGCTGATACAGAGGTTCAAGCAACTCTGAAACCTCACTGCCAGTCCTACTAGCCAACAGGGCGAGGCAAGACTGCACATTTTTCCTCGCAGTAAAAGAAGAATTCGGATTGAACAGTTCTGAAGCAAGAAAATCAACCACTCCCTGAAAGCTCTTCTTATTTTGTTCATTATTTATCTCATCAACATTGTTTATCATGCGCAGGACTTGCATGAGGACCTGGCTAGTGTCTTCCTGTTCCTTAGTTGCATAGAGAGGAAGATCTTGAAGAACATGTATAAGGCCCCGTGCAATGTCCACTTGAAGAACGCATAAAGTCTCAACGGAAACCTTCCCTAGTAAAGCATTCAGGCCCAAAACACCACCAATCTGAGCATACCACGTGCTTCCATAACAACAATGCAAAAATCGATGCAGAAGCTGATCCAGAACTGGGATGTCGGTGCTTGTTGATGATGAATAGAAAGGAGCAATCGCATCAGCATGTTTTATATGAGCAAGAAATAAAATAGTATCGACAAATACATTTAGCGCGCCAAGAGCAGCCAGTGCGTGCCCCCTATTCTGATCAGTTAGCACGTCAATCAGAGCATCAAGAAATATAGAAGGGTCCAACTCTTTGAGGTATGGGCAAGAATTATTCATTGGCTCCGAATTCCCATTACCAGAAAATTGGTTTGCAGCCTTGGGAGATGCATGGTCGATATGAAAAATCATTGCAAAATGACAGCACATGTTGCTGACAAAATTGTCATTCGTGTCATGGAGATCTGGATCAGTGCTGGTGGCGAGCACAGTTGTTAATAGTATCTTAAAAACAGACTTCTCGGCAACTAATTGAGTCTTTGTCTTCACCCCTAGGTCAGCCTGAGATAAAGTGCATAACAACCTATCATGTCTTTGCTATCATGTATTTGTTAACAAACCCATTTAGAAATTAAAAAGCAAAAACACTTGGGATAACATATGCCAACATTTTAAAACACAGAAACATGAAATCAAGAGTTACAGCACTTATTATTCAGAGATGAAATAATAACTAATCTCTCAGCATGTTTAGGCTGTTCATTAAAAATCAGATCAGAAAAGAGGTGTCAAATGGGGCGTGACATGTTGGCACAGCCTGTTTGAGCGAGGCACGGTTGTGCCCGTGTTGTGCTAGACACGCCAAGGCATGATTCGCATGTCTTGCCAAGCACAACACGAGAACCAGCTGGCCGGCCTAGCACAATACAGTGGCACGGCCGAGTGCAAGGCCATGCCGGATCATGCCAAATCATCCCTATCGGAACCCATTAAATGAAAACATAATGGGTGGCCGACTTACATGGCGGGCCAATTGCAATCAGACACGTAAATAAGATTCGACTTATATGATCGGATTTAAAAAAAAAATAACCATCCGCATCGGGGTGTCACCAGACGGGATATGACCAATTACCCATAGTTGGTCCCGGGTCCCTGGGCCGATGGACCATGGCACCGGGACGGGCACATGGGTCGTGCCTATACTGACATAAGGCATGGCTCGAGCCGGCCCAGCACTGCACGAACCATTCCATGGACTGACATTATCCAGGACCAAGCATGATTTTGAACCGTGTTATGCCGGAGCAGGCACGGCTAAACCATGTCATGCAGCCGGTCATGCACAGGCCTCCCGGCCCAATTAACACCTCTAGATCAAAAGCACATGGCAGATTGTCTGGATGACGCAAAGTAAGTTTGGAATTTATTAAAACTCACTTATTATTTGTTGTAGTTTTTACTCTATAATTCTTTTTTTATTTTAAGATTTTGAAGGGAGTGCCAAATTTATGGGATCTGTCAATCACTATTGTTCATTTTATAAGCATATTTAATATAATGTTTTATTCACTCGAAATGATTACATTTTATTTTATGTTATGTGACTTAAAGTTAAACATAGTATTATAACTTTAACCCTAATGAAAAATAAACCCTAGGATATGTGAAGGTTACAAACCCTATAGATAAATAATATGTGTATTGTATCAGCACACAACATGCATACATGTGTAAAGTAATGCGCACATGTCACACATATAAATTGAAGGAGGAAGGCGTACATCATTGTGTGGCACTGAAACTGTCATTGCACACCCACTGTGTGACAGGCATCAGCGGCAACCGCAATGATGCCGATGGAATAAAACATCATTGGAACTTCAACGATGTTCAGGCAATAAGTGCACAAAGTGAGAAAGTGTGTGCAAATGTATTGTGCATGCGTTCTATGGAAAAAGTGGCTAGGCAACCAAAACCCTAATTTTTCTAAGGTGGATTTTGATTTTGAATTACAGAATTTTGATTTTGAATTGGAAAACCCTGGATTTTAATTTTTTAATTTGAAGCAAATTTTTGATTTTAGGTTTTAGGACTGGAAAACCCCTAAAGCATGTCGTAAATTTTAATATCTCAACATGCTTACTCCTTTAGGGAGTAAGCATATCCATATATTAATTTCTCCCAAAAATCATACTAAAAAGTGAGACTTGTCTATTGCGTACAACCTCTATCTCTTAATTTGTGACATAGCATAGGTTCATACACAGATGAATTTTTTTTCTACCATGTAAATATTGGATAAAAAAGTGTCACACTAGTTATAGATAGTTATAGATATTTATTATAGGCTATAATAATTTTTTTTCTACCATGTAAATATTGTATAAAATGGAGGATGAGAGCTTTATAGTATACTGAGAAAGATAATCAGACTATTAGAGCTATCATGGATCCTCAAACAGTTTGCTTACTATGATACATATAATTACTTGAAAAGAAAATACAAAATTTTTCTTTAAGGCATAAGCTAATGTTCATGTTATCAATAATTGTATATTATTCTATATATTCTTTTCTTGTTCTAAAAATATTATTATAGCCTATAATAAATATTCAAAAATTATTAGACATGATAGTTCTAGTATTCAACATAGATCTTTATTACTTTTTCTTGTCATGTTTATTCTTGAATATTATATTATATTATATTATATTATATTATTTTCTTTGAGTTATCTTTACAAACAACTTAATAGTAATTTTGTTTTTATATTTATAGATATTTATGAATATGATCAAGAGACTCTAAGTATGACATCATTCAGAATTAAACATAATAGATTGTATCTCTCTTCGACAATAATATACATTTCTAGTTGTTTTAGTATGATAAATTCTTTACTAATATATTCTAAATATGATCACTCATTGGTAAAATTGATATTATTTTACCCTACATAAAAAATATTTTGACATGTCAAACTAGTTTGAGAAAGAACTTATCGATTTGATACATTCAGGCGTATAGATGCCATGTAAAGAAGTGCTCAGAAAAAATATTAAGTATTTGATTATTTATATTTATAATTGCTCAAGATATAGATGGATACATCTCTTACATGATATATCATAGATTTTTTTTTAATTTTCAAATATTTTATAAAAAAATAATAAAAAATCAATTTGATTAAAAAATTTAAAAAGTAAAGAATGATACTACATTTAAATATATATCAAAAAAATTTAATACTTACACTGACACATCCCAACAAAATAGATATATTGAAAACAAAAATGGACATATTTTTGACACATCTTAGGTACTCCAACTTAAAAAGAGTATTCCAGATCATTTTTAAGAAGATATAATTTTACTTATAAATATACCTCATCAATAGATATCAACTTGTATTTTTCTCAATGTATACTCTTCAAAATCATTCATCTTGAAAAGATTATTTAATTTGCCTCTTGATATCTTTGTAACTATCTATTTTCTCCTTAATTGTTCTTCAAGATGTGACAAGCTAATGATTATAGATTCATAACTTAATTAAAGTATATTAAAATCAAATGAATTACTAGGATTAGTAATTTTTTAATTAAATATGTTATATTTATTTTATAATCAAAATATTATTATGTTTGTTTAAATGATATTATTTTATTTCTTTTCCTTATCAAATTAATATTTGATTTTATAATATTATAAATTATTATTTAAAATAAATTATTATAATCAAGGTGAAAGGATTAATGAAAAATAAAATGAAATGAACAATAATATAAAATAATAGAAATATTCATAAATAATAAAAGAATATAACAAAAGTTTGCACAATATATACCAAGTACAATTGCTAGCATGGTGGACAGAGGAAGCCTAATTCCTGTGTTTTGAGAGGGTTCGAAACCCCCCAGCATCATAAATTTCATGCATTTAGCAGCTTTAAACAAGTCTACAAGTAGGTCAAAAATTTCATCAAAATGTTGATAAAAATCAGAAATTTCCAAAATCACCACCATTAAGCTCCCTAAGGAAGTCTAGTAGTCAATTGTATAACTAGTGAACCTCAAAACTATTTCCCTCTACAACTATGAGTGTAAATCCTGGCACCAATCCCTGCGATGACTTGTCATTCAACAATGATGCGTTGCCACAGTACTATTACCCATGGAACTGCCAAACCAGCATTTTCCCTGAAAATTTTAGCCCTAGTAGATAATTTCATCATGACTCGTCATCACAGCTTGAGTTACTCTTTGGTGTATCTTTGACTTGTTGGAAAAATCCCTTTTACTCAATATAAGTGTCTTGCTTAATATATCTTTACAAGTTAACACAAGTAGAGTTTCTGAAATATTTTTTTCTTCTATCTAAAATTGAAGTTTAGTCAAATCTCATGGGCAAGAAACTCCCAATTCATACCAGCTCACAAATAAAACTCTACACATCAAGCATATTCATAATGCTAAGTAAAATTATACCGAATAAAGAAATTGAAAGCATACAAAATCATTCATTTAATTCTTACTAAAATATTTAATAGAACTTCCTACAAATAACACTTAACTTGGACTGGGATAATCCACATATCGAGTCTTTTTATCCAAAAAGTAAAAAAAAAAAGATTAAATTAAGAAATATAAATTATAACATATCATCCAAATTGATGCATAAAATATTCAGAAGACAAATTTAAAAAATTTAAAAATAAATTAAAGTATCTTCAAGATCTTCATAAAAATATAAATTGGTTTACTTGTTGTATGAACATATATTATAGAAATAATCTCATCTTAGTTCTTCTGATTAAGAAAGAAATATTATACATCTATGTACAACTATTTGAAAAACACAAAGTTGGAGATTACATATATCTTCACCGAACTATAATAGTAGAAAATAATAAAAATATATAAGTATTTAATCTCTTAAAAAATTCGTAGATGTGTCAAAAGGGTTGTGCTGTCCTAACTAGACCCATTTTTTGGTGGCTCAAGCAGGTCACAGTGGCATGCCTGGCACGGCACGGCATGGCTTCTTCACAGCTAACTCAGCAAGGCCATCGGCCCAACTGTGATGAAGTCAGGCTGGGTTTGGGGTGGGTTTTGGTGGTTTGGGTCGAGTTCGAACCTAGTTTGGGCCTTTAAGAAAAATTTTAATCTAGAATATTAAAATTATTAAAAATTTAAATTTTAATTATTTAATACTTAAATAAATTATATTTAATTATTAAATTAAAAATAAATAATTATTTTTTTTATTTTTAATTTATTAAATTAAATAAAACATAATATTTAGTATAATAAATAACTAAAATTCAAAAACTAACAATATCAAAATTAATAAAACTAAAATATTAATACAAACCAGTATTTTAATAATGATTTTTTTAATGTCTTGACACACAATTGAAAGTGAGGTATTCGTAAAATACCTCAAGGAGTTAAAAAAACATCGAGCTCGATGGAGCTCCACGCAAGCTCCATTGAGCTCGATGCAAGCTCCATTAAGCTTGACAGAGCTCATTTAGCTCCTCGATGGTGCTCACTGGAGCTCGATGGAGCTTGTGCAGCTCCATCGAGCTTTCCGTGGAGCAAGGAAGAAGGCCGAGGCTAAGGCCAAGGGGAGAGGGGCGAGGAAGAGTGCCTGAGGCAAGAGAGAGGGGCAAGGGAAATTTAAAAAATTAATTTAATAAATTATCAAATTTATTAAAATTTGATAATAGTATTAATTAATAAATAATATTAATTAAAAATAATATAAAATGAGAAAATTTAATAATTTTAAATTTATTAAAATTTAAAATAATAATTTAATTTGATAATTTGCTAAATTATCAAATTAATTAATTAAAAAATAGTAGTTCATACTATTTCATATTATTTAATTGAAAATTTAATTAAATAATAATATTTCATATTATTATTTAATTAAAAAATAGTATTTCATACTATTTATTAATGAAAAAATAAATTTAAATTTTTAATTTTATAATGATACAATTATTTTAAATTTAATATATTATAAAATATTTATTAAAATATTTTATAGTATTTTATTTTATTTTAAATATATAATAAAATATTAATTAATTCTATTTATAATTAAGATGCATCTTTAAAATAATTTTTAAAACTTTAATTTTTCATGTTTTTATTTATGTTATTTTCTTTTATATATTTTAAAATATTAATTAATTATATATTGGGAAGCTTAAAAAAATTATATCTTAACACCTCGAAACTTACATCTTGTCATACGAACACAAAAATATCTTGCTTTATATTTTTGTCTTTTAAAACTTTGATATAAACCAATAAAAATCACAAAAAAAATGAAGATTTAAGAATCAAACCTCAAAATAAAATGACAAAAAAAATAAACAGAAACAATATCAATCCAAAAAAAGATAAATAAAATGAAAAATATCGTGAGCATTACAACATATAATTAATGATGATATAAGATAAGTATCAGTGTATCAAACTGTCAATCATCATCAATCATCAATCGTCATTAATATCACACGAATCATCATTAACAACCAACTCTTTCACTTTTACTACAGTCCCAGCATAATCTAGGATGTCAAAACTCGAATCCTCATAATCATTCATGCATATTAATGCATCAACAATATCTAACTCTGTCGTGAAATTGTGCATCTAAAAGTGGTTCTCAGTCATAGAACGAGATGCTATGTGTGTAGCAAGGCGATTCGAAAAGAAGAATGTTGCATTGGGGTTCACTCACTAGTTGTCGAAAGGCTAAACAAGCCCATCCTTACTCATCAAAAGCTGAGCGAGAGCGACTACATTTAAGCGACCGAAATATCATAGCATGAGCAGTGAGGAGCGAGAACAACTAGGGCTAGCCTAGTGAGCTAGCAACCCGGTGCTTGTGCCTTAGTTTCAGGCGATCAGACTATCTTCTTTCTTTCGAAACGGAATGAGAAGGATGACTGCCAGAAGAGAGATTTTTCCTCAACCAATCGTACCCAAGAGGGGCAGTGGCCCAGAGTGATTAGGTTCGATTAACCCGATGGGGAGGGTGGAACCAACTGTCATTGAGAGGAGAACAACAGACTTCGTTGCTGTGTGTACCTCTTATTCTCGAGTTGGTGAACTTCGCAGCTTTTTTATAGTGAGCTCCCTTTCTTTCCCTTCGACTCTCCTTTCAAGGGCTCTTCTACTTTCTTTCTTTGCTCTCTCGGTAAGGCTCAACTTTCTTTTTGGTGCTATGCTATATAGTATGCGTGTGTGTGCGCCATACAAACTATAGGTTTTGCCCCAGTGTTTTCCCTCAAATGACCTATCCTATCGTGACGGATCCTTGGTTGCGAATGAAAGGACGCGACTCTATAATCATGGAACCCTCGATTGCCACGTGGTCTCCAACGGTCTATGTGGACAGTAGTTCCTAGAACTTCTGTCAGGTTGAAGTAACCGTACTAACTTAACTGTAAACCTCACTTAAATTTCTACCAATAATTTGCTTATCCCGCAAGATACGGCTCAGCCAAAAAGCCGTATCGCCCTATCACCGTAAGTTGCGCTCACATTTCAAGGGGGATTCAGGATCAGACTTCGGAGCTGGTGCTCTACTAACGGAAGTAACCATACTTATAGGTTTTCCAGGAGGAAGGGACCAGGTCCTACCTATACCTTGAGAGTCGGCAATGAGATGGCCTACTAGGTCCTACCCAAACCATGATTCGAATTTGGAATAGAGAATGTCAATTTAACTATATGCGGAATCGGCCTTCAATCCAGAACTTTTCTAGTTGAGTTGACTACATTCCCACCCTTCTGCAGTCATCATTGACGAATTAGCATCAACGAGGCTTATTCAGTTTTACGACTCCGTATCCGCTCGTGACGGACTCGGGTCGAGGAACTCACTCAAAAGACTGACAAATATAAACCATAACACCTAAGAAGTTGAGTATAAATAATAATAAATATATAACATGCAGATGAATTATAATATGACTGGAAAATGTCACGCTTTCTTGCACATTATACAAGATTCGAACATCTTTAAAACTCTCGTCTATTGACTTTCACAGATAATATTACTATGAAAGTCCTTCACTAAATAATCAAGATGAATTTGACTTGTAAACACTAGTGACTAGTATAGAAGAGATTTCCAAGAACTTTATGTTCTTTTCATGCACAATTTGCAGCATTCCAGAGCACCTTGCCTGCCGACGGGTGAGACACCTTCACAAAGGTGCATCTCAAATATGTCTTTCAGGTACCTCTGGTGAGGTGCATCTCCGCCAGGGAAAGACCCTCACTCTAGGTGCAATTCAATCACCGAGAAATAGCTACAAAGTTGGGTTTTTAAAAAAAAAGATTTTTTTAACTAATTACCCTATCATAAGAGCGTTTTAATAAAATGCTTACTTTTACTAATATAAATAAAAAAATAATCTATTCCAAATTATGTTCTTCCTCAAAGCCTCTTATTTCTCATCTTTAATTCTTTAGCCCCTAGCCTGAGCATTGTGGACAAGCTATTGTGACACCTCAAAAATACAAACGACAATAGGTCTCCTCTAGAAATTAACATTAAATCATTTAAATACATGAGATGAACGATATTATGCCCTTCATGATCTAGAGTAGAAGAGAAGCTATTGTTACAGCTCAATCTTGAAAAAAAAGAGACATATTTCATGCACAAGGCAGATGAGAAGGAGAAGATAAGATACATATAGCCAAACACTAAATGATTACAAAATAGAATAAATTATAAAGACAAAATTGTGTCATGCAGATCAAATAATTAAAAAGAAGCCTCATTGTAATTTTTCAATTCATAATATTTATGTCCCTCACTCTCAACTTCTCTCCAGCTATGACTGACCTTTATTTCTGATGTCTCAAACTGGCGCCAGGAAGAATCAACAGAGGAAACCAGTATTGTTTTTAAGTTTTTTATTGTACCTCCATCATCAGAGATATTCCCTGGGAAACCAAGCTGAGATGACAAACAGATAATAAGAAATTTCAAAGCTTGTTTTCGATAAAAATGATGCATTGCAGTATTTCTCTGCATAACAGCTGCAACAGCAAGATTTATGCAGCGATCTAAAGGCACCAAAAATGTTATGGATGGCTCAAAGGTAAGAATCAAGCGAAGCCCATGCTCTGGATTCTCCTTGCACTCCAATGCAAGAGGGGCCTTAAGAAATCGCCGATTCCGACCACCTAATTTACCCAATAATAGCAGAGCGTTTCTACTCCAAGGGAATGGTGGAGGCTTCAAGAGAGACCACAAAACTAGAATGAGTTCTGTAATAAAGGTGCCTATACTTGCTTCTAAAAAATCTGGGTTCAGGCTATCGATCCAGAACTCGAGGGTCCTCAAACTTAAACCAACAAGATCATCATTTCTTTTCAGGCACATTAGAAGAGGTCTCATGAGATGGTTAAGGAAAGGCAACAATGAGCTTAGCCGTGCAGGTAGCATTAGACATAGCTCTGGCACAAGGCTCTTTGTTTCTTCATCAATTGGACCTTCTAACATTGTCAACAACATATTAAGGCATGGTTGGACCAAATGACTCAGATCTTGGAGGAGAAGTTCAAATTTATATCCAGCAAGAACCCTAAATATCATGCGAAGGAGTTGCATGTAACCGATTGGGTGCTCAACTTCAGCTACGCTATTGATACAGAGCTCAACAATGACAGGGATGTGAGGGTGCAGGATTCGTTCAAAATCAGCAGGCAATTTAGAAACTGTGCCAAATATAAGCCGAAAAAGATGCAAAACCAATTTTGAAGAAGATGAATCTGGGTTCTTCAAATCATGAAGCCTAGATGTGACAAGGAAGTTGACCAAGATATCTGCACATGGCCGTTGTACTTTTGGGGATTGAAGAAGAAAAGAAAATATGTGAACCAACTGAGGATTGATTATCATGGATTCCAAAAACCCAGGCATGCACAATGAAAACATATCCATAAGATCTCGTGGTTCCATCATAACAAGTATCTGAGAAAAAAGTTGAAGCATGTCTCTTTCCTCATCCTTGTCCTTGAAAAGAGCGATGCAATGCACGCCACTTTTTAAGATACCTGACGCCTTCCACACCTGTCCAAACCAAACATAAATTAATCACGGTATCCATATGATGGATACATTATATGATGGATCTTTTAAAGATGAACATGAAAACTCAAGCATGCACAATGAAAACACATACATGAGATACTCTATTGATGTCAAAGTATTGTTATTCACAATAGACACAATGGTAAATGTCATACTCAGTGCACAAGGCTCTCATTTAGCACGGGAGTCTAGGATAGGTTAATATATCAACAACCTTACCTCTTAAAATCAAAGAGTCGACGTCTGATGATTCTCGAACCTAAGACGTATCATTCTTGGTTGAAAATATTTATCATCACACTAAGACATGACTTCTATACAATAGACACAATAATCAATGTCTTAAAATATGTCATAGAAGCATGGACCTATCCAAATGACAATTATTTGTTAACATAAGCATATGTGAAAGCACCTCTTCTTCTCTCATTCCTTTGAATGCCTGGGGCATTTGAGAATTATATGATGAGGAAACAACTCCTTGAGACTGTGCACCATCGGAAGAAGGAGAAACCTAAAACAATAGCAGAAAAGAAAAAACAAGAAAATAAAGACCAAGCCAATATGAGTTTTGTAGCTTCATACATTTTCAAAGTAGATCAATTTTAGGGTTAAAAAAATTTAATTTGGTTTTCAATCATGCCCATAAAAACTAATAGAAATGAATGAGAAGGTCTTTTTGGTTATAAACATCATTCACTCTCTTGTGCAATTAGATTTAATGAGGTCAATTTATAAATGATTTTCGGCCCATTATAGTATAAACGTCAATTTTATAAAGGTCATACACAATGCACAAGACTCTCACTTAGCACCGAGTGTAGGACATGTTAATATCTTAACAATCTTACTTTCAAATATCGAAGATGTTGTATCTGGTAAATTATCCCTTATGCCCCACTATAAACTTGCAATGAGCTACTAGTACAAAAAAAAGAAACCTGCGAGCGTGGCAAATGTGCATGAGTGATGCTCCAAATAATAGTCTTCATTCCTAAAAAGAAACTAATCTCAAATTCATAAGTCAAAATCATTATAACAAAATAATAATTAAACAAACAAAATGACAAACATATGTATCATTGTTCTAGTAGGGCACGATGACTATGTAGTTATTAAGCAGGATTCCCAATAAGTATTTGTTAAAATATAACAAAATAATAATAGAATGCATAAGAAAAAATCACATAACATTAAATAAATTCAACATGATATAAATAATACAAAAAAAAAATTGTAACACTCATACAATGAGACTAACCATATTGAACAACTAAATACAAATGGAACAAGTACAAAAAAAAACCAAACAAAAAATAAAAAATTGACAAAATACAAAACTTAAAACACAACCGAAGATAGATAAATTAAAAAACCAAATTACACCCACAAACTATGTAAATATCTCAAATACTTAGTATCAAAGAACAAAAAAGAAAATGAATCATTCATAATTTTCATGATGCATTTGCAAACTGATACATGATACGAATATAAATCATAACAATTAGTTTATTATGCATATTTCCTATGACTAAATAATATTCTATATTTATATGTTATACCAAATCATTAAAAATTAAATTAGTAAGTCAAGTAATATTTTATGTTATATATATTTCATAGGATTTAGAAATACAACAAACTTTAGTTTATTTTCATATAAATCTCACATTTCTACTCTTTTTTATTTTATAATATATATAACATGAATATTACTTGTCATCTTAGTTGACTATGAACTACAATATTTACTAAATTCCAAGTATTTTTTATTTTTATTTGATATTAAAATATTCTTCTTCTATTTTATTCTTTCATATTAAATGAAGAATCTAGACTACTTGTCTAGTATTGGTATTTTTTTATATTAAAAATGAATTTTACTAAAAATAATGAAAATGAGTTTATTATTTTTGAGCATTTAGATTTATAGAATTGGATATCATCAAGATTTACTCCTAGGTATCTTTATTCAACTAATCAACATAGGCTTATTGAATTAATTTTTATAATTTAAACCTATCTCAATATAATTAAAAAAAATTATTAAACCAATTGAAAAAAAGTAAATCAATATAAATAACATAAAAAATATATATAATTGTAAAAATTAATTGCGAGACAAAATATCTAATAATACATATCAAACAATATACCAAAAAATATAATGTATTATATTATATGCAAACTTTACTTTGTTTCATAAAAATTAGACTTACGTCACCTTCAATAATTTTTTTCATGAATGATTATGAGTTTGCAAGAAAAATAATGACAAAATTGATTGTTAGTAAGATTCAAGGTTAATCTTTTGAAACGATATTATAAAATATGTACAACTTGCATGTCATAAGATTTTTAGGTTGACTCGTCAAAATAATATTTTGGAAATATCTAGCTTGCATGTCATAAGATTTATAGGTTGACTTGTCGAAATAATAATATAAAATATTTTAAATTTAATAAAGTTTAATAATTAAGGATCGTATAAATTATAAGAGTCAGAATAATGATATCAAACATATTGACTACTTAAAGCAATAAGTTTTCACAAATATCACGGTCCATTATGTTAATTCAGACTTAACACCAAAAAAGAAATTATTTGAATTTCATCAAATATTTTTTTTATTATTACGGGTCTACCATATATGAGAGTTTAATCAATATTTAGTATCATATTTAACGATTCTTCTTTTAAACATTCATTAAAAAAAATACAAAAATCACCAAACAATTATTTGTAATACAATATCACTCTACTATCAAAAAAGAAGAAAACCAAATGTATACATACATTTATATGCATACATTTGAAATCTCAATAAAAATAATATTTACTAGCTAATCCCTTATATAAGAGGCTAGTCGAATTGGTAAATCGCACAAGTTTAGTGCTTCGGCTCTCATCCATAATACAGAAATAAAATAAAATAAAAAATAAAATATTGCAAATTACAATATCTTCATTCAATTTAATGCATAGAGGTCTAGAATATCAAACTTAAAAAATTATAACTTTTTCAAAGTTTTCGTGAAGACATTAATTGATTACTCTGTAATCTAAATATAGATAGTAGCAATTATCTCATTTATATCCTTTTCCTAAAGAACAAGCAAATCATTTTAATGTGTTTCTTCCGCTCATGAAATATCAAATTTTAAATTTTATGACTCAATATTTGACTGTCACATAAAACATTGGATCTCCTCAAGTAAATGTCGAATCCAAAATATCTAACAAATAATGATCAGTATCACTTTGAACTCTATTTTTTACTATATCTTAAAATAATTATTTATCTTTTACTTTATCAGGAAATAAAGATTATCTTTATGAAAAGTATACTAGCTTATTGTGCAACTCCTCTCGAGGCAAACTAATATTTAACTGGAATATAAATGTCTATAAATATCTGACTAATTGCAAGTGTTCAATATCATTGAATTAGATAATCCATCATGTAGACATCTTCACAACCCAAGAGACAAAACTCTATCAAAAATCAATTGTATACCTTACTTATGACAAAACAATCCATTTCATGTAAAAGATCATCTTTAAGCTAAAAAAATTATTTAAGTCTCCTAATATTATTCATTTGAAATTATGACGAAAGATACTTATTAAATTGAATGATTACTAATTAATTACCTATCATAATCAAAATATCATCAATATGTATAATAATTAAAATCATCATGCTATCAGAATTTCTTTACAAAAACAAAAATAAAATTATAACATATTTGTGTAATACAAACAAAGTGACTAACTATGAAAATCTCATATATTATGTTCTTAATAATTTCTTCAGGTCATATAATATCTTTCGTAATCTAAAAATTATGTCTAATTATATTATTTGTAACACAAGTGGTTATTTTATATTTACATCATCTTTTATATATTGTAAAGAAATATATTTTTCATGACTAACTGGTATATCCTCAATCTGTGAGATGTCACTTGTAAAATAATAATATGTACATAGGTCATCTTAACTAATAGGAAAAAAATATCCTAATAATTCACATCAAAATTTTAAAAATATCCTAGATATTTTTCACCTATCTCGATATAAGTTTCACCTTTAGGCAATATACCTCATTTGAACTTTTCTTTGCAATGAAAACATATATGAAAGCAACATCAAACTTTCCCACAAATTTTGATACTAATTGTCAAATCCTATTAAAATAAAATATATTCTCTTCTAATATTATTGGACATCATCCTGGTTGGGATAATTACTCAAAAAAATATTAATATTATAATATCATAAAGATAAATAGTAAACATGTGTGTGCGTGTGTGTGCGCGCGACAAAACTTGTAATATGGTACTGAGTACAACTATTACATCCCTTCCAGAGAGTGATTAGAAGATCACTATTAGAAGGGTCGACAACAAGATCATTTAGGTCAGTAGATTTGCCTCTAATATGAGCATATTATGTATTTTCATTTCTCCTAGTATAAACAATAAGTCATGAATAGTCAGATCACCAATTATCAGCTCATCATAAGCTAGAACAAAAGTAGATTCATGAGGTATTATATCGTTCAGACTCGAGGAAAATTTCTTCTCATAAAAAATTTAGCACTTTTTAGAATCAATGTAATTTATACTTGTTAATATATAGAAATTAGAATAATCTTATAAGAATATCATCATACTGTAACCCAATAAATTTAAATTAACTAACAAATGACTATCTATACTAAATAAAAGTCAAAGTGGGACAACTAGGGACAAACAAAAGTAATTGGCCCAGATATATTTTTTGGACTCTGACTTTTCATAGGCTCATTAAAAAATAATTTTCCAAAAAAAATAATATTAATAATCACTAAAATCCTAACAATCTATGATAAAAAATATATGTACCTTATTTGAGTACCATAATATCCATGAAATATGCATCTCAATATATAGATGTTAACTTATCATCTCCGAGAAAAAGATAATGAAGAAAATAAATATTCTGATAAATTATTGATGAGAAAAAAAATCATACCACACAATCGAACGAGTGTGACTACCAAGCAATCAACGAACCAATTTGGTTCTACCAATTAGGCCAACATCCCATCAAGTCAAGATCAAACTAGTAGAACTGATGAACAAACCGATAGTCCATAAGAATCAGCCAGTATTTAGAGAATAGGTCATCACTATAAATAATTTGAATTTTATTATTTTACTGGGATAGCACTTTTTAAAATTATATTCTTATTAAAATAATTTTAATAAATTAATTAATCTCAATTATTTTATTTTATATCTTATATATTTAATTACTCAAATATATTAACTATATTATAATATTATAAACAAATCTTTTTTATATTATTTATATGATTATTAAATATAAAAATATAAATACTAACAAATCATTTATACATATCATCATTTATTTTATATTATTAAATATATTAAATTAAATAAATTTTATGTTAAATATGTGTATACAATAATTTAATGTATATTCTATTTATTTTATAATTTTTTAAAATTTTTCAATTTTTTATTATAATTTTTAAATAATTTTATTTTTTTATCAATATTTTAAATATTTCTGATATATTCATATAATTAAAGTATTATATATTTATATTTAAAAATATTACCATCTATATGTGTGTGTGATTTTTTTTAATTATTTTTAATTTTAATAATATATAAAATATATTTATAACATTACCAATTTGATAGTGGTTTAATAGTGGTCCAACTGTCAACTATAGGTGTTAACTGGGCAAGCAGCCTGAGCACGAAAAAAGGCACAACAAGAGAATGTGTGCCTGACACAGCATGGCCCAATCCAAAGTCATTCCTGGACCAGCCTCAGACCAGCCGATGACATGGCTTGGGTTGTGTCGGGCTGGAGTTCATGGCCTACATGTCATGAAAAACACAACACAGAAAAGTAGGCCAGCCCTTGTAGGTTGGTTTTAGCCCAGTTGGTCAAATTAAACTAGCCTCGACCTGACCTAGGCTAGACTGGATTAAACTAGGCTAGCTTGGATCCGACTAAGCTAACTTGGAATGAACCCAAACTAGTCTAAAATGAACCAGGCTAGCTTAGACCACACTTAAACTAGCTTGGTCATGCTCAACCTAGCCTGCCATGACCCAGCATGACCCAAGCAAGTGATAGGTCAATAGGCTATGTGAGGCTTGCCATTTAAAAAGATTTGTCAGCATGGCATGGCCCATGATAAAAATCATGTTATGTCGAGCATTACATTATTACCTGAGTGAGCCTTAAAAAATGGGCCATTACGTCCTAACACAGCTTGCTTAACACATTTACTAACTGCCCATCTAGAGAATCATGAACCGATACTTTTTCTTGTTTAGTTACTAGGATAAGTTTGCCAACATTGTCAAAAACTATAATATATAGACTAAACAATCTCTCTCTAAGAAATATGATCTAAAATGATTTGTATTGAGAAATAACAGAAATGGACATTCGGCTGATCAGGTTGTTTGTGATTAAAATTATATATCCCGAAAAATACTTCGAAATATTCCTCCAAATAAAAGTGTATGACATATCTCAAGCCAATATTTATTTTTGCCTTTCATCAATCTCATTTTATGAAAAAATATATCTGACACGTCTCAAAAAGTTTGGAATTTGGTATCATTATCCATCCAATAAGCGATAAATATATTTAATATATATTATAATACATTGTTACTAATTATTTTTTTTTTATATCAAATTAATTTTTTATTATTTTATAAAATATCTGAAAAATAAAATACATATTTTATCAAACATATAAAAAATATAAATGTATATCATGAACAATCATCAACAAAATAATCAAATATTTAAAGTCATCTTAAGTATCATCTTTACTATATCCCAAAATGTTTGAATGTACCAGGTCTAATAGATCATTACTCATATCAATTTGGTATCTAAGATAGAAAATTTTGATATATGTTCTTAACTAATACATCTCACAATCTAAAGTTGAAATATTCTTAAAAGTATGATAAATTATTATTAATTTTATTAATGATGAATAGCATTGTTGAGAAAGTACAAGCAAACAGTCCAACATAAACCATTAGATCATATCGTATAAGAGAATATATATAGTTTATCATTCAAAGTCTGAAAGAAAATTTACTCTATAGTCTTCTGATCAAACAAACAAATATCAAAAAAAAAAATAAAGTCAAACTTAAATTACCTAGAAAAATAATTCACAAAAATAAGATTAACTAAATAATCAGGAATAAGCATAACTTGAGAAAGAAATAAGAAAATAAGTTTAGTATTATTATCCCCAATAATTTTTATAAGATTATCATTAATTATCATAATATTCAAAGAACATAAAAAAAATATAATAAAAAAAATAATCACTATTAATATGAGTATCGAATTATGAGTTAATAATCTATAAATATAAAATAAATAAACAAGACACAAGAATTATAGTATCTAAAGATCAAGAAAGGTATGCAGCTACCTCATTAGAGAGGAATCCAAAATAACCTCATTCAACAAATATTACTGTGAAAAAATTTTGTGAAAACCTCTATATGAAATGATAGACAAGCTATCTCTCTCGATTATTTGTAATATTCTTGTCTTCTACTCTGAAAATAATTCCCAATAATTATCTCAAGTGTGACATATCCTCTTATAGTATATATACTAAACTAAGGCTCTAGAGTTTTCTTTATTGCGACTAGTACTCCCTCGACTACAAACAAGAGTAGAACATGGTGTATCCCCTCATCTCATATAAATTGAAATCCTCGACAATATACCTTTGGTCTAATAAAAAAATTTTTATCGCCCAAAATTTGAATGTAATATCCAAACAACTTGCCAAGCAAAAAATTTAAAAATATTATGCACAAAAATATCTTTAACTATTTCACTCTCTTTATAGTCTTAAGCTCAATTGAAACTATTTATAGCAACTACATATCCAAGTAAAAAAATTGTGTAAATTGAATAATAATCTACTCGAGTTTGTTAATACTCTCTAATCTCAATCCAAGAAATTTAACAATTACATTATATATTTGTGTTGTCTTAGATGAGTATAATGATGATGCAAACTCTAATAGAATCTTATATATCATGCGAAATAAAAAAAAATGATGTCAACTCTATGTTGATGGACTAAGAGGCATAAATCTATATGTAGTCATTTCTTCCTCATCTTTCCACAAGGTGATTCATTCGTCAAGAGACCTAGTATCTTCTGATCAAAAAACTTTATCCAAACACTGATAACTCATTGTGCATAATTCTGATTTTTAAGTTTACATAAAGTACTAACCAAAATTTTTATATTATCCATAATAAGAATATATCGCCTGAAAATACTACACACAAATTCACATTGCAAAACAGCACTGCACAACCAACAACATTGCACATTAAACTAGGGTTTCTGCCCAAAAAAACTGCACAAACCATTGAACCATAGACTAGGGCTTTCTGCCCAAAATTATTGCACAAAAAACACTATTGTGGCCAAAGAGCATTCTAACCGAATATTGCACCAGGATAACTGGGTGTCGACACTTGGCAAATGGCATCACACTGCATGTTTGCAAAGATGAACTGCGGTGGCCAACATCCTTCTGGTCATCTCACAGTGCACTGCGTGCATTTCTGACACGCAGCACTATGTGCACTCTTCTGGTACAATGCCCGCGTACATAAGATTTTGGTTCTGATATCATGTTTAAATGCAAGCTAAAATGAAAATAACATTTAAAATTTAAATGAATTTAATGTTTAAAGGCTAAATCTTATATAAGAAACTAGTCGAATAATTAAAGTTATAATAATAAACTATACATCACATGTCTTTATAGTTTTAGATAAAATATATGATTTGAGTTCTTAAAGAACTAATTTGATATGTACTTAGAAAAAATAAATATCCCTTTACTATTATGATATCATTAAAAATATATTTTTAGCAATTAGTGATCACTGTGTAAGAGATAAATCAACAAATTTTTAAATTTTAATGGAATTACATTATATGAGATAAAGATCATGCTTAGCGCACGAGCCTCATACTTAGCATTTGTTATATGAAAATTTAATATATCAACAATCTTACTTCTAAAAACCAGAAAAATTATGTCTAATACATCTCAATCCCAAGAATTACTATTATTTAACAAAAATATTTGTCAATACACTAAGGTATGACCTCCAATAAAAACTTAGTTTAAACTCATACATATTTCTTTCAATTTAAGATTGGTGAACAAGATAACTTCATGAAGAAGTATCTTGACATATCTTATCTGCAGATGAAATTGTTATAATCAATAGAACTGGTAAATATTTATGTCATAAACATTTATACAAGTGATGACAAAAATTAATTTAATTAGGATTGATGAAATTAAAATCTCAAAATATAGTTTTATTTAATATTTAGGAAATGTAATTCAAAAAAATAATAAAATCAATAAATATAAGAACCAGAGAATTAGCATTGATTAAAAAGAATTAAGAATGATATTATTAATATTATGTGAATGAATAAAGTCTGCTAAATTAAAAATAAAATATTATAAATTATTTATTATATCAATCATGTTTTATGACTCAAAATATTACATTATTATAAGACATAATATTCATAAAATAATCATAACATAGATGTGTTTGTTAAAATAAATATGTTTTAAAACTCACTATAAAAGAATTAAAAATGAGAAAATTATGAATTATTAACATATTGTACCTATAGAAGTTAAAATTAGAGAGAGACATTTCATATAATTTGGACATATAAAAAAAAAGATCTCACACAACTCAAATTAAAAAATATTTAGATTTACAAATTAGTAAATAATATAAAAAAATAAACCAATAAAATTTAATTGAAAATGTTAAAAAACGGCATGCACGAGTTTAATTTATGTGAAAATTTGTGTGATGATCATGTTATTTAAATTAATATGATCAACCTCGATTAAATTAGAAATGTATTTTGACAATTATGATGATCTAGTTATATAGGACAAACAAAATTGGTTCTAGTTATATAGGACAAACAAAATTGGTTAATAACAACGATTAAAACTAGTTAACTATGGTATGGCTAATAATTATAAGATCTAGTTATATAGGACAAACAAAATTGGTGAGTATTTAGTGATTGAGAACTTTTATAAATTATGTGCTTTCTAATAGTTATATTTATTGACATAATTATTTTTTGTTTACGATTTGAAACTAATCTATCATGAAATTTTAATTTGTATCACTGGATTAGAAATTATTTCCAATTTGAAAAACTAATGCTCTGTAAAATTAGGAAAACATGAAAACAAATTTCTACAAGAGTTCCATTTAATTGTTAGAAGCACTGAAAGCAGATTGAAATTTTGGAACATGATTTTATTACCCATAACTAAGGTCTTGATCAAATTTTTACAATCATTGACTTCCTTGGAGTGTTCGACTGGAACTTGCAGATTTAAAACTGCCTGCAAGGCATCAGAAATAACAAGTGAAAGCAACAACCCCATCAAACACTAATAACAGATACATGGATATATTTCAAAATGGATGCATTAAATCTGAATTACAAAAGCCATCAAAAACAGAAGTGAAGAAGAATCAAAAAACATTTGACAGTTGCAAACCAAAAGTTCTCCAAAATAGAAATCATCAGACCAAACCCACTGTAGCCGTAGGTCGAGGCAAACTTGAAGACAAACAGCTAGCAAATAAATAAAGACAAAAAAACTAGCTCAAAATAAGTCGATTCCAGAGATGAGAGGAAGTAGATAATCATATTAATTGATAAATCAAAATCAATAACTAATTCCTCCAAACTATGGCAATCAGAGTATAGACAATCACACACATATAGTAAGATTCAAGAATCATATTACAGTACCCTTGGATTAGTGTTGTTTGATACCATCAACCTTGTATTTTCCAAAATATATAATCTCAAACAGATTGTATGATTCAAGAATCATAAGGCACATTGACACCATTTATATTCCCTCAATATCATATTACAATTCCCATGGGTTAGTATTGTTTGATACCACCACCATGTTATTTTCCAAAATATATGTTGCGCCACATTTCATTTTAACATAAGTTAATTAAAAAATTTAAAAAAACTGTCCTTTTATTAACAAACAATATAAAAATAGAATTTTTTGTTAATATAAAAAAAATAAATGAAAATAAAAGTCATTATACCACTATTATAGATTGGAAGACTTTCAAAATATAACTAAAAATAAAAATAAACAAATAAAAAAATAATCTTAACATGACTCTCATATTGATGCAAAAAAAATCTAATATTCTTATCTTGGGGGCAACTAGTAAAAATATAATATTCTTTTAATGTTTTTTGTTAGAACGATATAATACTAAAAATATAAATATAATAACATTTTAATAAAACTATATATTATGTATTTATATAATGAGCAAAATTATTCAAGCAGTTTGCGTGTCTTTATATCAAGTATCTTTATTAAAAAAAAATTACAACACCTCTCAACAAGCTAGTATATATATGTTCAAAATACCAAGTAATGAAAAAAAATAAGTAAATTGAAATCCATTCAAGATATTCATGAATATATTCGTTAGCTATCCTATTTTATGAATGTATGTTGTAATAATAATCTTATCTTAAATCTTTTCTCTTAGAAAAAAATAATTCATTTATATGTGTTTCATTCGCTAATGAAATACTGAATTAAAAATTATATGTTTCACTGTCCAACTATCATAATAAAAATTATTTAAGGAATATATATTTGATCTCATCAAACAGATGACAGATCAAAAATATCTCACAGGTAATTATAATAATTACTATAAACACTATTTTTATACTAACAAAGAAGATTACTAACAAAGAAGATTACCTCCAAGAAAAATACAAAACTACAACATACAGCTTCTATCAGTGCATGTCGATGCCCAACTTAAAATTGAATATAGAGCTAACTAAAATTATTCATTATTACTAAAATGATCCAAAATTCTAGAGACTTCTTAATATTCCTCAATATGCAATGAGTTGTATCAAAGTGAACTTAAAATAAAAAATTAGAAAATGACTAATTATACTAACTGTGCATATTATAATTAATCTAATATTCATCATGTCATTGAGATAACTTAAAGACAAAATAAGAACATTCAAATTTTATGAGAAACAAACGAAAAAATTTCTCTAAAATATATGATCTATAAATATATATGCTAAGAAAAGATATAAGAAGACATCTTATCAATGAAAAACATTATACGTATCTCTACTAAAATATTTTATAACACTCTTCTTAATTATGAGTGTCTAAGCTATCTCAATCATATGCATATTCTTTATTTCAGCAACATCATTCTATTAAAGAGTGCCAACACAAAAAATCTAATGTATAACGCCATGATTCATATATTAAGTGCTAAAATGAACTAATACATATTATAATTCATTGTTAATTTTAAATTTTTTAATATTTGTATCAAATTAATTTTTTATTATTTTTTAAAATTTTGAAACATAGAAAAAAAAATTATAATCTATCTTAAAATAAATATATCCATATGAATTTTGAATAATCATCAAGAAAAATGATCAAATATGTAAATCCCTCCCTAATCACAACTCTATTAAATCCTCATATATCTGATTGTATCAGATTGAACAAGTCTTTAATCAAGTCAAAGCATGTAAGATATGAAACACTAGTGAGTTTTTCTGACTTATATATCTCACTCTCGTACTCTAGAATTGAAATACATTTAAAATTAATAAAAGTATTCACAACATTGCCAATGATATGTAACCGAGATAAGAATAAATGAGTAAATAATCAAATACACTCAAATATCTAGAACAAAATATTAACATTAAATAAATAACATTCAATCTAGCATACTCAATCTCAAATAAAATCTTCTACAGAGTCTCCTGATCTTATAAATAAACATCAATAGAGATAAAAAAAATAATTGAATTATATAAAATAATAATTTATAGAAAATTAACTAGCAGCACAATCAAGAATAAATAAGATATAAAAATAAATAACAAAGATCCTCAATTTAAATACTATCATATCCAATTTTATAAAGAGTATATTTAAGAGACTCAGATATAAATTACAAAAAATAAAAATTAAAGATCACTCAACTCAAATAGTATATTTAAGTATAATTTCATATGAATGACCTTAAGAGACTTAGATATTTTCTCAACATAAAAGTAGTTTAATCTATAAAAGATATTTTGTCACAAATAAAAAATCGACTTGATACTCGTATAGATAGTCTTTTAGATTATATTCCAGAAAATATTAAAATTGATACCCTTCAATTGATTATATTACTTTTAGAAGAATTATAAAAAAATTAACTACGTGGTTTTGACCAGACTATATATAGTTTAAGCAATCAATATAATTAAACATTTACTAGATTCTTCTCGACATGTTTACCTTGATATAGTTATTTGCATAATAAGATATGTAAACTTCATGACTTACATCTATTTCAGAGATCATAGATACTTGTGGTTAGTAAAATATTCAAATTCGAGGTGTGCAACAGTATACACCGAGAAGATTTATGACATGATTTTATATTTTTCTTAATAACAAAATCATCTCTTACAAAAATAAAAGATATACTTATTTTGAGATCTATTACAAAATTAAAGTTTAAAACAATATCAATAGTTACTTATAATCAAAGTTTTAAAAAGTATTTTTCAAATATGCCTCAAAACATACCTCAACGCGAGGTGTTTTAAAAAAGCCTCCAGGCATTTAAAAAAGTATAGAGCTCGACGACGCTCCATCGTGGAGCTCGATGGAGCTCCGCGAGCTCCAACGAGAACATTCAAGAAGCTCCTTTGAGCTTTTCGTGGAGCAGGAGAGAGGGGCAAAGGCAAGGGCAAGGGAAAAGAAAAAGTGGCATAACTCTACTATTTATATCAATTTAAATTTTAATAAATTTAAATGTTTATTTAATAATAATAAATTAATTTTAAATTTATTAAAATATAATATATAATAAATTATTTATTAAAGTGTTCCATACTATTTTATTTTATTTTTAATATATTATAAAATATTTATTAATAAGTTATAATCACAAAAAATTTATGCCTCAATGCTTCAAGACTTATGTCTTACCTCACAAATATGAAAATGTCTCGCATAATATTTTCACCTTTCAAAATATTGCTTGCAAGAAACTTTAAAAATATTATCTACTTAAGAAGATCAAATATACACTCTTTTCTCTCACTACCATTTAATATAACTATCAAGTAACAAGATTAATATCTTTTAATCTAACATTTCATGAGCAGAAAAAATAAATAGAGATGAATTATTTTTTTCTAAGCAAAAAAATTTAAGATAAAACTATTACTATTACATATATTTAGATTGTAAAATATCCAATAAATATTTTCATAAAAATATTATAAATATCTCAGTTTAGTTTTCTCTCTTCCAAACTTAGTATTTTAGATGAGCATGCACCATCTTAATGGTAGGTGTTGCAATTGTAATTTTCTATTATTTTTTTATATTTTTATAAGAATACCTAATAGATTAGCTATCCCAATTATTTTTTTCTCATCATATAAGGGCATAGATGTATAAATTTCATTAGTGTTTAAGTATTTATAATTTTTATATTATATTATTCTAATAAAATTTATTTATAATAACCATTAGAAAGAATCTTCAAACTGAGATTTTTATTATTAAATATTTGAGTTACATAATAAAACTAATAGTACGGGTCAACTTAAAAATAGGTTCACTCATTAGAATAAATTTTAAAAATTTAATAAAATATATTAAGCATTCTTGTTAATTATAAAAATTTTATAATCTATACAAATCAATCTAAAAAATTCTATTAAATATAAAATAACATTGAAATTCAATATACATAATATTAGATTTATGTATTGGTTACCAATATATAATATTTGACTTATTAAATAATAATATTGATAAAATCATAATTAATAAATTAAAAATTTAACATATAATTTTTATTTTTAAAATTTTTTATAATATAATAAACTTATATTTATCTATATGCACTCTCACATATTGTATTGTACTTAAATATATATGCAATATAAATAGCATGTTTGAATAATAAACAAAAATCTCATATTTTAATGAAATAACTACTTGTACTAATTAAAAATATTTAAAATATTAAACTATCATTCAATCTTTTTATTATATAGCTGCTAGTATAAACAATAAATTCTAGGATTTAAATTAATACAATGGAAAATTCTATGAAATTCATATGTACAACTGACCACAACAATCAGAGGATAGAATATATAAATAATTATATAATTTATTTAAATATTAAAAAAAAAATATTATAGTTATAGGGAGCCACCAAATATGAACACTAATATTGAATTCAAAAATACTGACTTTTTTATTTAATTAACTAAAAATAAACAATGTAGTCTATCAAATAAATGTTAGGTACCAAAATAATTAGATATCAATTACTACTTTATCTTGTCCTACAATGATATAAAAATTTTAATATATTACATCAATATAAATCATATAAATCAATATTTAGTATACTATTTAAAATTATATATGATCTACAGGCACCTCTAATATGTAATATAATATCGGAGTTAATTTTTTTTATTACAATGAATATCATTTTAGATATGAAGACAAAACTTCAATTAGATATTATTAGAGATTTGATGCTTAAAAATTTATTAAAAAACATAGACAAGTCTTCAAGCATTAAAGCTAAAAGATGAATTACACATTTAAATTGAAACGTATAATTATAAAGATAAAACCAAAAATAGTGATTCTTATATACGATGATAATTATCCAATATTAGGCACATTAGCAAACGTCTGATAAGCATTCATTTTTATGTTTTTCTATTTTCAAAAATTGTCTGTTTGAAATTTGTGTATTCATTTTTATTTATAATATTTTTCTTTATATTACAATTAAAAATTAAAATTATTTTTTTTTGATCTTTTTTACGATATTATTTTTAAAAATGTCATATACCATATTATATATAATATATAATATTAATATGATATATGCAACTTGTGAGTAGTATTTTGGAAGGGACCAAGCTAGCTAGGTGTTAGCAGGCTGTATCACACTGCAACCCAAATCCAAGTTAGCCTGCACAACCCTCAAGCTAGCCTCGATTAGGAATGTATTGGGCTAGGAATGACCCATTCTCACAGCTCAAGTCATGCCATGTTGAATGAGACTGTGACCTAGCACGACATAGTGGTCCAAATGGGCCACAAAAAAGCTGGTCATATTGATCGACACAACCCATTTGCCACCTCTATGCCTCTACATCTATTGCTATGTGAAGCAAACACCATGTATTGTGATTTCTTTTAATATTATGGATATTCTCATCTTGATGGATATTCAAATTTCAATTCGCTCATAACACCCATGACATAGACAAAAATTATAATGAGTTTAAATATTTTTATGAGAAAATTTTATTTCCTGAAAAAATTAAAAGATATAAAATCATTTCTAAGTTGAGAATGGGAACAAAATGTATGATCATTAAAACTATCACATATGCATTATAGATTATTAGACATTAAACATTTTCTTTAATAGATTAAAATACATGTCTAAATGATGATTATATTTTAGAGTGATAATTAGATAGTCAAATATTATTTTTTAATGTTAACTTTTACAAGTAGACAAAATAAATAAAATTCTTATTTAATTGAATAGAAAAACATCACATGATTATTTTGAGATTGCATGTGTTTTTACTAATTATAAACTTACAAATATTTTCCTAGTGATTCAGAGAAAATTAATATTATTTTTTCCTTGAAAATTTTAGTATATTAAATATTTATGTATTAGTTTGAGATACTTAATGAACACATTATTGATGTATTAATGATATATTATTGTAGTATTCAAAAAAGGTTTTTCCAATGTATATACCATCATGCTTTGTATTTATTATATCATTATATTATTATTATTATTATATTATTCTTAAATAATATATATTTGCTCAAATAAAGTACATGAGTTATAGCAGACATAAATCATATTAGCAATAAATTACACTTAACAAAATAAAATAGTAGTAATATTTATTCATGTAAACTAGAGAACAAAGATAATTAAGATAATAGACACATATGAGAAAATAGCCAAATGCAATCATAATTGAACAGCCCAACTTGACCATCAGATAATGTCACACTAAATTGGATCATGATAAATTTGAAATAACATCCAACTAGGTGTGAAGATTGTCCCATCAACTGATTAGCATTCTAACAAAGTCACGCAGACAACCTGAATGGGAAGTTCAAGCTTTGACCTTAAAGAAGCACGTTCTCTCCCCTCCATGCCTTCCTCCAATAGCTACCAATAATAACAAAAAAAAAGAGTGAACAAATAGGACAATCATGACGAATTTAAACAAATCATAAGTGAGAATAAATAAATAAGTTAGATGATTCAATACATTATTAGAGGTAGCTTTGCATTAAGTTAGAATAATGAAGCTCCATGTAACAGCCCAAATTACATGTTTAATTGAGTTTTACCATATGACATGATTATATTATCAAACACAGTACATCTCCAGAAAATTGGAGACAGTAACAAAAATAGATAAACACAATATCACAGAAAGTGTTGAGAATAACATGTGTCGAATTACTGAGTTCTAGTTCTAGCATTTCCATATTTATAATATATTATAAATTTATTGTTGGCACACATTACTCTGTTATTTCATCCATAATGATCAATCAATGAAGCATAGGAGACATTTATTTGCATTTTACCATTTTTTAACCGTGTAAACATTGATAACCAATTTAGCTAGCATTTAGACATGCAGCATCATCCATCTCTATGTACACTCTACTATCGCAAAACAGAACAAAGCAATCTAAAAATATAGATCAATAACATTTTTATCAGGCCACTTCTTCAAGAAAAATGGCAAGCTAAGATCCTCCATAAGTATTAATGAGCAATTCATCAAACTAAACACTAGTCATGACAACCTAGTTATCACATTAAAAAATCATCAACCGAGTTACTAGAAAACAAATCTTCTCTAGCAAATCTATAATTCAAAAAAGATTAAATATAATAACACTAATAATAATAATAATAATAGTATATTCGACATTAATACTACACCATTAAATAATTATGTAATGTTAATTATTTTTGGAAATATGAATATTTAACAATGCAATATAACATCAAAGAGTACATTTTAAAATCTTTAATTTTTTCATTATCTAATTTTGAAAATTTTAACAAATTTTAAATCATTTTGAGATTAAATTGCTCTTTTTTATCATTTGGATAACATTTTAAAATTAAGTACAAAATTAGACATTTTTGAATCCGGGTCCATTCAAATTAAAGACATTGATGAAAATATCAGTAAGCATAAAAATATTATTGTGAAATATATGCAAAAAAATAAAAAAAAAAACATGACACGTATAGCTTACTCAAGTTCGGATCAAAATCATATGTCCTTAAATAATAGTGTTTCCCATCTAATATGCCCAACCACAGGTGATACCCAAATGGTGTAATAAAGCTCTCAAGAGAATAAAAGAAAAATACTTGAATTTATTTAATTTTCAAATTAGAGTGATGTGGACACTTGTAGTACAATGTCAAGGCAATGGAAACAGCTCCACCATTCATATGGACGTTAAACCTACATCACCAACCACATCCTCTCCATTTTCCCGATAGATGTACAATTCACACATGCTACTTCTTTACTCTTTTAATTTAAATCACACCTACCACACATATTTCATATTTTGGCACATGAGCTTTACAAATCTCCACCTTGACTTAAACTAGAAGAAGTATTTGTGGTTAACTAAAAACCATAATAGACATCCACCAACTATCTATTCTAGTTGAAATTTGCCTTAACATTGACTATGTTCAGAATGTTTGAACTTAAACCACATCACGAGCTTGGCCACCATATCCACAAAGTTCTCAACTGCATGAATTTTGTCTACTGACACAATCCCTCGTGAGACAACATCCTAAATAAAATAAAACTTAATATATATGTACTTTGTCTTCTCATAAAATATTTGATTTTTGGTTAAATGTATAGAGATTTTGTTGTCACAAAAACCTTCACCTTATCTTGCACAATTCCTAGCTTACCAATTAAACCTTCCAACTATGTACATGGCTTCTTTGATGCCTTTCGTGACATAAATAAACTCAGTCTATATTATTTATTATGCGACCACATGTTGTAGTTATGCCTTCTAACTCATTGTGCATTCAAATAAAGTAAAAATATATTCAGTCAAGGACCTATGTTTGTCCAAGTCCCCTATGAAATAAGCAACCACATATCCTCTAAGCTTCTCGCCACCATCTTCCATCTACTTGTAGAGCAACCCAACATTAGAAACCCCTTTTAGCACAGACATATCAACTTCATTGTTTCCCAATGCTCCTTACTCATGTTAGACTTGACCAACTCACAAGACTTATTGAATAAGCTAGATCTAGCCTCATGCAAATCATTGCATATATACACCATCTTGCATAGAGAAACCTCTCCACACTCAAATTCTACTTAATAGTCTTTGAAAATATCTACAAAAATAATTTTACATGACCCACCAAAGATGATACACAATCTTGGACTCTGACATGCCGAATTTCTCTACTACATTCCAAAGATAACCACATTGACAAACAAATAATGTACTTTTTCTTATCTTGAATGATTTTGATTCCTAATATCTTCTTAACTAGGTCCATATCTTTCATCGTAAACTCACTCCTTAATTGTCAATTTGACTTTTAAATCTCTTATTTTGCTGGCAATGTAAACAACATATCATTCACATACAAAAATAAAAACACCCCAAAGATCTTCTCTAACCTATTTCACATAAACAAAAATATCATGGTTGCTCTTTAAGAATTAATTATTAGTCATGAACTCCGCAAACCTGATAAATTATTGCTTAGGAGACTATTTCAAGTCAGAGAGATTATCTAAGTAGGCATAATTTTCCCTCATCTCTTTTCTTGATGAATCCTTCAAGTTGAGTGTTTCACCACCAGTGATTATCTACGAAATTCTCTCCTCAAGATTTTCATGAATAAATATTACTTCATATTGATCTACTTCAACTTCATACCAAACTAATTTACAAGCACCAACAATACTCTTATACATGTGTGTTTCACCACCATTGAGTAAATCTCATTGAAATACATCATTCACGTTGAGTGAATTTCTTAGCTACTAATCTTACTTTATAACTAGGCTTCTCCAATCCCTCAATGCTTTATTTATGTTTTAAGACCCACTTGTAATCTACAACCTTTTGATCATTCAATTTCTTCACTAGTACTTATGTCTTCTACTTGTCAAGCGATTTCATCTCTTCTATCATAGCTAGCTATCATGGTTTCTTGTTCTTGTATTTAATTGCTCTCAAAAATTTTTTGGTTCTTAGCCATTCAAGTCTTTAGTAGAAATCAAAGCATTACCTATCAAGTATGCATACTCATTTTGTATTGGTGCTCTATGAACTCTTCTTGTTTGATTCTTGGCCAATTGGTAATTATCGAGATTATTGTAAGAATTATCTTAATCCTCTAACTCTAAGTGATCCTCTTCATTAGTCTCATTTTTAGCATTTTGATATATGCTATCACTTCCTAACAATTCCACCTCAAATTCAGCCCTTTTTCTAGCATTACTCCTTTCCATGCCATCTTCATTGGATCCTTCTTGAGATAACTCTAGCATATAATACTCAATCTCTCTGCAGAACACATCCCCACTAATAAAACATTTGAACATGTTTTCATCCTTCTACCAAAGCTCATATCCTTTCATACCTTCTACGTATGAACACGCACTTCTTTATTCTTGGATCTAACTTATCTTCCTTCTCGGGCACATAATCAAAATACTCAAAATTCTTTAAATTTTCAAGATGAGAAAGTATGATTAAATGGAGAAATCTAAATTTTAATAAAAAATTAAATGATTAAATGGACAAATATAATAAAATATTAATTAAGATGAAAAAGTGTGATTTTTTGAAAGTAATTTAGAATTATAAATGTATGAGTACATATATACTAATATATCATATTTCATTTGAACTCTAACATTCCAATTATTTGGATGAGAATAGTACCACAATGATTGATCACTTAAGAAATTTTCATATTATATATATATATATATATATATATATATATATATATATATATATTAAAAATCATATATTGATATGATGACAAATATATTTATTCAATGATGGCATATTTTAGGTTTGAGACTCATCCAACGTAGCCTCTTCAATTTTCGAAAGAAATAATATCGAGATATTAACTTTTCTCAGATATCGTATTAAGCATGACTTTATGTATTGGATGCAATATCCAATTTAGAATAATAAAACAAAAAAAAAAATTATTTTTTTTAATATCTTGATGTGATAGTAAGTATCTTTATCTAGAATTAGCATATTTCAGGATAGAGACTCATCCAAAGCAATCTTTTTAATTTTTGAAAAAAATGATATTGAGACATAAACTTCTCTCAGACCTCGTACTAAACAAGTTTTTTGTATATTGGGTACAAAATCTAATTTAGTATTAAAAATCAAAAAAAAAAATTATTTTGTTTGTCTTGATGTGATTGCAAGTATATTTATCCAATGATAACATATTTCAGGTTCAAGACTCATCTAATGCAACCACTACAAAATTTGAGAAAAATAATCTCGTGATATTTACTTCTCTCAAACCTCATACTAAGCAGGAGCTTTGGGTATTGAGTACGATAACCAATTTAGAATTATAAATTAGAAAAAGTATTTTTCTTATTTAATTAGTAAAAAAAATAAACTATATTGAATTTAAATTAAAATGCGATAAAGAAAACTCAACACAATATAATTGTAAAAAAAATTCACACAATATACAACATCGATATAATATAGTAATGATTACTGATGAATTATTATATATTATTTAATATAATCATCAAATATACATTATTAGAAGTAGCTCCAAGATATTGATGGATGCACAAAGTATTTTCTTGATGATTAATTTTTTCATTATACACTTATCATAAATAAATAAATAAACAAACAAATAAATAACCTTAGTATTTTATATTTAATATTATTATATATTCTAATAATTTATTATTTTTAATTTAACATAGTATCAAAGCTAACTATAGTGGCTCAATACTACACATCACAATTTGCGAAGTATCACATGGTTATAAATAAATAACCTTACCATTATCAAGTACAATATGCATAATTAGGGTTCCACCTAATTTTTTTCTGGTCAGTTGGACAAGCCAAACATAGATCCCAAAAAGAAGGGCAACATGCTTGACCGAACATGACAAAATAGCTTTGTCATGTTCCATATAGGTGAATGATCGACCTTATCAAGTCTTTTCAAAATCAAGAAGGCATTGAAGTTCATTAACAGAAATCAAGACAATGTACATAATTAAATTTAAGAGATGAAACCAATTAAAGTACAAAAAATATATATTTCAGATAAAAATATAAAATATGAGTCCAATAAAGTTCAGCTTTGTATGTGTATATACAAATACATCATGGATTATATTTATACCTCATTGAAGACGAGAGAACAACAATGTGTAGAAGTAAATCATAACAAAGATATTACCTGAGGAATGATGCGTTTGAATGCATTAAACTTGCCAACAAAAGCATCCAAAATGTGTCCCTGCAAGAATATCACTATTTAATATGAAGAAAAATCAAAATAATACATGTGAGGCTACAACACTATGTCCATAACTGGACTTGGTGGGCAAGTTAGCCTATGTGAGCTGAAATTTTAACAAATGGATGGTGGATTCCAATCCAGCTTTAATTTTACAATTATTCAATTTTAAACTTTACATGGAACCCAATAAAAAATATTTTTGTAAGAATTAAAAATTCATACAAGTAAAATCTTGACTAGTTTGCAATGAACAAACCATGTATACTTTAAATGTGACACTTATCAAGTTTGTATGACACAATTTTAAAAATAACAAATAATACCAAGATGCCACAATTGTGCATCACCTGAGGCATAGACAATGCTAATGTAAATTTATTAATTAAATTTAAATATATTTAATAATTATTTAATAGTTTTAAATATATATGTATGTATATATATGTATATATATATATATATATGTTTGTGTGTGTGTGTGTGTATTAATAAAAATTTTCCTAACATGAATCTTGCGTATTATTTTTTTAATACATAAATATAGTATGCTGAAATAAAAATAAAATACAAAAAATACATATAAATAATAATGACATAAAAATAAAATATGAAGAAAAAAATTCAAACAAAATAATTAACTATAAATAATAATAAAAAATATGACTCATCATATAAATCTATAAAATTATTATTATCTATCATCGATTATGTTCTCATAAATTATTAAATTGTCCTTTATAAAATGATTCGTATCATATTCGTCTATCAACAAAAGAGAAGACATGGACGTAGAATTAAAAATTATGTCATAATGTAGCCACTCCACTCAATTTTATGTTGGCTCTAATATAAAAGATGGTTTCATGTTTTTAAGTAGTTAAAAAATCACCCCATATAAGTATATTATTATCAAACATTGAAATAACTTTTACGCACATAAACAAATTTACATCATCTTTTTTTATCTTTAATCACTCAGTATCCATTAATATATGTCAATAAAATTAGAATCATAAAATTGCACTAATTGTATATCCTTCAAAATGCTCTGTTATACATATCATATATCATATCCTTCAAATATTGACATTATAATTCATTTTGTTTTTTCTAATTCTATAAAATTATTAAAATTCATAAAATATATGATAAAACATAAAGTAATAGTAATATTGTTATAACATTATTCATGATAAATAACAAACAAACAAACATAAAATATTGAATCACACTCAATATAAAATAGCATACACATGATGCTCTTATATAATGAATCAATGAATTGAAAAAACCTACATGTTAGATACGTACATTAATAGTAAAATAAAAATAAAAATAAATTGAAAACTCAAAAATTATTATATCTCGCTCTGAAATTAGTTTGTAAAGATCAAGAATATTATGTTTTGAAACAAGAATGATAAGTTACATCCTCTTTAAAGTTTTTGTAATAATTTATATTGACAGATCTATTATGTGAATATAAATTATAGTTATTAACTCGCCCAAAATTTTATCTTTGAGTAAGGAATCATCTACCTCTAAGTGTTCAATTCACTAGTAAAATATCGAATAAGAGATCATATGTCTCATATCTGACTTTCATAATAAAAAATAGTGAAAGACAAAAGTAATTATCTAATCTCATTGAATATGTATCAGATTCAAAGTGTGTTACAAGTAATCATCGACATCATTATAAACTCTTTATATGCTTTTAATCTTGATACAAATATTTGTGTTTTATATTTTCGAGAGACAAATTTACCCCAAGAAAAAGATAAAAGCTTATTGTAGCCTTTCTCTCTATGCAAACTAGTGCCCAACTTTAATTTAAATATTTTACTCTTATAAGTATTCATGATCACTGATCAATATATCAAGTCTTAGAAACTTTTTCATATATCTCAGTGTATGATGAATTGCGTCTAGAAGAACCAAACAAGAATAATCCAAAAAAGTAATTAAATAATCACATACGCTATATATGATCTAATAATTAGTAGATAATTAATTTTTCCTATAATTTTTCTGAAAATAATATAGTTAACTGGATAAATCACATCAAAGAAAAATCAGCACATAAGTTAATAAGAGAATTCATTTGCACATAACTCAAGAAGCCAACTTTTGTGAGTATATCAATCAAATACAAACTTTATAACAACATAATATCACTTCTAGAATAGATCACTTCTATTTCCAAAAAAATATCTTTGCTTCTCAAGTTCATGTCTATAAGAATAACTAAAGATTACTTATTAAGTTGGATAATTCTTAACTTATCATCTTTCAAAATAAAAATATCATTGTATATACAATTAGTAAAATCATCTTACCATTAGAACTCTTCTAAAAAAAATTAACAATTCATGATGCATATATGCAAACCAAATTAAACAACTATGTAAAAATCTTGTAAACAAAACTATCAGTAAATATTTCACATTATACAATGTCTTAGGTAAATTCACCAATAAAATAAGAATTCATACTAAAATTATTTTGTTCACCAGAGAAAAAGTATCTTGATAATTCACAAACATCTAAATAAATACTCTTACTATAAATTTCATCATAAAACAATCTACCTTCACATATAGACAAATTTTAATAATAAACACTCACATACAATCAGTAATAGATATTTCAAAAGATCATAATACTAGTTCATGTCTCATTGGAGTGGATTGTATCTCTCTTTGAATATAGTCTTGTACTATCATTTGTGAGCTAATGTCTCAAAATGAAACTTATATTCATAATATCATTAAGAGAAAAAATAGAAAAGGCAAAAAAATAAAAAATAAAAATTTCAGAATACAACAAAAACTATGAGAATGAGTATTAAGTACAACTCTTATGTTTCTTCCAAAAATTAATCGGATAATCAAGAGCATGAGGACTAGCTACAAAATTATTTGGTTTCTCAATAGACACATTTCTAATCTGAATAGACTGTGTGTGTCATCTTCTTATAGTGTAGATTGTAATTCCTAACTTGTCAAGTCTCCTAGTTTATGGCTCAACGTAAGGATGAAATTGAGTAGACTCGTAGACTACTATATTACTTTGACTTGAAGATTTCAATACCTAATAAACCTCATTCTCACCAAAGTCAATATCATGTGTACTTGTTGGAACATAAGAGTGTCATCATGCTATAGAATAATAAATTTAGATATAATCAAGAAAGACTCTCTCTCTTAACTAGAAATTCAAGTAGAACTACAAATAAGTAATGAAAAATAATGAGTCCAAATTTTCAGTTTAGCTTTCTCTTTTTAGACTTGTTAAAAAAAGTCTTGCTCAAAAAAATTAATATTCGCACTCACTAAACACATAGCAGATTCTGTTGAAAAAAATTTATACCCTTTTTGGTTACTAAAGTACCCAAAAAGGATACATCTCAATGCCATATATATCATTTTATCTCATCATGAAGAAAAATCATGAATAAATATATACTCCCAAAGACTTTGGATAACTAAACAAACTCTCTTCAAAATATAAAATCTAAAAGGATAGATGATAAGAAATGAGAAAACAAGACATGTAATAAATGATCTAGTTTGTGATAAATAAAAATTTCCCAAAAAATATTTCAGAACAGTTCAATCAAATAGGAGTATCTAAATTGTCTCGATCAAATATTTATTTTTTTTATTTCATAATTTTATTCTATGTGAATGTGTCAACATAAAAAATCTAATATATGAACTCATAATTTATATAATTAAATATTAAAGTTGTGTAGAATATACTTTAATGTATTGTTACTTTTTTTTAATAGTTTATTAAATTACTTTTTTTATTATTTTATAAAATTATAGAAACCTAAAAAAGATTATAATCAATCACACAGAATAAACACTCATATAAATAAAAAAATAATCACCAATATAAATAATAAAATACTTTAAATTCTCTCTCATCTATTCATTATTAGGTTCCCACAAGTCTAAGTATATCAGATCAAATGGATCATTACTCAAACAAGACTGACAAATATAATAAGAAACTCTAAAATATTTTTATAATCAACACACCACAAACTCCAAGATAAAAATACACTTGAAACAAAAATAAAATATTTATCAACTTTACTAATAATTAATAATAAAGACAAAAAAATACAAGTAAAAAATTCAACACACCAAAACACTTAAAAGAAGATCTTACTATATAAGAAAAAATATATAATCCATTATACTCAATCAAAAATAAACTCAAAGTATTATTATCATACAAACAAACATCAATATAAAAAATATATTGATAACAAAAAATTCTAGTATATTTTCATAATTAAGACACCACGTACTCAAAGATAAAAATATATTTCAGACTAAAATAAAGCATTCTCAAATTTGCTAGTAACTAGTAATAAAGTCAAAAATATATAAGCAAATAATCCAACACACTCAAACACTTAGTAGAAGATCCTACTGAATATATATATATATATGTATATATATATATATATATAATTCATTATGTTCAATCACAAATCAACTCAAAGTATTCTTATCTTACAAACAATCTGTAAAAAAAATAAATTCAAATTTAAATTATCTAAAAAAAATAACTCACATAAAAATATTAATAAATAATAAAAAAATAATCAAAGAATACTTACTAGTAATATTATCATATCTAATTACAAACAAATGATCAATCTAAATATTATCATATTTAATAATTTTTGAGAAATTATTATTAACTCATATAATACTAAATGAACACACAAAGAATATAATAAAAAAAATAATTACTAGTAATATGAGTGATATCTCCTGATTCAATAATTCAAAAATATAAAATAAAGGAATGAACAATAAAAGTTGCATTACTTGGAGCAATAAATGATCTACTGCTAGAGGTGTCAAATAAGTCAGGCCGGGTCGGGCCAATTTTTTCTGGCCAAACCAAGCTGGCATGTCGTGCTAAGCAAGGCATACTATAGTATCGTGTCGTACCTAGCACAGCACACTTCCTTGGAGGGTAGGCACGGCACAAGTCTGCGACATGAAATCCACTCGGATTCAAGCCGATTTAGTATGGTTCAGGTACGTCATTTAAGGTCAAGTCGATCAATTTTTCAAAAATCTAGAGTTGTAACATCATGCCACCGTCACCAGTCGAGCATGTCGAGCCTCGCATGTCGGATGTCGGCACGTTGTTCCCCCATAGGGCATCACTCGTTGTGTGGGCTGGCATGTCGGATCCATGTGTCAGGCACCCGTGTCGTGCCTGGCACAACACGTGAGCCAAAAACCTTCAGCCCAATACAGCAGGACTTGTGCCAAGGGTGCACCTGGCACGGGCCCGAGCATGGCACTATAGTATTTCGTGCCGGACTTCTGGTCGAGCGCAAACCACCCAGCCTGTTTGACACCTATATCTACTGCTACTCTACTAGGAAGGAATCTCTAGTATCCCCCTTCAACAAGAATAATGGTGGGAAGACAATGTAAGAACTCTTAAATGAATTTGATTATCAGCTTGTCTCCTTAAATTATCTAAAGTGCTCTCATCTTCCACTCGAAAAATAACACCCACCAAATACCTCTAATATGGCTCATCCTTTTAAAGTATGTACCTTGAACTGAGACTCTTCAATCTTTGCATCTACTATAACTACAACCCTCTTGACTACTAACAAGTATAGTGAGATCTTTCCAATATCTACAAGTCTATGTCATATAAATCAAACTACTTGATTATGTAACTATAGTCTAGTGTGAGACTCCATATCACCCAAAATATATCTATGGAATTATAAAAACCTATCAAGTAATAAAATAAGAAAATCATACCTAGTAGTATCCATAATTATCTCACACTCTTGGTAATATCAACATTGGCAAGAAAAACTTTCAAAAATTTTATAGTCATTAAAGTAAACTATGTAAAGTAAGTAGTAACTTACTTAACCTATTTAATATTCTCAAATATCAGTCCAAAAAAATTCTAAATAATTATATTATATATTTGTATCATCTTAGAAAAGTATAATAATCAGATAAACTCTCATAAGATTTTATATTTAGTGCAAAATACAAAAATTGAGAGCAACTCTACCACAATGAAATATCACTTTGTAATCAAAAAAGTAGGAGAATGTCTATAGTCACTTCCCCCCCCCCCCATCTCATTGTTGAGTGGTTCACTTGTCACATGGTCTAACATCTCCCGATTATAGGACCACCTCCACCCTCATATTGCTCATTGAGCAATTCCAATTTTCAAACTTTAACAGAGTAATAATATAAAATTAACATCCACTTCCACTATAATATAAAAATTGAATCAAAAAACACCACATCCAAAAGAAATTTGCACAATAAATCATAATTGCATGATGGCACAATTTATGTGCACCACCGAAAACAAGGGAATGTGCTGCCCAAATATAATTCACAATCAAACACCACGCGCATTGCACTGCCGAAAATATTGTTGCCCAAAACAAAACAAAAATCAAACAATATTTTACTAACTACACGCACTATCAAACACGCATCGATGCAACGGGCACGCAATGGAAGAGATGCTGGCACATGAAGGGGGTGTACTTCTTTCTTCATTATGGATGATGCATGTGTGTGCATTGTTACACACAATGCCACATACGCTGTAATAGAATAGCACAAGAGCTCTTCAATTAAAATCCTAGGGTTTTACCCCACTATGATTTTGACTCTAATATCATGAAAAATAATAAGCCAGAAAATGAAAAAGATCCAATCACCCTCAACATAAAACAACATACATATAGTGTCATTATATAATAAGTCAAACAAATAGGACATCACATATGTTGGGTATACCCATCAATTATAAACTAAAAACTAAAAACCGACAAGATACAATAATACATAATTTTTTTAAGTATAATATATAATATAATTATATTAATTTGACTTGAATACATTGCACATAAGATTTAGTATTTTTTTCATTAATTTACTAAATTTAGAGTGAAATATCTACATAAAACTCATTATACATCTTCATCATATACATTAAAAATACAAAATAGTTAAATATTATTAAAAAATTAAAATTATATAAATTAAATAATGCAAAATTTTACAATTAATCTGCCAATTTTTTTTTCCTAGTTTATATAATTAACTTATTCTCAAGAAGTCATCTGACATTCATATATGAAGTCAATCATACATCATTTTTTATTTTGTTATACCTTTGATAATTTGCATAATAAATTTATATATGTTAGACTAAAAATACTTAAAGCATAAATAAAAATAAAATATTATAAAATTCATATATCAAATGACCTTACATAAAAAAGCATCCCACAGTTTGTCTACTATCAAAAATCTAAAAAATTAGAATTAAAAAAAACTATAATATATCTCATCAAGTTATTGCGTACAAGTCTATAACACTAAGCATGAAAGAAAAAAAAGTAAGTTGAGATATCTTCAAAATCTTCATGAAGATGCTCGCTAATTACTATGATGTCTGAATATACATTATAATAATAATCTCATCAAAAAATTTGTTCATTAGGAATAAATATTTCACCTCATAGTATTTTGTCAACTCATTAAAAACTAAAATAAAGGCTATATGTTTCGTTGCCTAATAATCATAATAAAAGATAATGAGAAAAGAGATTACGTATTATATCCCCTCGAGCAGATAATGCATTCAAAGTTTCTTATAATTAATTATTATTATCACTTTAAACTATACTTCGATAATGAATCTCGAAATAATTATTTATATTTAACTTTTTTATGACATAAGATTACTTCCAAATATATATATAAAACCCTATCATATAACTCATCTCGGTGGATGCTAGTGCCCAACATGAATTTGAATACTTTGCCAAATGGAAGTATCCATGAACCATAGAAAAATTTTTAAGTTTTGAAAATTATTTCATATATCTCAGTATATGAAGAATTGTATTAAGATGAATCTGTCAAAGAGAATATATGAAATGACTAATTATACTGACTATATATCTTATATCTAGTTCAGTCATAATTATATAATTAATTTTTCTTATAATTCTCTTATATGTAATATAATTAACTAGACATGTCATATCATAAATAAAGAAAATATTTGAATCAATAAAAATATCTACTAGAGCATAATCAAAAAACTAACATCTAGTAAAGTATCAAGTGTATATCTCTCATATGACAAAATAATATACCTCATAAAATAAGTCACTTATATACCAAGAAAGTATTTGAGTCTCTCAATGTCTTCTATCTAAAACTGTACCTGAAGAAGCTCCTTAAATTGAATGATTCCTAACTCATCAACTCTCATAATCAGAACATCATCCTTCAAAAAAATAAAAAAAAATCAATAACATATTTGTGTAACTCAAAAAAAATTAAAGTCTATGAAAACCTTACAAATCAAACTCATGGGGACTGTATCAAATGCAGAACCATACAATACATTTCGAAGCCTATAAACTACATATGATTATCCTGCTCAAAACACAAGCAAATGCTCCATGTACATTTCATCCTCAAATTCACCATGAAGAAATATATTCTTCATGTTTAATTAATGTATATTTTAACTATGAGATACTATATAAAAAAACATAATATGCATTGAGACCATATTTATTAAAGGTATGACCTAGGCATGCTTTAAGTGCAGGCACCACGACACCATTACCATAGCAACTCATTTGGAGGGAGGCGCACCCGTTTTAGAATGATACAAAAAGGCACACCATATAGGAGACACACCTAATGAGAAGAGGACTCCTTAAAATCCCCCATTATAAAATTGAAAACCTCACAAATCATATTCATTCAAACCGAATAAAACATTTTGCAAACTGTAAACTACACTTGATTATCTTGCACAAAATACAGGCAGATGTTCCATAAATGATTCATCCTCAAATTTACCATAAAGAAATATATTATTTACGTCTAGTTAGCATACCTTCTAACTATAATATACCTAGAAAAAAAAAACATAATGTCTATTTATAAAATTCCTAAAAAAATTTTAATAATAAAATAAATGTGTTTATTGGTATACATTCAAACGACTTGAATTGCATTTCGATACGTGTACAATTTTAGTAACATATTTAGCAAGCAGATAGGACATCTTGTATTTAATATCATAGCTGTTGCGATAAAAACCAAGTATTAAAATATTAATCTTTCATTCCAACTATGTATTATTTGGCTACCTATTAAGATCCTAGGATTAAGATAGAATAAATAATTTATATATTAAGATATTATCCACTCGCATGAACCAGATACTCTAACTTAAAGTTTTTATTCACAAAAAATTAACTGACAAATTTATATATTATGATATTTTGTATGATAGTTATAATAAGATATTGAATATGAACATAGATACTATATTCGAAAATGATATCTTTTATATTCAGTTACTAAGAGGCAAATAACAGAGTGATCTATTAAATAGGAATGAGATATATTTGTACTAAATACTGATTACTATTTTATCATATCACATAATAATAATAATAATTAAATATTTTGAGTTAGAGAAAAATATACGAATCCACTTATATATTTAGAATAAATAAAATATAAAATAAGAAGATTTGAAAAGAGAAATAATTATAAGAAAATAACTTATCAATTATTTATTTTAATACAATGATTTTATAAGAAAAAAAAAGCAACAGCAAAACATCATAGAATTATTTAAAATATATAATTAAAAATGAGTAGTCAAATAATTTCTCGATTTTTAGACCATGCCTAAGTTGCCTAAAACGTGCACCTTAATGAAGACACCTTACCTGTAAGTAAGGCACAGAGGCATGTATTTTCTTGCACCCACACTTAGGAATGTGATTAAAAACTATGGCCTAACATATTATCACATCAACTAGCCATACCATACATAGAATTTTGCATGTCCTTATTTGTCATGTGGCTTGTCCACAAGAAAATTAACTTGTGATCTAAAGAATTAAGCTAATTTTATTATGTCTCTATTAAGTGAACTTCATTTTTTAAATACTGAATTGTGCATCAATGAAATTATTTGAATTTATTTTGTTGGGAGTATTATTGAAATTTGTAACAATAGAGAAGTACTTGTTTTGATTCTAATTGTTGCAAGTAACAATGAAACAAGAAGAAATAATATATATTTTAATCTACTTTTTTGATGGTAATAATGAAACAATGTCTTCATTTTTTAGAATAGACATCTAAATTTTCATATAATTATTTCCCATTTGGTTCAAGAATTAAATTTCATTTTCATTTTCAATATAAAGTTTTCAAGTTTGCTAAACATTATAGAGCATTTTTCTTTCATGATCTCATTAAGTTTCCAAGTTTGCTAAACATTAGAGTTCTTATGATATCTCAAAAAATAAAATTGTTTCACAATTATCAATGACTCATAAAAGTATTAGGTGTGCTTACTAAAAAAAATCAGAAATATAAAAGATCTTAAACTTTTTATCCTTGATGCAAACAAAACTTCAGAAAATTTAAAATTTTGAAAATAGTAATTATTGAGATCATAATATATTTTATTTTATGTTTCACTCTTGTACTTTTATTTACTTTCATATTTAGCATTATGCATTATGTTATTTTCAATTTTTTTTTAATATGGTATCAGCGTTGAGACATCATCCTACTTCCACTATCTAAAACTACAGTTGACGACTAGAAATTGAGAGTAAATAGTATTATGACCACAATCATTACATGAAATGGAATTTTCAAACAATAATACAAGAAATGAAATTTTCAGAATAATAATTTCCTCTTAAAACATCAAAATGGATTTTTCAAACAAATATAATTTTCAGATATATCCCAAATGACTGATCGGATGGCTTGGGCACAATCAAGAATTTTGTAAATTTGAAGACAATTTGATTAGTTTGTTTGCCTTGGCACCATAGTTTTGATTGGGTATGGAAGGGTTTGGTCAAGTTGATTGCATTTCCCAACAAAAGAAAATATTTCTGAACTTTTTCTACCATATATTAAATTTTTGCATTTATATTAAGTCATTATTTATTCCATAATATTTCACTATGATTGATGTTAAATACAAACCTATCAGCTACAATTATGAAAGACACAAGGTGAAACAAAGGCACCAACACTTGGTGGCGCAAAAAGAATGAGTGAGCACCTATTCACAAGTAAGTTTCAAAAATTTTATATATTGTGAATTGATATTAGCATTTTTAATATACATATTACTTAGAATTATAAAAAAATAATGACCATCATAAGCAATAAGTCTTGCTTTGGTGAGATGATAAATATCTTCGTTCAAGAGTGATAGATCCTTAATTCGATACTCATCAAACATAATTTATTTGATTTTTAGGGGATTAGACTATCGAGATATTAATATCTTCTAGACTTCATACTAAGCGAGAATCTTATACAATGGATATAGTCAATATTACTTCAAATTATTAAAAAATTTGAAGATCATAGGAGATAGTACACAGTGCACAATGCACTTGTGCAATGTATACAAGATTAATATATTGATAATATTATTTCTAAAAATTAGAAAAACTACATCTAATAAATCTCAAACTCGAGACTAATCATCCTTAAACAAATAAATTTATAATCACACTAAGACATGACATTTAATATATATGTAACATAAAAATTTATTAGATGATTACTCATAGCAGTATTATTCTTACTCAAAGACTTTTAATTTAAGAATTCTAAAGAAATCTAATATATTAATATTTACATAATCATACATTAATATAATATATAATAAAAGAATTAAATATCATAAAAAATATGATATTAATATACTATCAACTATTATTTCAAAAATAAATATTAAATATTATTATTTCAAAAATATTATCAAAATAAATATAACAATAGTATATCATAAAAAATATGCAATATATATATTTATTTATTTACTTATTTATGTTTATATATTTACATTGATTAGACCAAAGCAAAATTAAAATGCACACCAGTAAAATTCTAGCTTCATCCATTGATGATTGATCCATGCCTTTCTCAAAAATTGGTTCCACCTGAACCCCATAAAACAGTTAAGATATTAAACACATAAAACATAAAAAAAAAATAGTTGATTGATGATACAATTCAAAAAAATAACTGAAATATTCACCAGATTCAACATCAGGCGTGCACAGGTAGTGTGGATGCCAAGTGATAATGAAGCATCGTGCATGTTTCGTGAGAACAAGTAAATAATCCGTGACAGCTGCATTAACAATTCACACCAAAATTACCAGAAGCAATTTAAAAATATAAAATCATGTATGCACTAACATTCAAAAATATAAAAACATGTATGCACTAACATTCAAAAATAGATATAACACAAAAATTCATACTTGTGATAGTGAAAGTTCACTCCGAACATGATGAACTATCTCTGCCAGCAGACTATAGGCTAGAGGTCTCAAAGACTCAAAGCATGCCCGTCCAGCCCCAACTAGAACCCTACAAACAGAATCAAAAAAGTACCCTCAATCAGGGATATCTGAAAAAAATATTGAGTGATGCATGCAAACTTCAATGAAACAATATTCATAGCAAAAGAGAAGCAAGAATAATACAGCATTGTAATCTACATGAAGAGAATCATTGTGTTTTTGTATTTTTGCACATATATCTTCAAAATACTAGTAGCATGATGTAATATAGTGTCTGTAAAAAATAAATACATAAAAATAATAGGTGCACCACTTTACTATTGGCCCTTAATTACTTATGCTAAAATATAATCAAAATAATAAAATAAATAAAATGCAAGATATTATGTAAATGCTCTCTAAAGATGATGTACATATATATCATGAACACCAAATTTCAAGAAAAAAAGGTTATCATCTCCACACCTTCATGCATAGGATGATCTGTAATAGAGATATGAGAAGAAAGAATCATAGCATCATATTTCTTCTTCATTAAGTAATAATCAAACTGCTATCATTTTGTTGGCTAATAGGAAACAAAGTAGGAAGTCATATCTCATTATTTAAATGCATAATAAAAAACAACAAATCCTATGCTACAAACAAACCTCTTTAAAAAAAATGTCTAATCCAAAAATATTTAATAATCATAAGTCAAAACTCAATACTTTGTTTACTGAAAAATATAGGAAGTCATATCTTTGCACAGAATTGATAATAAATTATTTATTTCTTAATTTTTTAACAACTGAAAATATCTATTAGAAAAATATAATAATTTATAATAAATCTCCTAATTGAATAACTTGACATCTCACTAAAATATAAGTATTCAAATTAGCTTCATATGAATTATGATCGTAATGTTTTACAATAAATAACAAGAAAAAAATTTTCATATAGTAGAATATGTGAAGAACAACTTCTAAGAAAAACTAGATGAATCAAATAAATAACTAATTATATTAATAATATATAATACATCTAAAAAATAAGTATTAATATTTAGTTTTTTAACAATACATTTAGATATTGTTTAATCAATGAAAACATTTGTATCATATGAATCATTTATCATATTATTTAGTACATTTTTCATATGATTTAAGATTACTCATGCTACAAACAAATTTGCATATACATATATACATATACATATACATATATATATATATATATATTAATATTTACACTTAGTTATTGAATCCAAACATTAGACTAAATTTTAAACTATTCCTTTATTATTTTTATTATCTAATATATTAAAGTGATTTCATATCATAAATATGTATTTATTAAGCATGTATTTTTTGACTTTTAAACAAAGAGATTAGAAAAGTAATAAATTTTAGAAGACAAAGAATCAACAAAAAAAATGAGATAAAAGAAAAGTATTAAAAATAATAAAAAAAATATCTAAACCTTAAGATGTTAAGAAGTTGCAACATTATTAGTTAGTAAATGCCTTCAAGCTTGAGATTTATAAAAAAAATGAAGAAAAAAAAGAAAATATAAAAAATTATTAAAAAATTAGAATTAATAGAGTTATAGTTTTTAATTTATTTTTGCTTTATTTTATTATTGAAACCAACATCCAACATATAAGCTACCCTAATGTATTGGTATATTATATAAGGGCATCATTTGCATGTAATTAATGACTTGAATTTTATTTGACATTATATTTTGATTTTGCCTTATTTGCGATTATATAAACACGAAGATATATGATTTCATAAGAAGTTAAAAGTTAAATATGTTTTGATAAAAATAGTATTGTGATGATTGATTACCTGAATATTTTTTGTATCACAAGTACATATTTGAGATTATGTCATGATGCAATGCCAAATATCTTTGTCCAAGTAAAATAAGTCTCGAGTTTCAAACTAATCATACATAACTTCTCCAACTTTAGAAGATAAGACAATCAAGATATTAATATTTTTCAGACCCTATAATAAAGTAAAAGTCTTGTTCACCTGGTATGACTTAAATATTTTAATTTTGACTTAATTGTTTAATATGGTATCAAAGCCAAAACACTTTGGGCTAAAAACCATTAGATTTCTAGAGAGCAAAAAATACACTATCATCACAATGCACATCTACCCTAACCTTAGGCATAGATATTTGAATCAAAAATCAGAATACTTAATTAGTGAATCGAGAATCGAATCGAAACGAATCGTGAACTAATTTATTTGACTTTTTTCCACGTTAATTAATTCTTATTTCTTATAGTTAGTAATTTTTTTTGTATTTTTATTTTTATTTTTTGTGACTTTTTTAGTATTTTATTGTTTTTTCACGTTACATTCATAATACCAAATGTTGGAGTTTTTTTTTTCCACGTTAATTAATTCCTTTAGTTGTCAATTTTTTTTGAATTTTAATTTTTATTATTATGACTTTTTGAGGATTTTGATCATTTGAAAATCGATATTAAATCAATTAATATGAATCAATTCACAATTCAATGATTCAATTTTTAATTCATGCATATTTTTTATTTTTTTAAAGAATCGAATTTTTTACCTCCTGAATAGTAAATCGAATCGTGAATCATACGATTTTGATAACAATGTCCTTAAACATATTTTAACAAGCTTTTTCTAAAAAAAAATATGTGCCCTTTATTATGCATAAAACCATAATGTATATTATGTGTAGCATGTGCACGAGAAAAGAGAAGAAGAAAAAAGATAATATTTGTTATGTATTTTTGGGTGACACCAATTAACTATTCGTGTCAAAATATTTTTTGTGTTACATCATCACACTGTAGATATCAATTGGGAGAGCTACGATATGATATCAATATATAAACACAAGTAATTCTTTCTGCTAAGCACGCATTATAAAAAAATGACATATAAAAGAGAGGTATTAAAAGTTGTTTCCAAAAAAATGACCAAAAATATTATAAAGTATTGAGAAAAACATATTTACTACTAAAATCATATAATTCTCAACGAATTCAAAGACAATGATACTAAAATCATTAGTTTTATTGTTTGTTCTTTCACTTCAAACACTTGAATTATTAACATTTGAACTAATATTTACATTATAAATAATCATTTCATTTTCACTATTATGATAACTAATGAGTAATGACAATCCTTCAAAAAAATATTAGATATGATAATATTTAAAGTAGTCTTTTATTTCTTTCTTATATTTTGTTTATTCATCATTATTCTATTATTCCTACTTCTGTGAATTGGCTTTCTAAGTAATTAAATTCATTTTATTTTTTCTACTGTACATATTTTTTTATAGGATCAAAAAATATTGAGGAATACTTCCTTCTGCTTTGAGTAGAATAAATTATATGTCTTCTCTTCAACGATAGAATTTTCTACTAAGTATTTGAGCGTGTTGGACCTTTTATTTATGTATTATCGACTTAGTCAGTCATTGGTGATCAAGTTAATAATATTTTATCTTTTGATTGTGTATTCTCGACTTAGTCACTCCAACTAGGTATTTTACTTAAAAAAAATATATCAGAGAATCTTATCTTGAATGTCAAATTAGTATGAGTAATGACTCATTTGATCTGATATACTCCAACACATTGGAAACTAATAGAGATGAAACCTATGAAATTTTAAATATTTTATTATTTATATTAATTTTTATTTATGATTTATATGATTGCTTCTTTTTTATTCAAGATCACAACTTTTTTTTATTTTTCAATTATTTCATTAAATAATAAAAAATTAATTTAATAAAAATATAAAAAAATAAAAATAATAATGCAATAGAGCATATGTCTATTAGTTTTATATCGTGTCCCACCCCTCACAGAATATAGTTGCAGAAAAAAAATAGACAATGATATTAGACAATTCAGACACTCATCAAAAATATCCATAAAAAATAAGGTGATATATTATAACATATCAAAAATATCAGAGATCAGAAATATAAATCCTACCCAATAATAGACATATCAAAAAAAATCCTGAATATATCCTAATATTTCAATCTTACATCCAAAATATATTATCTCAAAGTAAGAATATTTAGCATTTGATTATGAAGACAAAAACAATTATTTTACATTGATATATTTTATTTTTGTGACTTTTTGAGGATCTTGATCCCTTGAGAATCAATATTAAATCAATTCATATAAATCAAATCGCGATTCAACAATTAAGTCTTTGATTCATGCATATTTTTAATTTTTTTTAAGAGTCGGATTATTTACTCCCTGAATCGTGAATTAAATCATGAATCATATGATTTTGATAACAGTGCTCAAATCTTTTAACATAACTTGTCACAATATGAATGCCTAAGCATCTCGGAGATAGAATCCAAGATTCTACAACTAACATATAAGAATAAAAAATAAAAATATGTAATATTAAAATAAGAATAAAAAAATAAAAATATATCATACCAAAATGAGAATAAAAAAAATACTTAAGATAAAAATCCTAAGTAGAACACATCATCAATGTCTTCTGTAATGCAATTGAAATATCCTAAGTCATTACTCTAAACTAGATTAGCTAATATGACAGAAGACTCATCAAGAATAAATTATGAATCTATCCGTCTAGTATATACTTTTAGATTACTCTAAATTAGAAAAACTTACAACTCGTGTCTAGTAAGACACTTATACTAGGCTTCACTCCTAAGCACACTAACCTATGAGAGATCACTACTCTCCACAAAATTAATCGGACTAGTCATTTCAAGTGTAATAATAACTATATTATAAAATATTATCATTTTTTGATATCTTAATGTCATATCTAAACTAAGTTTTTATTTTTTAATAAATTTTTATAAAAATGAAGAAATTTTGACATATTTCCTTAAATACTAATAATCATGAAAATTGAGTATTATCATTAATAAAAATAATAAAATATCATAAATTATCATATACGATTGTCAAATAGAGTTCTCAAATATTTGAGTAAATCATATAGAATGTGACACTTATAGTACTCTCCTGACTTGTTGAATAAAAAATTATAATATATTTTTCTAGCCGATACATCTCATAATTAATAGACATCATTCATTTGATGCTTAACTCTAAAATATTTAATTCATTCAATAACAAATATCCTAGTCAATAGTAAATCAATAGTAAATCAATAGTGAATCAATAGTAAATAGGCACCTAAAATAACTTCCATAAGTTATGAAGAATAGATATAATTCATCTCACTCAATCAATATTAATGTCATATATTTAGTCTAATGATCCTACATAAAAATACCAGAAGAAAAGAAAAAGATATCACACCCTTATTACTCCATAAAATAACTAGTAGAAATTAATTATAATAAAATTTTTATACATATAAAACATGTGTCTGACAAAAAGGATCAACATTAATATTATCATACATGTTGACCATATAATGATGTTATTGAAAACAATAATATCAAAAGTTATAGACTAAATAAAATAAATAAAAATAAAGCGAATACATGTGGCATTGATTTTCACTCCTAAAACTACCATCAAAAAATTTAAAGTGAAAGAGTAAATAGAAAGTACAGTGGATATATACGTGCTTAAACTAGTAACACCCAAAGAACAATGTTTGAAATATTATTGAGAAAGCATCATTGTAATATGACCGATAAATAATATCATAGAAGAGCCAACTCGAATATGCCCAATAGTCTACCACATAAACTCTATACCTTGAAAATGTCCATAATTCAGAATGTAATGTTTAATGTCTCTCTCAAGTATGTCTCAACTTTATACATAATAAACATACTACTACTATTTTTTGACCTAAATGAGTATCCATGCCAAGTCTTCCAACAATCTCATCACCACTGTATGGCAAATATACAACCCTCAATTACTAATGAATTATTCATGGTGATCTTACACTAATTATTTTCTAATTTTTTAACTCATCCCAATATACTTGCACACAAATATCAATAAAAAACAAAAAAAATTGCATAAATTATCAAAATATTATGTAAATTTATAAAAAAAATGGATTTTAAATAATTTAACCACTAGCACAATGTCTCATTGCCACAACTAAAGTTATGTACCAACACAACACAGACAAGTTGACCACCATGGATTTTGCCTCCATAGCTAGGAAATGACTCCTGGAACACCCAAAGCACATTGACAGATGTCCAACTATCTCGATATACCCAAAATCAACCCAAAATACCAATTGTACATGAGTATTTTATTATTACAATGTGGCAGTCTTTTACTACCACTACCATCAAAAATTATCAAAGATTATTGTTGCCGAGAATGCCAAAGGTTTTGCTTGGGCAAGCAACCAAGAAGGTGGAAGTGGAGATAGAAAGAATAGAAGCTAGAAATGAAAATAAAATGATATAAAATGAAAAGTCAAATTTTTAATTGAATATAAGCTATATATATATATATATATATATATATATATATAGTTTGAGATAACTCACAAATTAAGTACTCTTAAATAATAAAAAATTATAAATAAAATAATTGAAAAATAAATTAAAACTCAACTATGAAATATCAAAAATTTTGTTGACATCTTCAAAATTTTTAAATTTTGTGAATGATAAATGAAAATGAAAATATAATTACTATAAGATAAGATTCGATTTAGAAATATCATAGAACACAAATAAAATAATCTACAACTACCATGTGCATCTCCAAATTAAAACTGTAAAAAAAAAGTAAAAAAAAAAGTAAAATAGCTTCATAAGATAATCTTTCAAGCAAAAAAAAAATATGAATGCAGAACAAATCATATTGAATTATAGGGCACAAAAAAGGAAATATCATTTTTTATTGATGAAGTACAAAATGATGAGAACAATGATACACGCATGCATCCATCTAACATTCATAATGATGAGCAACATGTGCATCGATCAATAGTTCAAGCAATATCTACAAGTAAATAAAATCAACAACAACAAAAATTTTTATAAGAAGCAAAATAAAAATAAGTATAGGCAATACATGGTCTAATCAATATCAAATAGTTTAACTTTCCTAAATAGTAATACATAGGACAAGTATATTTTAAATTCTCAAACCAAATGATGAATTAACTGGTGTATATCTCATCATATTAAGAATGGAAAAAATATATAAAACATATCTCCTCTAGGAAAGAAAAATCATACTTTCAAAGTATTTAACCTCAACTCTCAAAAAATATTTATGATGCCTCAAGTTCTTCGTCTGAAACTCGGTCTATAAAAATAATTTTAATTCGTGACATATCCAACTCATTATCTCTTATAATCAAAATATCATCAACATACACTACTATATCAAATAATCTGACGCATATCTTTTAAGGCCAAATATAATAAGTATTAAATAGAATTCACTTAATCATATCCTAAGAAATTATTTCAAATCATAAAAAAATTTTGATGATCTACACATCATTATTTTCAGGCAATAGTAAAACCAAAGGATTGTTGTATAAATACTTCTTCCTCGATATCACCATAAATAATATATTACTCATGTTTAACTGGTATATAATTCACTATTGAGATACGATAATAGAAAATAATAATCTAATAATAATCATTTTAGCCACATGAGAAAAGATATCTCAATAATCAATATTATTAATTTATGTAAATCCTCTAGCTAGCAATTTGGTTATAACCATAGTTATTTAAGGCGCAAGGCGCACTGAGACGCAAAAGCCTTTTGGGGCCTCAAGGTGCAAGGCGCACTTGAGGCGCGGACTTTTTTATTTAAGGCGCGGGCTTTTTTATTTGAGGCGCACCCAGCCTAATACACATAAAAATTATACATTTTACTAAATATAGTCTTTAATTTTTATCTAATAATAAACTAAAGAACATCAAAGATAAAAATCAAATATTAATAGTGCTCTCATCATCCAAATATTCAAAGTTTCAAAATAAAATATCAGACATTTAAAGTTCTAAAATAAAATAAACACTCATGTACCTACATCTAAATCTAAATCAAGAAAATCTTCATCAATATCATCCCCATCATCAATCTTCCACTCTCCCTCTTCTTCATCTTCCTCTCTCGATTAATAGATCATCTCTTCATCTTCGTCAATCAAATCAATAGTAGGAATATGTTTAGAGCTAGATAGTCTTGACTTTGGTTTTGGTGTTGGTGTTTGTGTTTTGCTTGGTTTAGCTCTTGTATAAACCCTAAGCTCCTCAGCTCCACTAGCTCTTGGAACATCACCCCATGTTAAATCATCACCTTCAAACACTAAATCATCTTATGCAACACCTTCATCTTCCATTCTTCCCATCAACCATTCGTTGCTATCATCTATTTCTTTCAAAATAATGAGATCAATTGTATGACGCTCAGTGTATCTTTTCATCAAGGTTCGGTTGTACTTAATATACACCAAATCATTTAAGTGTTGATGGTCCAACCTATTTCTCCTTTTTGCTATGAATCTGAAAAAACAAATAGTTTTCATGATTATATCTCAATGTTTTAGTTTTGAAGAATCTAAGTTACATTAAATAATGTTATAACTTAAAAACACAAATTCAATTGCATATAATTGCTTTAGTAACTTACATTCTCAAAGATACTTCAATTCCTTTCACGACCTAATGCACTACATGTTAAGTTGAGAACCCTCAATGCAAACTTTTGCAAACTTCTAGTACTTGATCCAAACATACCCCATCATTCAGCTACAATTAATATAAATAAATTTTTTTTTTAACATTTCACCTATTTTAACCAGACATATATAATAATTTCAATGCACTAATTAACAAAACTAAAGGACTAACCTGGAAGTTTAGTCTTCCTTGTTCTAATGGCAAACTCATTACCAAAAAGATCTCTATGATGCATATACAAGTCGAGTTGTGATATAATTGCATCTTGTTCATCTCTGTTTTTCACCAATCTCGAAATGCAATTACATACATCTTCAAATATTTTTGAATCTAGGTCAATTTCTAATCCTTCTGTATCATAATAGAATTGTGGGTTCAAAAAATACCCAGCTGAATGCAAAGGCCGATGAAGTTGAACCTCCCACCACCTATCAATGATTTCCATCATTTCCATATATTTCTCTTCATTCCCTTTACTTATATATTATATATTACTAAATTTTACATACTACAAAAAGTATTCATATTTATATATTTCATATTTTGATATTGCATATTTATTATTATTCTTAAAATCGTGTATTTAAAATTAAAATAAATTATTTGTTTATTATATTTTGCATATATATTAAACAAACAATAATAATTAAAATATAAAAAATATATATTTAAACCCTCTAACTCCTGCCACCTCCCGTTACTGTATTTAAAATAATTAAAATTATACTTTGACCCCCCCCCCTCCCGTTACAGCTTCCAACACCCCCCTCCCCCGTTACAGATTATAGAATTAGGTTACCTTAGATACTGTCAGTGCCTCGGCGGTGTGCTCCTCGTCCTCAGCTTCCAACTTCTCTCCCCTCCCCGTTAGCCGCGTCAGAATCATAAAAACACATCGGTTTGGTAACCAACACATAGATTTCATAACAACGCGTATGTCCGACGCCTGCTGCGCCTCACCCGCCTGCGCCTCGCCTGAAGCGAGGCATTTTTCCCGGGAGTGGTGGCGCCTGAGCTTTAGGCGCGCTTTTCATAACTATGGTTATAACCAATCAATATTTCCTTCAAGTTCAGTCTTTACTGTGTATACTCATTTGCATCCTACTACTACCTTAGTAGATATTTTCAAAATAAGATCACAAGTACGATTTAATATAAGTGTACTCAATCCATCCAACATAATTTATTGTCATATATAACAATCCTAAATAATTTAAATATCTCAAAAAAAATATTAGTTATTATGCAACTATAAAGAAAGTATAAAAAATTAAATACATTGTCTCAAAATGAGAATAAAAGATTAATCATACAATAGGTATTGGATAAAACATATTCTCAATTCCTTCTACAAAGCAATCAAAAGATCCAAGTGATTGCGCTTGAACCAAAACAGCTAAAGCAAAATAAAAACTTATCTAAGAAAAATTATGGATGCATTGATCTAGTATATACCTTTATGTTATAATAAATTGTTTACAACTTGCTATTTTTCATATTTCTTTTTTTTTTTTGTATTATGGATGAGAGCACCAAATTTGTGGGTTGCTCCAATCTGAATGACCCAATATACAAGGGTCACTACTTGTACACATTTTCATTGAAGTTATTGAATAGATATTTTTTTTGGCTTAGAATTGTAACATAATATAAGAGATAAAACCCTATGAAAAGCAAACCTTAAGGAGTGAAAGAGTTAAACATTCAGAAATAGTCGTGTGCATTGTACCAGGAAAGTACATGTGGGCATGCTTTCAAGTGCATTGCAACTATATTGGAGACGTGCCTTTCTACACAAAAAAAAACACATCAAAGTCCAAAGTGCGCAAAAAATTGTCATCTCCTTCAGCACGTGCACATAGTATGCAATGCAACCTCTTTTTCCTTTGTCACGCACACACTACATGTGATGCACAAATAGTTAGAAGGCACACCATATCCTAGGCGATGCAACCCTTACTATGCACAGAAAGCACATGCACAATAATTCATATGGGCAAAAACACACACAATAAGCAAAAAAAAATGTGAGAAAATTTGTTTTATTAGATTAGATTGATTACTAAGTGACACCAACTTACTATTAATATCAAATACTTATGTGTGATGCCAACTCATTGTTGATATCAATTGGAGTGAGTTATGATATAGAATCAACATGAAAATGCAATAGATTCTTCCTACAATACATATATTATAAAAAAATATGATATAGCAAAGATAAGTATTAGTAATTATTTTAAGAAATATAATCAAAAGCATTGCAGAATATTAATTAAAATAGATTAGCAATAAAAAACATACAAGATTTCTCACAAAATTCATCCACCGTAACAATTATAAGAAATGAGTATACAAACAATTTTTATTTAAAAAAGTAGTAGGCATTTCTCTTTTTTAAGAATTTACTAGATTTGTTGATCAAAAATTCACTTCAAACTTTTAATTATCAACACATTAATCAATGATAATACTTCAAAAAATATTGAATATAACATTATTCAATTAGATCCTTTGTTTCTTTCAAATGTATTGTTTATTCATTATTGTCATGTTCATGTCATTTTCATAAGGTATCTTTTTAAAATAATTCAATTCTAACTTTATTTTTTTCTATATTAAGAAAATATTTATGTTTTAATACAATAAAAAAGAAAAATCCAAAATTACACATGCATTGTACACATTATAAATAAACAAAAACATTATAAAAAAACAAAAACTTATAAGAAATCAAAATTTTCTATTTTCAAACAAATTTAGAATACATACATACACACTTATATATATATATGCAATAGTTATCTAAACCATTACTTAAACAATACATTTTTCAAAAATATTTCAAAAACAATTATATACAAATCTATAAACATATATACATAAACCTATTTATTTAAACATATATAAATATTTAAAAACTTATATAAACACTTATACATAAAAAGTATATCAATATTTATCTCCCAAATTTGATAACATCAATGAGGCATTATGAGTCTACTCAATATTCAACAAGTTTCATATATGATAAATATGAATTATTTAATCATCCTTCAACAAAAATATCATATAAACATGGATCATAAATAAGATATACTTAATCATCCTTCTTTTACATAAATATCATATAATATCTCATACTGGATATAATAAAAATTTCAGATGATCTTATACGAGAATCTTCAATCTCCTACGCATGGAGAAGTTATATGTAGAATCCAAGAACTTTATGCATAGCACATGTGTATTTACACATAGTATATATTATTGAAACTTCCTGTCTTAGTTTCAATATCATTTTTTACAAAAAAAAATTAACTTTGTTTAGCAAACTAATGAACCACGTTGATTTTTATTTTGGAATTAAAAAACTATTATAATGTATTGTATATAATGTCATTTCTATTTCCAAGAAATAATATCGAGTAATTCTTATTTCTTTTTTTAATTTCCTTATTTTATAATTTTATAACATATTTCTAAGCATTTCTATGCAATTTTCAATAATTTTTATAGTATCAATGATTTGACAAAATATCTACCAATAAGTTTATAATATTCTAGATATGTTCATAAAATTGAAATATAATATATCCACAGTTACAAATATTTTCATCCATTATTATAAATACATATGCACGATATCATTAGAGTGATAAGTTGAGTATCCATCAACTCAAATAGTTTTTTCTAGCAAAATTTCAAATAAAAATAGTGTACCTTGAATATTTTCTTGAGTGAGATAATATATTTAAATATAAGAATCATTATATCTCCACATAAACATATATTTAATATTCTTTCAGAAATGATTATTTGAGTATACACAAATCAAAGTATTTTTATTATTAACTGCTAAGAAGCACGGACATGAATACAAACACGAGGATACGACACGACGGGATACAGGAATACGGTATGACAAAATATAAGAACATGGTACGGCAGAATACAGGGACACGGTACGATAAAATACAAGGACATGATAAATTTCAAAAATTTAGGATATCACGACATGATAAAAAAAATAATAATCTTTATAAATATTATTCTTAAAAATAATTTAAATAAATAAAAAATAAATTATTAAACATTATTTTTATCATATTCATGAAGTAAATATTATATTTATAAATATTATATTTTAAATATAATTCTTATTTTATTCATAAATATATTATTTTATTTATAAATATTACTTCGGAATCCCCCCTATATATATAAAGATTAAGCCGATGACTTCTCTGACGTTGTTGACGAAGTTCATCCATATGTTAAACATACAGATACTCGAAATCCCCCCCACCCCACGTTCGGACACATTATCGGCGTCATCTCTAAGCCGTGTCAAATGTGTATCCAAATCATTGACCTACAATTTTAGTTAACGAGATGTCGTGTGGCGTATCAGACACGTATCCGACGCGTGTCTAATGAGTATCCACGTATCCAAGTAATCGACACACGAACACTCCCATCAGCTTCCTTATCCATGCTTCATAGATTGACTATATAATAAATAAAATAATTATAAGAGAAGTTAAGTATCCAATAATTATTAAATATTATTTTTTAATTACAATCTTTAAATATAATATTTGTATTGATAATAATTTGTTTCTCTTAGGCACAATTCACATGTCTAAGTAGTTAGATTTTCAAATTCTAAATTAAAAAATTAACCATAAAATTTTGTGTATTAATAAATATAATAGATAAATAAATATAAGAGATAAATAAATATATTAATATCTAAACATGAAAAAAAAATCCTGAATTACTATTTCAACTATATGTAAGCTCATTTGGATAAGATACTATAGTAAATTAGTTTTATACTCCACATCCTATTATTACCTAATGTGATAGTTAGGTTACCTCTAATAATATTTTCAATCTAATTTTTCATGAATAGATAAAAAATAATGAGATAGATTTAGATTTGTTATGAAAGAAAGTTCATCATAATTTGATTACTATAGTGGTTACTAAACACTAGTTGACAAAAATTTTTTGCAAAGATTTTAAGAACTTGACAAATTACTTCTTTCTTTTATAAACTTAGTGTACAAATTTTTTATGCACTAGTAAAAAAATGTTGAATATTATTAAATATTTAGTATTATTGTATCTTTGGTTATATATGTTTTATGAAGCAAGATATAATGGAGCATCCATATTATAAGGCCAATTCAAATAAATTTTAAGGTATCATGTATGATGATGTAGCAACGATGCATGTTTTATCTCTCATCATCCATTTATGTGACATCATCATACTAATCTTATTTTATCCTCTTACCGTATTTTTGAAAACAAAAAATAAACATGAGAATAGACCCTTTCAACTGTGTTACCTCTCTTCTAACAGTATGTCAATCAAGGGAAATAAACCCTTCTTGAAATCTGTGCCGAGAACATGTTTCAAAGCAACCAGCAACTCCTGCACCAAGCACTCAAGAACCACCAGTATATAGCACCGCAAAAAGGTTCAATGAGAAAACCAACTGAAACCGATAAAACATCCACCTTTCTGATAGAAACTGAGTCAGAACATGTAACAAGCAAATTTACAATGCTTTTGCATATGCTTTCTTCATGGGGCCTGATATAATCAGCAGAACTCTTCAGAAGGTAAGTTAAGAAAGAAACTGTCTGTGACAAATAAAAACAAAATTTATTAGTGATAATAAAGTACTGATACATTCACAAGTAGCATCCATAACAAAAAGTGTGATCCAATAGATATTTTATATTCATATATACTATCTCTAAGGTACAAATGTAGCATTAGCATTATATTATTAATATTCCACATGGTATTATTGTTCATATTTCATTGTTTTGATTATTCACATACCTCTAATGTATCATTATCATATTTTTCGGCAATTGAAAATTAATAAGAAAAATCATTGTTCAGCACAGTTTCTTGTAATTGTTCAATAGTGGGCTTTATGATCTGCAAACCAAAGAGTTCTTCAACCACCTGATTAACTTTTCCCAACAAATATAACAAGTTCAAAAATGTTTATATCTATCTTCACTTCATCTAATTTTGTTAAAAAAGTGATTCCTAGTAACTCTCAATTTTTCAAATACCTAATTTTTTTTGCCTCTATTATATGGCTTTCAGATATTATTTTATAAAATGGTGGGTTAGGGGGACATAAGATTTTTTGGACAAGAAAGATAAAATTAAAATCAATTAATATTAAATCACAAATTATAAAAGGCCACACAGAGTGCTAAAAAGTTCTTGCTTAGCAAGGGATCAGAAAGAACATAATTTTTCAATAGTTTTACCCCCCAAAATCGAAGAAGTTATATCTAATGAGTCTCAAACTAAAGACCTAATGAACTTGACTTTGCATCAAGTCATGATATCTAAATTACCAAATATTTTGTGTGTCAATTAAAATGTCAATAATTATGTTGAATCTTAGAAACCACATAACTACTTTCATGATCAAGAAAAAATTGATCACCTTATATCATATCTACCCATTGGCACCACCACATAGTTATTATGGCTCATGTTTATGATATTATATTGAAACTAATAGACTCAATATCAACAAATAAAGAAAAGATAATATATATTATGCAGTTTAGATAGCTATGAAAATATTTAGTAAGGTATTTGCTATTGAGATTGATAGAGCAAATACAATCAAACAAGAACAATTGACATGACACCATGAGCCAACTAGGTATAATAATTACTATTTATGATTTAGCTATTTATGATTTGTTGACTTCTTTTGAGATTGGAAACAAAAGTACATATGTATTTATTGCACATATTGGTACATTATTCAGATATTAAGCCATTATTGACTTGCATAATATTCATTCTCAGCTTGGAGATCCAGCCTTGTAAGTGAGAAGTGTCTATTTGGAAAACAACTCATAGTTTCCTACCCGGCATGTCAATCTCTTGGTAGTCAAGCTCCTATCTATCGGATCCACTCTAACTTCTAGGGATGTCCACGAGGATTGTTTCTAAGGATTGATATCACTAATTCATTACCCCCAATGATGAGTCTTTTGATTTACTTGATTTATTCAAATGATCACAATATTATTATTGTTAATGATAAAATTTCCAAAACTAATTGATAGGATAACACCAACCACAATCTTTTCAATTTTACAACTATGTTATATACAAACAATTTTATTTATACTCTTTTATCTATGAGTTATAACACCAAGCAATTCAACACATACAATAATTGTCTTCATGTTAGTCTAGCAAGATGAGAGAACTTCTTAGATAACTTCCCTTGAGATTGATACAAAGTATACCTATGTATTTAATGCACATATTGATATACTATGTAAATATTTAGTTGGTGTTGACTCACTAATTGATCTTTCTCTGCTTAGACATCATTCCTAGACAAAATGAGACAATTACTACCAAGTTAATAAGAAATTACTTTTTTTAATTATGAGATATAACTATTAATAAGCATAGTAGAACTTATGCCCTGACATATTATTTTTTTAATAGTAAAAAAACAATATTTACCTGATCCACTTAGACATTATGTGTGCTTTTAAAAAGTACGCTCAATACTCTTCAATACTTTTTGTCATGAGTACAGGATAATGTATCAAGCATCTTGTATTGATATATCGTCCCAAACAAGATTGCTACAAATATATATATATATATATATATATATATATATATATAGTTGCGATGACTAAACACTTATATTTTATAAAAATATATCTAATAAAATTTGGAGTGATGATAAAATAAACAAAGATATTTAGTTGGCCAAATAGTTAATAGTTAAGTTTTCAAGTCACATACCTCACTAAATTATCTATCTAATAAATAACTTTTTGCTTATTATCACATATTTTAGTTATACTTGCTTTGTTCGAAATTTCTATCCTAAAAGAGAAACACACTCAAATCTATTAGATATATATATAGTTTTTAAATATATTTAAGTCATCAAAAAAAATATAAATGTTAATATTTTTCCTTAAGATAAATAACTATTAAAGTTAAGATTAAATTATTTTAGATTCAATCATTTTCTAAGAATATATCTAGCATTATTGATACTAATATTCTTAAGGAAAACTCAAGCTCATTTAATAAAGTCATATATTCAACCAGATTTCTGAGTATTTTCCCTCCTAATTTCATAGATATTGAATTTGTTGGGATGTAGGATATTTCTCTTGATATCTCAACTGATTCTCAAGTTGTTGTGAATCATAAAATATTTTTTTGAAGAACACCAAGATCACAATACTAAAGACTATTAGTCATCTAGTTTTGATGGAAGATAAGAGGTTAGACATAATAGACTTTTCTCACTCAGACAACAAGATCACTACATCAGAGACTAAATGACTAATAGTTCTTTAGTTTTATATGAACATTAAAAATTGAATAACCATTCTATTCTTCATAATAACTAAAAACTAGTTAGTAGAAATATTCACAAAAACATTGAGATAAATAAAAATTAATTTTTTTCATTCAAAACTTAATATATAAGATATCAAAATACAAAGTTGGTAAGAAATATTGAGTCATATCACATTTTGCCTGTTTTACTTTATTTTTTGATATTGTTTTCTTTGTTGGGTTGTATATAAAGTATTAGAAACTATGAACCCTAATATCCCTCTCTTATTTATATACATATTATAACATTCATGATAGATATGAATAAAAATGATTTGATTATCTAGTTTATTCATAATATATATATTTTGCAATCTCAAATTTCTCATGATATTTCTCCAAGCTGTTTGTTTCAGCTTCAAGAAGTCAAACATGGAGTTTTAATTGGAGCTTATTCCCAAACCTCATCATAGAGCTTGCCCATGGCACAAACTTACTATTACCCCCTTGTTTCCCTAGTCTTCCATGTATATTTGATGTCATAGCAATGGACAACCCTCATCTAGATCAATGATAACATCAACTTAAATGCTTATGGTGAATCATCTTTTCAAAAATTTAATGGTATTGGTAATGATATATCCCATTAAATATTGAAGCTACATGCTTGACACGGTGAAAAATATAAGGTGTTTGACTAATAGGTCTTTCAATCCTCACCAAGGATTCAATTATTTTTGGGTGTGTTTCTACAGTCCTAATTGAGCATCATTGATGAACTATGTTGGGTTTGTGGTACCTTCTCCATGTAATTACATTTTCTTCAACAATTGGGTAATAATTCCAATTTGAGTTACGTAACCATTTGTACAAGTCAAAACCATTAGGATTCCAACAAACGTCAGAAAGAAAAAAAATAAAAAAATAAAAAAAATAAAAAAAAAAAAAAAAAAAAAAAATAAAAAATAAAAAAAAGAATAAAAAATAAAAAAAAAGAATAAAAAATAAATAAACTATTTTTTTATTAATATATCTCATAAGACAATAAAACATATATATAATATGTTGAGCATCACACATGTCAGGTGTTCTCATGCAAATTAAACAAAAAATAAATAGAATAAAATAACAATTACATTGAATCTCAACACCTTTTCGCTTATGCTAATATGTACATGTCACAAACATTTCGCTAATAAAAGAGAAATGGCACTATGATCTTCTAAGCACATTTGTAAACATGCATACAATATTTTAGTTGATAAGCATGCAAGCAGTGGTTATTGAACTAAATGTCTTGAATTTTCTTTCATATGAAATAGCAATAAATCTCGATATTCTTCAATCCCTTACAAAATACTAGATTAGCAATAATATGTCATGGTGTTTGACTATAACAATAAAGCATCATTGACCTCTGAACTAATAACTCAGCTTCTCCAAAAAATGATTGATCTATTATAATAGTTCATAATTAACTAACATTACAACCTTATACTTTGTCTTAGCATATAGAAGTGGAAAAAAGATTAGGCAACCCAAGCCCGACCTATAGCAAGTCCCACCTTTAGCAACCCAAGCACGGAATGAAACGCCAAGACCCATGCATGGTAGAAGTATGGGTTGCACCCCAACAAGACTAGTGCCACGACATGCTGAGTTTTTTGACATAATGACCCGAGCAAACCAAAACCAACCCAGATAAAAAAACAACTCAAATCATGCCCAAGTCTTTCCTTCTAATTAGGCAAAGTCCAATCTAACTCAGCGCTTGTATCCCAAGCATCTTTACATTTAAAATTTTCAAATTGGGGGTGAGTATGGTTCATGCATCCCTTTTTATAAATAAAATTAATAGAGAGGGCAAATAGGATCGATGCCAAACTGACCCAGCTTAGCAGTGTAATCGTTAATTTTAGTTGTCACTATCACTTTCTAATTCCTCTTCAGTGTCATATTCAAAAAATAATATATCAGCAACTGAGACTTATTGAAGAAAATTATGAATAGAGAAACATGTCATGACTATTTTTATTTAAGCAGTAAATGAACAAGATATCATTTTCTTCAATATTGGAGAATGTGCCATAACAATACCAAAAGCACGTTTAATGTCATTTCTTAATCTTGAATGACATAAGTTGAATATCTCCTCTCTTCCTATAGTTTTACCATCACTATGAATATCACTCAACTAATAACATACATCACAATGTGATATCATAAAACCTCTAGTGTGTATACATGCTACATCCACTAAATAATAGTTTTCTGAAAAAGAGAATTTAATATATTATCATGTTATTAAATAAAAATAATAATAAATAAAATAAAGCAAGAAAATTCACCTGACGAGGGAATGGGAAAAGTATGTGGTGGGTTATGAATAATTTCCATCAAAACTCTTGAATCATGAGCTATTCCTTCCAATCCAACAACTACATACTTAAGCCCATAACATTTTGAAAACATTTCCCCCACGACCTCGAAATTGTACTTGTTCAATAGGAATGCATGCATGGGTAAGAGTTCCATCAATTACACCAATAGCACCCTACAAAAAATAATTTTTAAAAATATAGATATTTATTTTTATATAAGAATAATAAAAATATAATGAATATAATTACTCATAAATAGCATTATATTTATACCTTAAAAATTTATCTTAACCAACAATTATAGATACCATTTGAATTATCATTAAATGATGAAGGAGTAATCATTTCCCTTGAGAAGTTCGTCATGGCCACTAAAACCTAATAAAAGTATTTATGAATTGTTTGGCCTGAGTTTTAAAATCAATTCTTTAATAATTAGTTTCGAAAATTATGACTTATAGTCATTAAGAATATGATAATTTTTACTTCAACACTCAAATATTTACTATCAACAAGCCATCTTTTTTCTCTAAACGTGTAACATAAAGAAATAAATTCATGATTTTTCATTCATATTAGTTCCTAACATATACTAAATAGGCCATTTAAAACTTCTTAAATGAAAAATGACCCTATAAACAATGATGTAGAAACTCATTCTTTATCAATGGAGAAGTCTCTTAATAATTAGAGCAATAACACAATGAATCTTTCTCTAAAACTCTTGTCACTTTTGACTTTATATCTTCAACTTTACTTGATAATAAACTTGAACTATCTAATTGATGTGAATGATTCTTTATACGAACATCTATTTATAAAAAACATAATCTTTGTGAAATAAAATCACAATAAAATTATTATAATAATATATAAAAAATAATATCATTGCATTATGGTGTCATCAGATCACAGCTATTTCACATATATAAACTAATATTGTCATAAACTTTCTTACAAAAATATAAAGAACAAATCTTATAATTAGAAATATTAAAATGTAGAAAGTATCCGAATTAAGTTAATCAAAATATCATGTTACAATCATCCATGCAAAATATGGTAATTGCATTCCACAAATCTAAAAAGTATATTTAAAATCATTTTTTCAAGCTTTGAAGCCATCCTATTCGCTCTTGATCACTTTCTATTTTTACTCACATCATGCTATATTCTTTCTTCTTGCAAAATACATTAATTACAATATAATACAATGGATCCTCATAAATTATGAGTTTCTTTAAAATATTCATACATTATTTCACTAAGAGTTCTTCAAAATTGTCTAATACATTGATTATTTTATTCATTTCTTCTTGAGTTTGCTTTTTTCCTTTTATTTTTTTTAAAACGTTATACTTATTCACTAGTATATCTTGACAAATTCTCATCTTCTTCTAAATTAATCAGAGTTTCACTAAGAATAGATGTAGAATATGTTGCTGATTCCTCAGGCCCATAAGCTATCATTCCTCCAGAACTCCAATTTTTAGATCCAATAGATAATACTTCTCCAAACAATATCTCTACTTCCTCAATATTTGGTAACGATCTATACAAAATTGTTTAGCTTCTGGATAGTTCTATTCAACAAGATAAAAAAATAAATTAGTAATACATGTACATATAAGATATTTGTTTTAAAGATTCACTTAATTTTATTAGAAAACTGCATGTAAATATTCGACCCATTTCTCATCTGAAAAATCAATAATTTTGGTTACAGAGTTGTAACCATGTCTAGTCACATTTAACATTCTACTCCAAAAAAGATATTGTATTTTCATGCAATCACACTCTTTCTTTAGTTGTTTCGATGTGTAGCATTTTTCAAGTAACTTGTTTAATTTTTCACCAATTCAAGGTCAAACACTAGACTTTAAGCTTTCATCCGATCTAAAATCTTTATTTATTTCTTGAAGACAAATATCAATAAAATGTTTTCTTTAGGTGGGGTCAATTCAATTTGTCCTATAAGTTTTAATAATTTGACTTGATATTGTATAAAAACCCAATAAAAATTAATAATTATTCAAGAATTGTTTGGTTATCATACTAAGTATAGAAAATGGAAAATAGATGATATTCTTCTACCTATAATGAAAATAATTCCAAATAAATATGCAATCAATTAATGAATAAAGAAGTATAAAAGATAAAACTATCAGAAAAATCATTGAAGATGAAGAAAATATTATTTCAAAAGTAAGATAATTATTAAAGAAATAATATAATACTAAAGAATTTACAGAAACTTGGATCATAAAATAACCACTTAAAATTGTAAATTCATCAAATAACCACATAATTAAAAAGGATTATATTTTCATTTTTGAATATCAATAGCTTTACCTACTTAAAAGTTAAATCCATTAGAAAACTAAAAAATTATTTTATATTTTGTATAGCAGACTCACCTACTCAAGTTGACAAGCTGCTACTTTATGAAGTACCATTATCATAGTGCAAAGTAAAGCTTCCATTATTTTTCCCAAGAAATCTTTTTGGGTAATGAATAATGATGCTCAGTACTATGATGTGGTCAATGATCATTCTGAGTTGGGCAAGTACTATGATGTAGTCATGTCTTTTTGTTCATAATGTATTGTGTTTTATACATACAAAATATTATAGCTTAAAATATTAATAATTTGATAATGTATTTATATGTTAACTATCACTACTTGATATCTGATTATATCAATAATAAAATTAATAAATTTATTATTGATAATTCAGATTGGGATATAATAATTTTTTTTTAAAATTCTTAAAAATTTTTTATGATATACCAATTATGTATTTATCTATATACACTTTCATCACTTTCATTGTGCTTAGCTGAATATACAATATCAGTGGTATGCCCATAGGACACCTTGTATTTAGAGTTAAAGATATAAAGTTAGAAATTAAATAATTAAAATATTAGCAAAGGAAAACCTTAGACCTAGAAAGTGGCCCAACCATGCCAAAGGGCAGCCCATCCCAACCCAATGCATGGTTCCAAGCCATGTCGTGCCAAGCATAGTTAAATTGGGCCAAGTCCAGGGTCATGCCCAGGCCACCCGACCCGTTTGATACCTCTAACTATGCCTTACAAAATCACCATTAAATCACCGCACACATTAGTTTCCATTGTAATCCACCATCAAAACCACTATCATCCATACTTGCAACTTTAGAGATTCATCGTCAGACCTGATTCACCACTGTTATTGTTGCCAATCACTAGCACATACCATCATTAGCCCTCAAACATGATGTGCCACCACCAACTTATCATGCACCATCCCCAATTCACTACCACAGCCACTTTGATACCATGTACAAGCCAAAACACTAAGGATTCTAATAATGGTCAAGGAGATAAAGAAGAAAGGAGTGGGAATAAAAAAAATAACTATTTTTTATTGGTACATCCTAGATGACATAAAACAATACATATATGTATACTATGTTGCTCACATGTTAGGTGTTCTCATTAATGATAAATAGAAAAAAATGATAAACTACACTAAATGTCAATGCTTTTAATATATGATCAATCTTACTTTATTAGGAGTGGAACAATTCGATGAGGTTCTAGCATGAAAATTAAACACTCATGATCTAGAGTTTCAAGAGCCAATACCTCCCATATATTAATTGATACAATAGTTCTTAATTTAGAACATAAAGTTAAAATTGCTAGATAGAAAGAGATAAACCAACATATTTCATTAATACAATACATTTGACTAAATACAATGCATTTGTGAATTCAAATGCATTGTATTTTAACACATTTGAGAATACATGTATTTTTTAGCTATACTATATTCATAACATAGTGGCAACAATTATCAAACCATTGGCAGTATTAATCAAATAGAATTCAAAAATATATAAAATTTAAAAATCTTTGAGAATTCAAATGACAATAATCACCAAGTTAATTATAGTATTAATCAAAGAAGATTCAAAAAAAAAAAAAACAAAACTCATTTTAGATATCATTTCCAAGTAACACTCACCTTAACTTGTGCACCCTTCATGTCGATGAAATTGGTCTTCAAAAGTGGAGGAACTTTGTCAGGACCAGGGACAGCTATCGCAGAAACCATGAGAGGCAATAAGCGAGGGATGTTGGTCTGCACAAGTCGTCCATATAATTGGAAAAGGAACATCACTATAAGTGGACTCTCTGTAACTATCTTGAATGAACAAGTGCTCGGATTAAGCTGACCATTCTCAACATAACCATTAGAAATGAGCCCTGTATCAGAAGATATTTCGACTGGTTTGACTTCCTCCATGGGACTGATTGGATTTTCAAAGAAATGGGCAACAGTTGATCTAAAATTCTGATATATTTTGCACACAAAATCCAAGAATGGCTGAACTTCATTTTCCAGTGCTGGCCTAAAATTTCTGAGAAGATCAAAAATAATGTGTATGCAAATAAATCCATTTTCCTCATTATCTGCTGTAAGCACTTGCATTGCCACCTTCAAGAGATCCTGAACAAAGGGGCGAAGAACCTCGCTGTGAGGAAGACGATTGAGAATCTCCACCACTATGTTACGAAGCTTATTCTCAGAATTGTCTACGAACTGTGGTTTCGTGATTTGCAGAAGAATAATGGAGAAGGCCCGGAAATAGCATTTTAAGAAATTTAAGTACTCAGCCGAGTGGACAATTTCAAGACTATCGCGTACCTCAGCCACCATCTGTACTTTTGTATCAAGTTCTACACCCAAAACAAATATTAACCAAGATCATTATCTATATTTTAATCAAAAAGTATATACTATCCAATAGCTCACAACAAGACCACAATATGCTACTACAGCTCGTCAAGCAATGCCCAGTGAGCGGCACAGTAAACCTTCTAAGAAATACACCGAGAACCACCACCACCATAGTTTATGCATAAATAAAATTTAAACAGCAAGATTTCATTCAGAAGCGAATTTTTTGAAGCAAGTTTTAGGATTAAAATCAAACGCCTCTTTGTATCAAAAACGTTTACACTTCAAAGCTAGTTTTGTATGTATGAATTGTGTGCCCGTGTGTTCATGTATGGAAGAAGCAAGATGAATAGGGGAGGGGGGGGGGGAGGAGAGGAGGGACTACGAAGGTCGGGCTCCACGAGACGGCGAGCGTGTAGCTCGAAATTCTGAATGGGTCCCATGGCCTCGCCTGTAGGAGACACGAATGCCCGCGCTTTAGACCGTCCCAGTTTCGCCCTGCTGCGATATTCACTGTATCTAGCTGATGTTTTACGCGCGCAAGGTTTTGAGCTTCATATTGCAGGTTCAGTCTTTGCCGCCTGGAAGTGGCAGTGACAGTCGTGGAAAATGTTTTCACGCAAATAATTAACTCAAATTAAAAAGTAATATTTGTTGTTTGGTGCACCAAACACAAATTACTTGTGTTTTTTACAGCATGCTTTTTATAATTAAAAATTATATCAAATCCTAAAATAATTAATTTTGATACTCTAAAATTAATCACCCAATTTTACATTCCAAATTTAAAAAAAAAATAAAATTTGATTTAAATAATTTAAAAACTACTGTTGCAAATTGATTCCAGATTCAAAAATTATTATTTTTCAAAAAAAGATATACACTTTTTTGATGAGATGAGATTCAAACTAATTCTATCAACAATGCTAAAATGGTATTATACCACACGGCCACAAGATTAATATCAATTGAAGAATAAATCAAAATAGTTATATATATATATATGTGTGTGAAAATACATATATAAGTATATATAAATATATGTAGATATATGAACATATATGTAAATATATAAACATATATAAATCAAAAAACATATATATTTATATATACCTAGATAAACATATATTTATATATACATACATATAATATGTATATGTATATACACATAACTATATATTTATATTTATATTTAATTATGTGTGTGTGTGTACATACACAAATGCATATAAATACATACACACACACACACACACATATATATATATATATATATGTATTACGATAACAAAGAAGTTAATTAAAAATGGAAAATAAAGACACCATTTCAAAAATTAGGGTTGAAATTAAAACAAATTAGAAATAGAAATGACATTTTTTATAAAAAATTAGAAATAGAAAAAAATTCATCACTATTAAAAGGTATGGATTATTTCACATCATATAGAAATGGAATTAGAAACGGAAGTAAAGATGTGAATTAAAACGATTAAACCTTTCATCATTAATATAATGCACAACACAGTCATTGGCAGATTAGTTTGTATGGTATTTAGCGATGAAAAATTCAATTTCTATATTTATTAGTTATCGTGAATGATAAGTTAATTAAAAATTACGAAGTAACTGAATTTTGTTTCAAATTTTTTAGAAATGGATTGTTGATCCACTTCTAAATTTAGCTACAAAAATTATTTTCATTGCTAATTTTGAAATGACATGAAAGGATGTCACTATTAGACTTAAAAAATTTTAATGTTGGAATTTAATTATGTCATTGCTAATATTTTTCTGAAGGAAAAATATTAGGATTTGGGCTATATTTTTTCTGATTTATTATCGCTCATCCTCAAATTCGAGCTTTCTTTTCTCTATTTTGTGTTGTCGCCATGTTCATCTATCATTGAGGTATGAAATTGATGTATTTATTTTTCTAGTATATACTATAACTGAGGTATGTAATTTTTGTGTCTTTTGTTGTTACTTATAGTTTTTGTTCCTGTTTAACATCCTCACAGGCTCTCTCTTATTGTTTTCTTGAATTTTTATCATCCTAATTAATACAATTTAGCTATTTCATTTTTTTGCACATGCTTACCAATGAAGATTAAGCATGCCTAATTAGATTCATTTGATTATTTCGGTGACCTAATTATCAATTTAATTGAATTTATATATATTAAAATTTTGAAGGTTGAAATGTAATAACAATTAATAAAAAAAATAAGAACCTCAATTCAAGATTGAGAGAATTGCTTTATCTACACTTTACTTAAGGTGAAATCAAATAAAAATACCTCTTATTATTTGATATTTAAAAAAATATATATTACATCTCACAATTGAGAGATGACCACTACGTGTTTCATATAAATTAGTTAAGATCTCTATTAATTTTTTGATTTGCTCCGTGATTAGTTGACGTGTCTTGATGTAATTTAATTGGCATAATGATATATATTTACTTTTGTCAAAAGAGTCATATTTTTTAATTCAATTGCATAATATATTATGGAACCTTAATTCATTGAGATCAAAGAAACACATGAACATTTAATCCCATTAAAAGATCATATAATATGATTTGCGCTATAATTTTTTCAATAGTTTAATTTACCCCAAAAATAATAAAATCTCCGAATGTCCATTTTATTAACTCCAAATGAATAAATAATTAATTTCATAAAGGATTACTAGTTTCACACATCTGAATATTGAATATCTAACTCTCAATATATTTTTATATTATGATCATCATATATAAACTAAATGAAAAAAAACATACTAGCACATGCATAACTTTTTCATTTTTGCTTAATTTTTGTGATTTCATCATATATAGATAAATATTAAATATTTATTTTTATGTAAATAAGAAAAATATAACTAAAAGTTATTGGTAAATATATAAGAGATTAATGTAATCCCTCTTATCTCATTTTAATGCAAACTTACCTGTTAATTATGTGACAACATCTTTTATGATATTTATATAATATCCAAAATACATTACTACAACTTTATTATAAATAAGTCATTATCTATGTTATTATAATTTAAAATGCATTGGTATTATGTGTTATTTTAATGGAAAATATTATACAAAAACTCATCGTCAATTGTTGAATGCTAGATAAAAATGTGTTTTTGACTAATGAATGGTTGTGTGATTCAGCTTGCTCATTTCACATGTGTTTCAGAACTTGATGGTGATATTGTTAGTCTAGCGGATAATCAACCTTGAAAGATAGATGTGTTTCAGAACTTGATGGGATCAGTTCAATCATTTTGAAGAATCATAATGGGTCGACTAGGGTGTTGATAGATGTTTGGTACATTCCGAAGCTGGAAAATAATCTCATTTCTTTGAGAATATTAGAGTCAAAAGGGTTTACCATCGTTATGTAGGGTGGAATGCTAAAAGTTATTCCATGAGCACTTGTGGTGATGAAAGGTATCAGGAGAAACAACCTGTACATTTATCAAGGCAGTACAGCAATCAGGATAAAAGTAGTAGTATCAAAGATAGACAAAGTAGTTGAGATGTCTAGGTCATGGCACCTGAGACTTTGATATATTGGAGAGAAATCTTTGCAAATATTGACTATGCAATGATTATTGAAAGGTACAAAAACTTGTAAGCTGGATTTTTGCGAGTAATGTGTTATGGGAAAGCAAAAGAGGATAAAGTTCGTCAACACAATCCATAATATTAAAGGTATATTGGATTATCTTCACACAAACATATGGGGACCAACCAAATATAGCTTCCTTGGGAGGTAAATATTATTTTGTTATATTTGTTGATGATTTTCCAAAAGAGTTTGGGTGTATATGTTGAAATCCAAAGATGAGGTACTTGAAACATTTCTTATATGGAAGAAAATGGTGGGAACCAAGCAGGGAGGAATATTAAAGTACTTATATCTGACAATGGTACATAATATAGAAATGATCAATTTTTTTTTATTTTTGTAAGAAGGAATGCATATCTCAACACTTTATAGTTAGAGATACTCCACGACATAATGGGGTGGTAGAATGCATGAATTGAACTTTGCTAGATAAAGTTCGGTGTATGTTATCTAATGCTAATCTGGGCAAATAGTATTTGGTTGAGGCTATTATGTATGTAAGTCATCTCATTAACCATCTACCATCAGCTACACTAAATGGAAAAACACCCTTGGAAGTATGGTCTAGAAAACTTATAAATGATTATGATACTTTACATATATTTGGTTCCACTACTTATTATCATGTAAATGAATCAAAGTTGGATTCAAGGGCTAAAAAGACATTATTTATAAAAGTTACCCTGGGTGTCAACAGATACTACTTTGGTGTCTATCCTCGAAAAAAATTATTTCTAGCAGGGATGCTACTTTTGATGAATCTACTATGCTGAAGAAGATAACAACAAATAGAAAAGTGTTAAAAAATACTTTTTAGCAGCTAGATGGTAAACTACCACGGGTGGAAGGTACTCAGAAACTAGTGGAGTTTCAAATGACTTCAGTTAAACTAGTTGAAGACCAGCAAATATACCAAGAAATAGACATTAGAAAGGAAGAGGTATCAAACGAATAACCTCAGCAACAACATGATTTACAAATTACCATCAGTAGACCAAGAAGAGAGAATAATAAACCTACTCGGTTTAAAGATATGGTGGCTTATGCATTTCTAGTGATGGAAAAAGGCACACCTCAGATTTTTATTGAAGCAAATTGGAGACATGATAAAGAAAAGTGAAAAAAACCCATGGATGAAGAAATGCAGTCCCTTATGAAAAATCACACTTGGAAGCTAGGTAGACCACCAAAGAGAAAAGAAGGAAATTGGTTGCAAATGGGTTTATGCTCAGAATGAATGATTTTTAAGCAATAATTATGTTTGCTACAAAGGAAGATTGGGAGCGAAAGGCTATGCTCCGAATGAGGGAATTGATTACAATGAGGTATTTTCTCTTGTTGTGAAACATTCCTTCATATATATTTTGTTAGCCTTAGTAGCACAGTTTAATATGGAACTAATCAAATCGACATGAGGACATCATTCGTACATTGTGATTTGGAGGAGGAAATCTATATAACTAAGCTAGATGGTTATAAAGTTGTTAGAAAAAAAATTAGGTTTTTAAATTGAACAAATCATTATATGATTTGAAGTCATCGCCAAAGTAGTGGTATAAGTGATTTGATCAATTCATGATAGGCTAGAACCACACCAAAAGTAGTTTTGATAATTGTGTGTATTTCCACAAGATACAAGATGGATATTTCATAAACCTTCTCTTGTATGTTGATGACATGTTGATAGCATTGAAGAATCAAGGAAAGATATGCAGATTGAAAGCTCAACTGAGCAAGGAGTTTGAAATTAAAGATCTAAGTGAAGCCAAGAAGATTCTCGGCATGGAAATAGCAAGAGACAGACTAAGGGACACACTTTGTTTAACTTATAAGCAGTATTTAAAGAAGGTGCTACAATGCTTTGGTATGTCTAAGAAAACCAAACCTGTAAGTACCCCACTTGCTCCTCATTTCGAGCTTAGTGCTTCATAGTATCCAAGGATAGAAGAGGAACAAAAATATATGTCTGAGGTTTTTTATTCAAATGCAATGGATATCTTGATGTTTGCTAAGGTGTGTACAAGGCCTGACATTTCACATGTAGTTGGGACTATGAGTAAGTATGTGCATAATCCTATAAAAGAACACTGACAAGCTGTAAAATGGATTCTAGGGTACATTCAGAAAATCTTAGATATTGGTTTAATATTTAAGAAGGATGATACGATTTGATCAACATGTAGTTGGATATTGTGATTCAGATTATGCTGATGATCTTGATAAATATAGATCAACTACTAATTATGTGTTCACTCTTGAAAAAGTAACAGTTAGTTGGAAGACAATTTTACTGTCAATGGCTTTGTTCATAATGGAGGTAGAGTATATGAGTGATCAATGAAGTAGTTAAAGAAACAATATGGCTACAAAGATTGTTAGATGATTTGGGTGTTGATCAGAAACAAGTTACTGTGTTTTGTGATGGTTAGAGTGCTATTCATTTAGCAAAGAACTAAATTTTTATCGTGCACAGACGAAGCATATTGGTGTGAGGTATCAGTTTGTGTGGGAAATCATTAAAGAATGTGAAGTCCTAGCTTATAAGATTAAGACTGATTATATAATATATATATGTTGACTAAGGTGGTGATAATGATCAAGCTTAATTATTGTTCAAGCTTGATCAACAATACAAAAGTTTCAAGAGTATATGAGCGCATATCTAGGTTTTGCAATTTTTTTTGTTATGATGAAGTTTAAAGATGGGATTCACTTATATGTTAAGGTGGGAGTTTGTTACTTTTGAAAAATAAAGCAATCCCACGTTGGTTGGATGTGGGATTTGCTCCATCCCTCACTACTATAAAAGGGGGACCACCACCCCCCCCCCCCCCCATATATTGTGACAGATACCTCTCCCCTTCTATTAAGCCTAGTTGTAGTATTACTATTACCCAATTGTTATGGGTATTTATTTTGTCTTAGGAAATTGATTTATGGTCTCAAGTTTGTAATTTCTCTTTTATTGGTGAGAGTTGTTCGTTGATGCATGAGGACGTATGCCATCACCGAACCTCATAAATTTTTTTTGTTCTTCATTTGATATTATTTTATACTTTAACTATCATTATTTAATAAGTGTTTTGCTATATATTTATGGAATATTGTGGACCAATACAACTACCAAGTGAACCATTTCAAAATTTTATGGTACAAGTGGACATATTCTGTAGATGATCTCATGTTTCTCTATTATCTACGTATAATGTCACTTTGCATGTTTACTTGTGCAAATTATAAAGCTCTAGGTATAATTCTCTGACCATCTAATTAAATTCATAAAGATGAATAATACTTGTGAATTTATATCAAAAAGTTTTGAAATGTATTGTGCTTCACTTAGAATTGATGTCGAGCATCGGGCTGCATATGTTTGTACTCAAAATGGATTGACAAAATCCTTGATCAAATATATCCAAATCATTAGTCACATTCTATTTTTAAGAATTAATCTCAATAATACAGCATGGGGTCATGCAGTTTTGCATGCTACAACCCAAATAAGATTGCACCCCACTGATAGTCTTTTACGATCTTTCCATCAAAAAGTTATTGGTTATGAATCTAATATTTCACATTTACACACATTTGACTGTGTAGTACACGTACATGTGTCAAACGGGCCGGCCCGGCACGGCCCGTTTTAAAGCGGCACGGTCGTGCTACCGTGCCGTTCCGGGCACGGCACGGTTTAACTATAGGCGTGCCCGGCCTGGCCATACAGGCCAGGGCACAGGCTGACCCGAGCACGGCACGGGCGCTCTCGGGTAGAATATTGATTTTTTTTTAAATATTTATATTATGTCAATTTTATTGTTTAAGTGTAGATTATTAATTATTAAATATAAATTTTTTTATAAATATTAAAAATTAAAATTAAATAAAAAACAAATTCTTGAAAAGTATTTTTTTTATCAAATTCAAATTAGTTTAGCTTTTATTATATTTATTAATTATATATTAAAGTTATTAATTCTTAAAATACAATTTACATCGTAAAAAAAATAAAGCAGTACATTATGTTAGTATAAATAAAAATTAAAAAAAAATTAAACAACACAAATGAAAAATTACCAATCATGCATTTGAAACCGATGGTCCGAACAAAACAAATATAATTTTCAACACAACGTACAAACAAAGCGTACAAATACAATGAATAAAAAAACATCGAAAAAAAAACAGCAGATCATCATCAAAAGTCAAATGGCATATCATGAGAATCATCAGCCGCAACATCAAGATCAATATCATATGGATCATCATCATCGGCGATCAACTCCTCCGCCATCGTAGTGGATGTGGATGTGACTCCAGTGCCTGTCCCAGTCCCAGCTCCAGCAATTTCATGGATGCTAAATCTCGAATCCTCCCAATCATTCAAACATGCCAAGGCCTCAACCATATCTGGACGTAATCTCGATCTCCTATCCGAAATCATGTTCACTGCAACAGAAAAAGCAGACTCCGATGCTACGCTCGACACCATAGGAGTTAGTAGATCCCGTGCCATTTAGGATGGCACGGGATAGGTGGACTCATATGATTTCAACCACTATAATAAATCAAGATTTTTAGTATCAGAATGTGACAGGATTGAGCAGTAATCGGTATCTAAGTACCGAGATAGCTCGCTCTTATGTGATGGTCCACGCCTACGTTTCCCCCTCGCTAGCTGAATGGAATAATCGTCATCTCCGAACAAGGTATCAATGTCCGTAATCACAGTCTCACTATTACCACCACCATACCTAATATCGTAGTATGTGAATAGGTCAGTCAATTTCTCGTGAATGAACCCTTCAGGTGGCTCTTCCGGGTTCATGCACGAGAAAATGAAAGTCAGGGTATTTTCTACCTCTTCCACCTTAACCCTAAGGTCCATGCATGCAGCGAGGCAATAAATAGATGGAACTGTGGACCAGTACTTCAAGTACTTGGTCTCCATCTCTGCAACCATATGGCTAAGCGTCGGGTCAGCTCGATACTTCCTAAACATGCTAATAATGTTGCATATGCACCGAAGTACAATGCAAGTGGTGGGCGTATAAACTGACGAACACATGTTCGTCATGTCATAAAATATCTTCAGGAATTTCATAAATGAAATTCCTGAAGCCCAGTCAATGTCGTCAATAATAAGTTCGTCGCTCTTACTATTGACGTAGTCTGATATCACGTGTTCGTATCTAACACATGATTCCAACATCAGGTACGTGTAATTCCAACGATGTCTCACATCCGATTAGAATTTCTTCTTCTTAAGATTCGCAGACAAACATAGAGTACCAAACTCTTGTAGTCTGCGAGGAGTGCAAATATACTTTAGTGCATTGCGTATATTATCCAACGCGGGGGAACACACCTTCATACCCGCTTGAACAATCAGGTTAATCATGTGACACATGCATCTGACATGAAAGATCTCTTCTAATGGTGCGTCTCTAATATTCCTAACAAACATATTGATCGCTACTCCATTATTATAAGCGTTATCGAATGTGACACTAAAAATTTTATTTTGAATTTTATATTCCCTAAATATTTTCATCATACACTCAAAAATGGCCGGGCCATCATGAGGATGAAGAATCTCAGTGAATCCTAAAATTTTTTTATTGATTGTCCATTTAGAATCTACATAGTGACTCGTGAGACATGCATAAGAAGAATCATCGTGACATGTTCATATATCGTACGTCACGGATACTACTCCACTATATGCCATAAATTCCTTAATAATTTTTTGTTTTTCTAACTTATATATCTTTAGTATGTCACTCCTAGATGTGGACCTAGGAATCATACGATAGGAGGCTGAAAATAAGTCTGCATGATGCGCACTACCCTCAGATCTTCCGAAAATCTGATCGCAAGACTCATCAATGTGATGAGCCTGGCCATGCCATCCCTACCAAACTCGCTGGAGTATACGAAGGGAGTAAACTTTGAGACTGAACTCGATCCAGTCTCAAAAAATGTAGTGCCAAGTTGGGTTTGCCTAGGATCTAAGGGTCCATGTTTTTTGGTGCATAATTCGACATGCCTCTTAAGGTGCCCAGTCCCATATGAACTCTTGCATGTTAAAAGTCACATACAATATTTGCACTGTGCCATTTCTAGTTCCTCACCCCTAACATTTTTATGTGTTATGATTTTAAAATGAGTCCAAACTACTGAAGTCCTCCTAGTTTTTTGTTTTTTAGAACTTTGGGTTGAGACGACTGAATAAACCAAAGTTTCAGCAGCCATAGACGTCTGTGTAACACTAACATTTTCATTTTCCAAATTTAAATACGTGTCAGGTGTATTTGTCAATTTTTATGTTTTTTATTTTTTCCTAAATTTTTATAGAGAGAGAAGATTTAGAGAGAAAAAGTAAATAAAAACGTTAAATAAAGTACCCGGTAAAAGAAATGAGGTCAGTCACGTGCAAGGTGCACCGCATGAAGCTCTGATGTTCAAAACTCAAGTCAAGTTTCACGAAAATCCAAGCCGAATGCAAAATCCCGAGGCCAGAGGGAGAGATGCACGGTTTATGTGAGAGAGAGAAAGTTTTGAGAGGTTATATGTTTTTGAAAAACATAATTGTTATAGGGAGGGGGGTAGAATTTATAGATTAAATATATTAATTTTTTATTAAAAAAGATATTTTTTTAATATTTTTTTGAATTTTTATATATAATTAGGGGGCAGATTCACGAGGACCGTTGGATTCTGCCCCCTAGCCGTTGGAGTCGAATCCAACGGCTGATATTCAAGCAAAATTTAAATTTTTTTTTCCCGTTGGGATTGGGTCGGAAGTCGGGACCGCGGGTTGGGTCCATTCATGACCCGACCCACGGGCTTTAATTCGGGAGGGTCTGGGTCACGGACTCACGGCCACGCGTGCGGCGTGTCCGCGTGAAGCCTAACCGGCACGGGAAGAAACCGTGCTGGTGTGCCGTGCCTCGTGCCGGGCCGGCCCGTTTGACACCTCTAAGTACACGTGCCTATAGCACCACAAAAAAGAACAAAAATGGGTCCCTAATACTATTTGAGTATTTATGTTTGGTTTAATTCACCATCTATTATTAGGTTTTTGGAACTAACTATTAGTGTTCTTTTTACTGTATGATTCACATATTATAATTTAATGACTTCTTGATGCATTTAATGATACTACTAAAGTAATGAAATCTTATATTTCAACTGTAAATGATCTAGTTATGATAGATATTTCCAAAGGACAAGCTAAAATAGATCAAAATCCTCCACATTTGAAGCGTGGTAGACTGTAGAATTAAAAAAAACTATTCCTCGAAAATGAATGGAAAAGAAACAAGAATCCACTCTAGAAAAACCTAGTGTCGTGCTTACTTCTAAAGAACTTAATGCCCCTGAAAAGGCACAAACCCATAAAAAGATCATCAAACCTATGAATAATGAGAATTCCATTATATATTATTATGAGATTTGAGATTGGAATTAAATCATCATTGATAATATTTTTGCATTCTCAATTGCTCATAAAATTATAAAACATTATTATGAGCTACAATCTATTATTGAATGCCATCACAGGCAAGATTAGTCTAAGTGGGAGGAAGCAATTAAGGTTGAATTTGCTTCCTTGGCTAAACGGAAGGTTTTTGTATTCATAACTTACATCCCTGATAATATAAAGCCCATTAGATATAAATGAGTATTTGTTAGGAAATGAAATAAGAAAAAAAAGGTTGTCAGGTATAAATCCCCACTCATTGTCCAACTATTCTCTAAGAGACCTATATTTGATTGTGTTGAGACATATTTACCTGTGACTGATATGATTATATTTTATTTTTTCATTAGTATAGTACTCTCTTAAAGATTTGAAATGTGTCTTATGGACATTATGATAATATATCTATATGGCTCATTAGATTCAGAAATTAATATGAAAATTCTTGAGATATTCAAAATACCTCATGCATACACTCTTTGCAACTTATTCTTAATGAAATTACAAAGATCTTTGTATGGGTTAAAGTAATCTAGTCGCATGTGGTATCAACTCTTAATTGAGTGTCTAATTAAGGAAAGGAACAAGAATGATCCTATCTACCCATGAATGTTTATTAAGAAATCAAAAACCATATTTTTTATTGTAGTAGTTTATCTCGATAATATAAATTTAATTAGAATTCTAGAAGAAATAACTAAAATTTCTGAGTATTTTAAAAAGGAATCTGAGTTAGAAAATTTGGGTAAAACAAAACTTTGTTCTGGTTTAGAGCTTAAGCATAAACAAAATAGAATAATCACTAGTCAATCAGCATACATTGACAGATTACTTAAATGTTTCAACATGAGCAAGGCTCACCCATTGAGCACCCCTATAGGTGTATGGTATCTAGATCCCCAAAATGATCAATTTCATCCTAGAGAATCTGATGAAGAGATACTTGGTCATGACATACCATATCTCAATACAATTGGGGCTTTGATGTACTTAACACAATGTATGAGACCAGACATCACTTTTGAGGTAAATTTATTGGCACAATTTAGTTGTGAGCCAACTTGGAGATACTAGAATAGAACTAAAAATGTTTTTCATTATCTGAAAGGAACTATAACTTTGAGATTATATTATTCCAAGAATTCTATTACCTCTGGTTTAATTGGATATTCTGATGCTAGATATAGATCTAATCCACACAAAGCTCACTCTCAAACTGGTTATTTATTTTGTTATAATGGCACCGTAATTTCTTGATATTCTACAAAGCAATCACTAGCCGCTACATCTTCTAACCACTATGAGATTATTGGTTTGTTTGAAGTTGGAATAGTGTGTGTTTGGTTAAGATTTGTTATAACACATATTCACAATTCTTGTTACTTAACATCGAATACAAATTCTCCCACGATAATTTATGAAAATAAAGATATTAGTGTTGCACAAGTAAGGAGAAGATATATCAAAGATGATAGGACCAAACATATCTCATTGAAATTTTTCTATACTCACAAACATCAAGAAATTAGTATATGGCATTAGTATGCGATGAGTTTATAAGATGCAAGATTAGCTAGCTCTAGTAGTGCCTATATAACTCAAATTGAGTGGGAGATATTGTGAACTATGCATTTCACCTTTTTCACTATTATCTAGTTTTTGTCCATTGGGTTTTTCTAGCTCAAAGTGTTCATCTTCCTATACATATTCATGAATACAATGAATATTATAAAGTGTTATGAAATACATGAATGAATATTTATTATATTCAATATACATATTATGGCACATTCGTAGCCTATATTCTATGTATGAATGTTCATCTTCCTATTAAATGTATATATTCAATACATTGACTTTAATGATATGTGCAGCCTTGTTTTCTTAAAAATAGAAGATTAGTTTATATCATTAACATGAAAGAGATTGTGAAATCCAAAAAAAAAAAATTTTGAATAAATAAATAATATAATTTTTCTGAAAAATATATAAAAGGGGAACTTTGTAATACAGAAAAATAATCTGAAAATTTTAGAATACTGATGATAAAATAGATGTTATTGAATTAATCTTGAAAAATATAGATACAGTGACAAATTTCATCAAGTTCCAATGAGGTCGAAATTGTTTTTATTTTATTTAATTATTATTATAATAATTATGAAATAAAAAAAACCACACCACGAAACCAGTGACATGGTTGCGTGCATGCATAGCCCATGTGTCAAAAAAAAGGAAAAAATAAGTTTTTTAATAAAATAGTATGAAAGAACAAAAAACAAATTAGATGAGAATCATGAAAATTGGGAGACATGAAAAAAAAGAACATCGATAAGAGATGCAGCACAGAAAAAAAAAATAAATGATTCATGCATTTTCTTTGGTAATGGATGATTATTATGATGTTGGAATATAATTTTCTAATAACAAAAGTTTCTCTATGCGACGAGAGCTTCAGATTTATATAAACTTTCTAAATTTTCCATGAAATATTTAGAGATGTAGTTATTTTCTCCTATTTGAATTTCTTTCTATTTTAAAGTCATAAATGTTCGTGATTTATATTTCAATTCAAACTATTTTTGAACTATAATTGTGAATGGTTAATTGATGAAAATTTCTATGTTTGGTTTAGTATAAATATTGTAATGTAAATTGTATTTAGATAATTATAATTGTGATTGGAATATGGTTTAATCGTAAATGGCATATTTCTATTTCATGTGCATGGGAACATCCCAAATAAATGGGTGGATGCATGATATATATATATATATATATATATATATATATATATGTATAATGGGTATTATTTTTGTGAATCTGAATTGGGACAACATCTAGACTGAGTTACACTGTATTTTTCAAAGAATATCCAATATTGTTTTTCATAAAAAGTCAATATTTTTTGAAGAATGTTCGATATTTATCGGGGAAAGTCCATGGAAAAAAATATATATTTTTCAGAGAATGTATAAAATTATTTTTTAGAGAAAGTCCATATTTTTCGGAGTATGTCATATATATATATATATCTCTCTGCATATATATGTAATATATCACACTTAGCTTCGGCATGTGTAAGAAGTCAATGGGACTCATGATATGGGCATATAAATATTTCAATCATAATTATATTAATGCAAACATTGTACTTGAATGAGTGTTGATATATACTCGTGATATTTTTAAGTTTACTTAGGTGGGGAATAGCCCGGTAAAAATTTACATCTATTGAGTTTTTGGTCACTTCATTATGAGACCCATTTTAAGTATAGGTCCAGGACAAATGACAGACCTACAAGTGAGATTGCACATTTGATGTAAGCTAGTTGTGGCTTAAATTGTATATTATGTATTTTTATTTTGTTGATCAAATAAAAAAAATATGTATCCGCTACATTTGAAAAAAAAAATTATTTTATTGCATATTTTGTTGTGTGATGAAATGAATAGGACCCCATTGGGATTGAGGTGTCATAGAAATGCTTGCAATAAAAAAAATTTTCTGACTTTCTCTTTCATTTTTCGTATTTATATACTTTCTTTTATTAATCTCTCTCTATTTTTGGTATTATATTCTTTCAACGTAATATTTTATAACAATTATTTTTGACTTTTAAAATGATTCAAAATTTAAGTAAAACATATTACAACATAATAATTTTTGACTTTTAAATTTTTACTTCTCTGTAAAAGATTAAAATGTCTCTTAATGATAAAAAAGTTCAAATTATTTTTATCTCAATCATAATATAATTTATAATAAATATTTTAGTAAACATTAACTAAAAAATAATAAAAATATATAATCAAAATTTTAATGTTGATAAAGAAAATTAAAATTAAAATGTATAATTAAAATATAATTTAATAAAATATAAATATTTATTAAATTATATTTATGATTAATGATTTAGGAATTACGAGTTTAAATATTTAGGGGTTTAGTAGTTAGTAGTTAATGGGTTTAGAGATTTTGGAGTTTCGGAGTTTTGGAGTTTGGAGATTTAGCGGTTTAGAAGTTAAGGGGGGTTTAGTGGTTAAGGGGGGTTTTGGGGTTCAGGTGTTTAGGGGTTTAGGAGATTTGTAGTTTATGAGTTTAGGGATTAATAGATTATGTGGGTTTATAGATTATGTATTTAAAGAATTAGGGTTTTAATGGATTAGGTATTTGGGGATATGGGGTTTTAACTATTTACAAATTTATGGGTTTAGTTTAAAAAATCAACTAAGAACAATTTTTCATTTTGTAAATTTTATTTCATTTTTTGAGATTATAACTTTTAGAAATACAATAAATTTTAAATATGTTTTCTAATCTGAATTAAATATATACTTAATATTTTAATCATAGTAATCTTATAAATATTGTATCCCATTAATTAAATACAAGCAAGTTTCATGTTTGATATTATAACAAAAATCAAAAAATAATTTAATAAACTATTATAAATGAGATAAATATTTATTAAAATATATCTAGAATGCTTAAAATAAGTCAAAATTTAAGTAAAACATGTTACTAAATATATTTGTGGACTTTTGAATTTTTACCTTTTTTATAAGATTATTTTGTCTCTTGATGATATCTTTGTTTTCAAATTATTTTTGACCCACTCATAATATATTTTAACTATATATTTTAGTAAAAATAAATTCATAAATATTTAAAATATATAATTACAATTATAATTTTGAAAGAAAATGATATTTATGTTTTAAAATCCAGGAATTAGGGATTTAGTGGTCTGATGATAAAGGTAATGCATGTTTGTGGTTTAGTAGTTTAGGGGTTTAAGAGTTTAGAAGTTTAGGGGTTTAGGTATTTAGGCGTATAAGAGTTTTGAAATTTTGGAGTTTTAGAGTTTAAGTATCTACTAGTTTTAAGGGTTTAGTGGTTTATGGGTTTAGGAGTTTAGTGGTTTATGGGTTTAGGGGTTTAGTGGTTTATGGGTTTAGGGGTTTAGGGGGTTAGGAGTTTTGGACTTTCGAGGTTTAGGAATTTCGGGGTTCAAGTCTTTAAGGGTTTATTGTTTTAATTTTAAAAATTAACTAACAAGAAATTTTTATTTTATGAATTTTATATAATTTTTTAATGTTATAACCTTTGGAAATATACTAATTTTTAATTTTGTTTTTAATATAAGTTTACTATTTATACTTAATATCTTAGTTATAAAAATCTTAATAATATTATATCACATTCAATGTAATTAAGTTTGTTTAATGGTTGATATTATAATAATAATCAAAAAGTAAATTAGTATACTTTTATAAATAAGATAAATCTCTATGAAAATATGATTATAATACTTAAAATGATTCAAAATCTAAGTAAAATATATTAATAAATAATAATTTTTAGCTTACATTTTTGTTTTTTTATAAGATTATATAGTCTTTTTATAATATACAAAATTTTCAAATTAAATGTCTCACTTATGACTTATCATATATTTTGTAATTAATATTTCAGCAAAGATAAACTTATAAATAATTAAAATATATAATTAAAATTGTAATTATAACAAAAAAAATGAGATTTATAGTTTATAGTTTAGGAGTTATGTGTTTAGTAATTTAGGGGTTTAGAAGTTTATGGGTTTAGAGGTTTAGGAGTTTAATTAAGGGTTTAGGAGTTTATGGGTTTAGAAGTTTACGGGTTTAGGGTTTAGGAGTTTATGAGTTTGAAGTTTAGGAGTTTAATGGTTTAAAATTTTATGAGTTTAGGAGTTTACGTGTTTAGGGTTTAGGAGTTTAAGGGTTTGAAAATTTATGAGTTTAGGAGTTGAGGGTTTTAGGGGTTTGGGAGTTTAAAGGGTTAGGTGTTAAGGGGTTTATAGATTTTGCTTAGATAATGAACTAAGAAAAAAAATTTCATTTTATGAATTTTGTCTCATTTTTGAGTTATGACATTCGGAAATAAAACAATTTTTAAATTTTTTTCAATCTAAATTCAATTTTAATACTCTATATTATAGTTATAATAATCTTAAATATAATGCAACATGTTGATTCAATATAACCTAGTTTCATGATTGATATTATAATAATAATCAAAAAATAAATTAAGAAATTATTATCAATGAGATAAATATTTATTAAAATATATTTACAATGCTTACAATTATTCGAATTCAAAGTAAAATATAATACTAAATTATAGTTTTAAACATTTAAATATTATTAAAATTATAATAATGACAAAAATATGAGTTTTATAGTTAATGGTTTAAGATTTGAGGTTTATCGGTTTATGAGTTTATTAATTTAGGGTCTTAGGGGTTTTTGGTTTTGGGTTTTTGGTTTTGAAGTTCTGAGTTTTTGTGATTTTGGGGTTTAGGTTTTTAGAAGATTACTGGTTTATAGAGTTTGTAGTTTGGGGGTTTAGTGGTTTATGTGTTTTGGGGTTTATGAGTTTAGTTTATAAAATAAACAAAAAAAAAAATTTATTTGTGAATTTTTTATCTTTTTTAAGGTTATAGCCTTTAGAAATATAAAAATTTAAAATTTATATTCCAATCAGATTTCAATATTAATATTTAATAATTTAGTTATAATAATTTTAACAATAATGTATCTTGTTAATTCAATACAAGCTAATTTCTTTATTGATATTATAAAAATGAATAAAAAAATTAATAAACTATTATAAATGAGATACATATTTATTAAAATATTTTTATATTACTTAAGATGATTCAAAATCTAAGTAAAATATATTACTATATAATATTTTTTGACTTTTATATTTGTTCTTCTATTTATAAGATTATATAGTATGTTGATGATAAATAAAATTTTTTAATTTATATTTGTCTCCATAATATATTCTATAATTAATATTTTAGTAAAAAAAACTTATAAATAATTAAAAGTATATTGATAACAAAAAAAAAGATTCATCGTGTATGATCTATGGTTTATAAGTTTATGGTTTTAAGGATTTAGTGGTTTAGGTATTTAGGGGTTTAGGGATTAATGAGTTTGGGGTTTAGGAGTCTAGCGGTTTAAAAGTTTAAGAGTTGGGGGGAGTAGGGGTTTAGGGATTTAGTTTAGAAAATGAACTAAAACAAGTTACATTTTGGGATTTTACTTTCATTTTTTTAGGTTATAGCATGTGAAAAAACAATATTTTTAAAAATTGTTTCTCTAGTCTATTTAAAATATTTATACTTAATATTTTAGTTATTATTATTTTAAGAATTTTAAGTCATATTAATTCAATACAAGCTAGTTTTATGTTTGATGTTATAATAATGACTAAAAAATAAATAAATAAACAATTATAAATCAGGTAAATATATATTAAAATATGTTTATAAAACTTAAAATGATTAAAAAGCTACGTAGAACATATTACTAAATAGTAATTTTTTTCTTTTAAAGTTTTGTTTTATTTTATAAGATTATATTGTATCTTGATAATAATAATTTTTTTTTTAATTATACTTTTTTCACTCATAATATATTTTGTAATTAATATTTTTGTAAAAATAAACTCATAATAAACTTATAAATATTTAGGAGTTTAAGTATTAAGGGGTTTAGGGATTTATGTGTTTAGGGGTTTAAGCATTTAGGGGATTAAGGGTTTAGGGGTTCATGAGTTTAGGGGATTAAAGGTTTAGGGGTTCATGAGTTTAGGGGACTAAGGGTTTAGGGGTTCATGAGTTTAGTGGCTTATGGTTTTAGTGGTTTAGTGGTCTAGGGTTTTAGTGGTTTAGAGGTTTACTTGTTTATGAGTTTAGGGGTTAAGGGGTTTATGGGTTTAGGGGTTAAGGAGTTTAGAGGTCTAGGAGTTTAATGGTTTAATGGTTTAGGGGTTTGAGAGTTTAGTAGTTTAAAAGTTTATTGATCTAAAAATTAAGGAGTTTAGTCATTTAGGGATTTGAGAATTTAGTAGTTTAGAAGTTTATTGGTCCATAAGGAGTTTGGTCATTTAGGAGTTTATGGGTTTATGAGTTTTAAAGTTAAGGGGTTTACAGGTTTATGGGTTTAAGAGTTTAGGGGTTTAGTTTGAAAAATAATTTTTTTTATTTTTTTGAATTTTGTCTCATTTTTGAAGGTTATGGTATATATGGATTATTTGGTTTAGCTATTTAGGAGTTAATGGGTTATATGTTTAGTTTAAAAATTATACAATGAAAACATTTTAGTTTTATGAAATTTATCTTATTTTTTTAAGTTATACATATTAAATAATTATACTTAATATTATAGTTATAATAATCTTAAAAATAATGCATTGAGTTAGTTCAATAGATAGATAATTATGACAAAAAATTAAATTAATAAACCATTAACAATAAGATATATAATAATTCAAATATAATTAGAATGCTTAAATGTTCAAAATCCAATTGAAACAAATTACTAAATAATAATTTTTGAATTTTTTTTATTTTTTTGAATTTTGTCTCATTTTTGAAGGTTATGGTATATATGGATTATTTGGTTTAGCTATTTAGGAGTTAATGGGTTATATGTTTAGTTTAAAAATTATACAATGAAAACATTTTAGTTTTATGAAATTTATCTTATTTTTTTAAGTTATACATATTAAATAATTATACTTAATATTATAGTTATAATAATCTTAAAAATAATGCATTGAGTTAGTTCAATAGATAGATAATTATGACAAAAAATTAAATTAATAAACCATTAACAATAAGATATATAATAATTCAAATATAATTAGAATGCTTAAATGTTCAAAATCCAATTGAAACAAATTACTAAATAATAATTTTTGAATTTTTTATTTTTTTTATAAGATTATATAGCCTCGAAACGACAAACAAATTTTTTTAAAATTATATTTATCTCTCTCATAATAAATTTTATAAATAATAATGTATAATTTTGTCTCAATATAAGCTAATTATTTAATTGATATGATAATAATGACGAAAAAAAATAAAATTATAAAGATAAAAAAATTGAGATAAGTAATTATTAAAATATAATTAGAATAGTTAAAATCATTCGAAATCTAAACTTTAAAAGATATATATCACTAAATAATAATTTTTGAGTTTTGAATTTTTCCTTACTTTCATTATGATACAAAAAGTTTCTAAATTTATATTTATCTCAATAATAAGAAATTTTATAATCAATATTTTAAATAAAATAAGTTTATAAATGATATATTTAGTTAGAAAAAATATACACAAAAAATATTTGTTAATATTATAATCATATCGAAAAATGAGTTTTATAGATTAGGAACTTAATGATTTAGGGGTTTATAAATTTAGTAGGTTAGGGGTTTAAGTATTTAGTGGGTTAGGGGTCTAGTGGTCTAGTTTAAAAAATATACTAAGTATAACTTTTCATTTTATGAATTATTTTATATTTTAAGAATAATGTTTTAAATTTTTTTTAAAATATTATCTACCAAAATGAATTCAATATGTATACTTAATATTTCAATTATAATATCCTAAGAATAATATATTATGTTTGCTTCAAATAAGCTAGTTTTTTTTTTGATAAATATTATAATAATCACCAAAAAATAAATAGAAAAACTTTTAGAAACATATTATTAAATCCAAGTCAAATATATTACTACATAATAAATTTTTATTTATGAATTTTTAGTTATTTTCTTAAGATCATTTAGTCTCTAAATGATAAATATTTTTTTTTCATATTATTTTCGTCTATCTCATAATGAATTTTGTAATGAAGAATTTAGTTAAAATAAATAATATATTTTGTTATTATAAATATAGATATGCATACTTGGTTATATTATAATCATGAAAAAAAAACGAGGTATAGGGTTGAAGTATTTAAAAGTTTATGTGTTTATGGGTTTATGGGTTTAGGGATTTAGTTTAAAACATGCATTAAAAAATAATATTTATTTTGTGAAATTTCTCTCATTTTTTAAGGTTACCTTTGGAAAAACAATAAATTTTAATTTTTTTTTTGGGAATTTCAAATTTAATAATTATAGTTACTATTTTAGTTATAAGAATCTTAACAAAGAGATATCATATTAGTTCAGTATAAAGTATTTTTTTGATAATTGTCATTATCATGACCAAAAAATAAATTAATAAACTATTAAAAATGAGATAAATAATTTTATAAATGTAAATGGAATACTTAAAATGATTTTAAAGAACCTAAGTGAAATACATTTCCAAATATTAATTTTTGACATTTGAATTTTTGCTTCCTTTCCTTGATAATACTTGATTGATATAATTTAGATATTATTTATGCATAATAAAAATAAAATTTCAAATTATATTTGTCTTACTTATAATAAATTTTGAAAGCAATAATTAAGCTGAAATAAATGGATAACTTATTTATTCTATGACTAAAATTCAAATAAATATATTTGTTAATATTTTAAATAAGGTACAAAAATAAGATTTAGGATTTAGTATTTTGGTATGATGGTTTGGGCTTAGAAATTTAGAGGTTTATAAATTTTGTGTTTTTGGCTTTAGGGTATAGGACATTAAGAATTAAGTAATATAGGCATTTATAGGTTTAATGATTTAAGGGGTTAGGTGTTAGCAGTTTTGTAGTTTTATGATCTAAGTGTCATGTTTTGAAAATGTACTAAGAAAAAAAAGTTATTTAATGAATTTTATTTTATTTTTTATGGTTATAAACTTTGAAAACACAAAAAAATTCTAAAATATTTTTGTCAATATGACTTCAATATCTATACTGAATAATTCAGTTATAATAATTTTATGAATAATATATCATTTTAGTTTCATTTAAACTAGTTTTTGATAAATATTATAGTAATTACCAAAAAACAAATTAGAAAACTTTTATAAATATATTATTAAATCTAAGTCAAATATATTACTAAATGATAAATTCTTACTTTTGAATTTTTATTTCTTTTCTTAAGATTATATAACCTCGAGATGATAAATAATTATTTTTAAATTATATTTCTCTCCTCATAATAAATTTTGTAATGAACATTTTAGTTAAAATGAAATTATAAATATTACTTGTTGTTAATAAAAATATAGATAGATATATTAGATAGCACTGTAATCATTACAAAAAAATGTGGTATAGGGTTTAGGAGTCTATGAGTTAAAGAGTTTTGAGATTAATAGGTTTATTTTAAAAAATGGCTAATAAAGAATTTTCATTTTTCTAAACTTTTCTTTCATTTTGTAAGCTTATAGCTTTTTGAAAAACAATAAATTTTAATTTTTTTTTGCAAATAAGAATTTAACATTTATATTTAATATTATAGTTATAATAATCTTAAAAATATTATATCATATTAGTTCAGCATAAGGTGACATGGTATCTTTAATATATTCAAGAGCTAGAGTAGTTTTTTGTAGCACATGGTACATTAGCAATTTAATATGTATCTTTAATAAATTGTTTAAATTGTGCAGATAAATACCTCCTCAAGAAGGTACTATTGAAAATATATAGTAAAATTGGGGTATTCCCAAATTGAAAAGAATGGTTTCTTAAATTAAAAATTAAATACAGGCTAAATATCAAATTGGAGATCCAAAATTAGGCTTTATTAAATTTTACCATTACAATTGAGTTATGTTCTTCTAAATTATGGTTTTTAGGGCTCAGTTGAATTTGGGTGTTGGTTTCTTGATTTTGAAACCCTAAAAATTATAAGATGAGGTTTGCCAAATTTGAATCTCAAATAAATGTTATTGAAAAAAAGAACTAGAGAGAATCAAACCAACAAACTAAAGTGGGGGAAACTCTTACTATTGTTGAAATTCTAATGATAGCCATGGGCATGCCTAGGGTTTTGATGTGCCAATTTACACTAAGTGGCATGCAACATGCATGTGAGCTTTGGATATCCAATTTGATTTTAGAGGAGAGAGGGGCAAGGGTATTTTGGTATTATAATAATTTAGTGGGCTAGAAATCAATTATTTAAGAGCTTGGTTCCTTTTTTTTAATATTAAAATTTCAGTTATTTTTTTTCAAAATTTTTTGGAGTGCACCAAAACACATTTCTCTGTTACAAGAGAATTTGAGAGAAAAAAAAGAGAAGATAAAGAGTTTAAGTTATAGATAATTCATCAGTAGCTTATTCCATTCAGCTGGGCTATATTAATAGTCTTACATGCAATAGAAATTCAAATACTTTTCAACTTTTTCCTAGCGACTAGGTATTTTCATAACACTATGAAAAACATGCTAAAGAATAGAAACTAAATAAGACATGTCCTCCTTGAACTTATTTGATGCAAGTGATGGTCCACTTATAACACTGCGTGGGCTATGTAGAATGGGACACATAACATTCTCCTACTTTTTAAAAAAGTTGTGAGTATGTATAAAATTGAAACAAATTAAGTTGTTCCCTTCACCTCCTATTTTCATAATTTAAATATAAAACTGAAACAAACTATTTTCATAATGTAGATAACTATATAATTTCAAAATTGTACTTAGTTTTTGGACTGCATCTTGGTCAGTCCTCAACATATATACATACAATATATATATATATATATATATAATGATATAATATTATACATATATATAATATAATGATATACAATGATATATATTTATATTTTATTTTATGTTACATGTATTATATAGTTATCTACATTATATATGTTATAAAGATATCATTGTTGTTATATATGTTATATACATTATACATGTTATAATCTGACATAGTTATATATTATATAACAATATATACCTTTGTACATTATATATTTATATATATATAACTATAGTTAGTTATATACGTTTATATAGACATATATAATATAAATAATTTTTTGGAAATAAAGTTTTTAAATATTTTTAGTTTGAGTTGTTTTCATATGATTTTTTATTTTTTAATATTTTAATTATGAACCATTTACATAATTAGATTGTCTTCCCAATGTTAAAATTGCCAAAAAAATTATATTTTATTTTAACAAGGAAATAAAAAGTAAATCTGAAAAACAAACACATATTTTTTAGGGAGAATTATGTTTTTGTGTACACTTCTAGAAATATTTAAGAAAATATAACTTATCTTTTAATATTTGAAAAAAGGTATCATTTTATAAATAAATTAAAAATCAAAGCACTCAAATTCATAAATTGTAAACTACCCCCGTCCCTCCTTCCTGCCCCTCGCCCCTCTTTCCTGCCCCCTCTTTCCTGCCCCCTCTTTCCTGCCCCCTCTTTCCTGCCCCCTCTTTCATGCCCCCTCTTTCCTGCCCCCTCTTTCCTGCCCCTCGCCCTGGCCCCTCTTTCCTGCCCCTCGCCCTGGCCCCTCTTTCCTGCCCCTCGCCCTGGTCCCTCTTTCCTGCCCCTCGCCCTGGTCCCTCTTTCCTGCCCCTCGCCCTGGTCCCTCTTTCCTGCCCCTCGCCCTGGTCCCTCTTTCCTGCCCCTCTTTCCTGCCCCTCGCCCTGGCCCCTCTTTCCTGCCCCTTGCACTAGCCTCTCTTTCATGCCCCTCACCCTCGCCCTGTCCCCTCTCTCTTATCCCTAGCCCTTTTCCTTGGTCGTCTCTCCTTTGCCCTCTCCACAAGCTCAACGATGGAGCTTATCTAGCTCTAGTGAGCTTCATCGTGGAGCTCGAGGAGCTCTAGTGTGGAGCTCCATGATGTGGTTTGCTGGAGCTCGATGGACCTCATCATGGAGCTCGAGGAGTTCAAGCGAGCTATAATGAGCCACAAGAAACTTCAGTGAGCTCTAGTGAGTTCCAGTGAACTTCAGTGAGCTCCATCGTGGAGATTAAGGAATACGGGTGACCTCCCTGATGGAGCTCGTGGAGAAGTGCGAGAGACGAGTATTTTAGGATTTATGAATTCGATTTTATTGATTTTTAATTTATTTATAGTTTGGTGAATTTTTTACAAATGTTAAAATATTAGTTTCATTATTTTAATTATGTTTTGGTGAGTACCCAAACATAATTCACCTTATTTTCTAATCCGGTAGATTTCGATCAGGACACGCTTCCACAGGGAGAACCAGTATCTAATCGCACAAAAAGGCAACCTGGTGAATGATGCATTTGATCTGTGTATTGCAATTCATCTGTTGTTCGTGGAACGTGATGCAGTCCATCCGTTGCTGAAACAGCTATCTATAGATTTCAGAATTACTAATTTGTTCACTTGAATATGGTTGGTGCGTATTCTGTTTATTCAGAAGCTTGCATTTATGAAATTGAAATTGATCCTCAGCACTTGTTTTTTCTTGAATCTATGTATGGATAAGGAATACAACCTGAAAGAGAAGAGAAAATATATCTGGAACTCAGTGAAGAGATTATTGCTAGCATGGAAATTGGCATGGTGTTTAAGGATTATGTAAACCGTATATGTTTTCTTCGTTCAAATATTGTTCTCTTATGTGATACGCATCCGAATGTTATCGTAATTATTTGCAGAATGGCAAAATCAGTTCTATGGATTTTCACAAGAGCTCGAGTTATCTGGTGACTGCTAGTGATGACGAATCAATTCGCCTGTATGACGTCTCCAGTGCAACGTGAGTTCCTGCAGTGAGTCACCTGATAGTTGTTCGTCCTTTCTTATGATTTTTCTTTTGTTTCGAAATTGTTAAGTTTTCTTATACATAATGAAAGCAAATTGTAACACAGAGAGAAAAGGAAAACCTAAGCACTGTCAATAATTGTCCAATAAAGAGCAACCTTTTATGCATGTTGGAATAAGAGACACAACATTGTTGAATGAATCTGATGTCACTGACAGCTGCCAAGATTGCCTTATACAAGTTATATGTAAAAGCAATTTAGTCTTTTCCATTATGATGACCCATGTTTACCATAACCACAAAAATAGGTAGACTGATAGGAAAGCATTTTAGTCTCACTTTGAGTTGAGCTCTGGGCCTTGGCTGGTTGATTGTACTTTGTTTTCTCTACATTATTCTATTGAAAGCATTTTTATAAAGAACAAATGATTCCACGTTTATATTTAATTTATCTTCATTCCATGTTAATAGATGCATCTTGAAAAAGAGATGCATTATGAACTTATTTGTAGGCATAAGAAACTAAGTTAAAAAACATAACTATCTAATAATTATCTAAGTATCTCAATATAAGTGATGCTCTTATATAATATTTGGTGTTCACATATCTATGGTGTTCACATATCTAATATAATAAAATAAAAGAAAATTAAATTGACAATAGATAAGGAACTAAAAATTATATCATTTCTTAAGTTGATACATAAAAATATAAAATTTTAATTTTAGAAATAAGAAATAAAGTTCAAGCCCTTTTAAGATATCTTTAAAAATATTTATTGGCAATTTTATTATTTCAATATAAGTTGTAATAATGATTTTCTTATCAATTATGCCAATGAGTGAATTTTTTTTATATATTTTATTTGTTCGTGAAATATCATATTAAAAATTTAATCTTATTACTTGACCATCATAGCAAAAAAATAGTATAATAAAAATATATAATCAAATTTATTGAGTAGATACTAATTCAAAAGTATCTAATTAGTTATCATTGCTATTGTCTAGAACTTTGTTTCAATATTAGATATCAATATAATTATTTTTCTTAATTTCACAAAAAAAAAAATAAAAACTTGAATTGAATTTTTTTTTTCAATCGGGTGTTCAATTTGAATATGGATAACTTGCTAACTATAGATATTTTTAATAGTTGTATTAAAAGTAAATATATCAAAGAAAATTTATAAAATAACTAATTATACTGATTAGATAAGATATGAATGAAATGTTGATAATAAAATAATTAATTTTTTCTATTATTTTTTTCAATGTGATTGATTCAAATGTATGAGTTGCATCGAATAAAAAATTAGAACTTAGGTGAGTCAAAGTAGTTATTGATGAAAATCAAATAAGATGACAATTTATTTAAATATTACAAATTAAGATCTTGATGAATATTTAGGTCAGATAATATTTTTTGCAATTTATAAATTTTATCTCATTATGCTACTTGAAATTTATATGGTTTCTTCATACACATTTATTTTTCAAGTATATATTAAAGAAATATATTTTTCACATTTAGTTAATGTATCATTCATCTATAAGATATTATTAGTGAAATAAGAATACTTATGGAGGTTATCCTATTTGTTGGAAAAGAATATATTGGTTGTTGAATTTTTGGATAGATGTGTCAAACGGGCCCAGCCAGGCTGACTCGGCCCATTTTTTTTGAGCATGGGCGTGCTTTCGTGCCAGGCCAGGCACAGTTTAAAAAGCTGGGCTCGGCACGGTCCGCTGGCACGGCATGCCGTGCCGTGCCTGCTTGGGCATGGCCTGGCCGTACGGGCCATGCCAAGCCGTACCGGCCAGTATAAATTTTTTTTTAATTTTTTTTAATTTTTTTTAATTTTTTTTATTTTTATTTTATTTATATAAATTATTAAATTATATATACAATTTAAGATAATGTATAATATTATATATTTATAATATAAAAAATGTTAAAATTTATTAAAATAATAAAGTTTAAAATTTTTTTAATAATGTAATATAAAATTAGTTTAAAATTTATTAGAATTATATAATATAGTTATAAATTTTTAAATGAAAAATTAAAACAAAAAAATAAATAAATCAATATATTTTGTTAAAAAAAATAAAAATTAAAAAAAACATAAACAACTCAAATGAAAAATAACCAATCAGCCATTTGATTTGATACCGAAGGTCCGAACTAAATAAATTACAGTTTCAACATAACGTATAAATAAAGCGTATAATTAATAAAAAATAAAACATCGAAATCAAAAAATAATAGATCATTATCAATCGTCAATCGGCATATCATGAGCATCATTAGCTGCAACATCAAGATCAATATCATATGGATCATCTTCATCATAATCAGCAATCAACTCCTCCGCTATTGCAGTGGTTGCAGCTGCAGTCCCAGTCCCAGTCCCTGCTCCAGCACGATTATGGATGCTAAACCTCGAATTCTCCCAATCCTTCAAACAAGCCAAGGTCTCAACAAAATCTGGACGTAATCTCGATCTTTTATCCGAAATCACGTTCACTACAACAGGAAAAGCAGACTCCGATGCTACGCTCGACACCAGAGGAGTCAGTAGATCCCGTGCCATCATAGATACCACTGGAAATGTGAACTCATATGATTTTCATCACTATAATATATCAAGATTCTTAGTATCAGAATGTGATAGGATTGATCAGTAATCGGTATCTAAGTACCGAGAAAGCTCGCTCCTATATGATGGTCCAATCAGACCCGACCCGCAGTCTTTTTTGCTCGGGGGGCGAAGCAGGGGGTCGGGCCGGGGGGACACCCGACACGGGACAAACCCGTGTCGGTGTGCCGTGCCACGGGCACCGAATCGTACCGGGTCAGGCACGACACGGCACGAGTCAGGCAAGGCACGCACCCTGGCAAGGGATTTTCCCGTGCTGGGCCAGCCTAGGCACGGCCGAACCGTGCCGTGCTGGCCCTGCCCGGTTGAAACCTCTATTTTTGGATTGCAAATTATTAAATAAAATATTTAATTACTCAATAAAATAATTATATAAGTCCTTATAAAATTTCTAAATATGATTGAGATAACCAACAAGTTGAATGATCTCATTAAAATACATAAAATAAGAAAAACAAAAATATAAAAGAGTAAAATACAATACTTCCCTTCAAGCTAGTGCTTAAAGGTCCATAATAGGCTTGAGTTTGGCAGCTTGGGCCTGGCTAGAAGCATGGCATGACTCGGCTATGCCTGACTTGTCATGACACAATCTAGACTCGTGCCTGGACACGTGCTGGTTGTCTCTCGGCATGGTTCCTGCCATCCTGTGGCGAGGTAACTCGAGCCTTATGTTAGGCCAGGCACATCCTGGTACAATTGATTCTGACCTAGAGCTGGACTTGTCGGTCCTGTCTCTTTAGCTCGAGGCCTAAATGCAGGTTCCAGATTGAAGATTCTAGAACCATTGACCATTTGGGTCGGTTCGACGGTAAAACCGACCCAATGGTCCAAATAAAAATTTGCAAATTTTATATTTTGGCCGTTGGTTTTTTTTTCCAATGACTAGGAGGTAGAATCTAACGACTTTAGAGCATCTTCAACAATGCTCTCTAATTTAGCTACTTAAAAAATATTAAAATAATATATTATCTATTTTAGCTATTCAATTTTTAAAGTTAACTTCAACAATGTTATCTATTTTAGTTATCCACCTCAATAAATTATAACTAAATTTTAAAAAATAATTTTTTAACTAATATATAAAATATCATTTCTTCACAACACACACAATGCTGATATATACTTAAATTTAACTAGATAATTATTTTAAAAACAAAAAATAAAATAAATATTTTTGACCTGAATCAAAAACAAAAATTTATATTTAAGAAAAATGAGATGAAATTAAAAAACAAACAGAATTTATATTAAAAAATTTTAGCTATCCAGATTTCACTATATTTATATTTAAAAAATGTATATTTAAAAAATTTATATTAAAAAATGAGATGAATTTAAAAATTTATATTTTAGCTATCTTGCCACTAAATCTGGATAGCTAAAATCAAGTTTTTGCTGGATTTTAACTAGATAAAATCAAAAACATGATTCACGAAATCATATTTATATTTAAAAATGAGATGAAATTTAACTAGATAAACATGATTCACGAAATCATGTTTTCGTTGAACGCAAACATGATTTCGTGAATCAAAATCCAGATTTCGTGCATCGAAATCTATTTTTTGCTTCTCAAAATATTTTTTTTTGATTCACGAAATCATGTATTAACGAATACATGATTTTTCTTTTTTTTGATTTATTAACGAATTCTTGATTTTGTTGCTCATAATATTTTGTTCAATGAACGAATCAATATACTAAGAGATGGTGTTGAAGATGAAATTGAAAATACTGCTCAAAACATAAGCTCGATTGATGTGTTAAAAATATTAAGATTACATGAATTATGGATACTTTTCAAAATGATAATCTCGATTGATGCGTCTGGCGAGGAATGAAGACTCGCTATTTCTAGCGAGTGATTTAGGCAATATTTAAAATAGCTAGCCGGTTGGCGAGGCTATTGGAGATTGATTTTGGAGAAATCCTCGCTAAACTAGCTAAACTGATGCGTTTAGCAAGCCTCTTGGAGATGCTCTAAGGTATTTTTTTCCTTAAAACACTTAAAAAAATAAAAAATATATAACAAAATGATTAAAATTTTTTTTTTCAAATTTAAATAATACCCCCCTCATTAATAATTTATAAATTTTCTCTCTCTCTATCTCATATTTTTTTTTGTCTTCTCTCGGTTCTCATCTTTCTCTCTCTATCTTTATTGATCTCTCATTTCATTTTGATTTTTGGGACTCTATTGTAGAGTGCGATTTATCAATTGTAGTGTTGTGTGGACAATGGATATCAAAAGAAAAACATGATTTTATGTGTTATGAGAATTTTTTTTTATTTTCTTTAGGTAAGTTTAATTTTTTAATCTTAGTTAATTTTAAATTTTAAGAATTTAGTTTTAGTTTAATTAATATATAATTTTAAAAATATTAATTACAAAATAATTAAAAAACAAATAAAAATTTAAAATGACAAATAGTAATTTTAATTACGATAACGAACTTAATTTAAACATAAATATAAAAATTATAATATAAATAACGAAAATTTTACAAAAAATTTTGAGATCGTTGAAATTTTGTTTTCTCTGATCATCTTGACTCAAATATTTAAAAAATTAAAAATTAAAAGAACATTAATAGTTTTGACTTACTTTAATATAATACAAAATAAAAATGTTAAGGGTGCCTAAGAAGAATTTTCATAATACAATTATTATAAAAAAATTATAATCAGTAAGAGTTTGTGGGAGACTGGACACCTTAAGAAGCATGCTGAATAATACATCAAAAAATATGGTGTATTAGATATTAAGTAAACTCAACTCAGTGGTGGGTTCTTTGAGGTTGGATTCAGTCAAATCTCAATGTTTATCCTCTTCATATACAACAATGAGTTTGTGAGAAAAGACATGGTCAAACTGATCATCATGATGAGTCTTTCGATTAGATTTTTAGAGGATTCAAGGGTAGTCAATATTATGTTAACTTATTTTTAGACTGTATATCATAAGATTTTTAGGTCCACTACTTGGAATGATATACTAAAATATTATAATTTAAAAATAAAAATAATTAATAAATCTAGGTATTATAGTGGAGTAGTATCCATGATGTTTGATATATAGATTAGTCACGATGATTTATCTTATGTATGTCTCATCGCTCATTATGTAGATCTTAAATGGATATTAAATAAAAAAATTTTAAGATTCTCAGAGCATGAACCTAAAACTAGTTATTCTAACTTATCAGTTGGATTTTTCTTCTTTGATCAAACTGCTACCGCACATTTGAAAGAGAATTCGAAAGTGCTAACAGGGGAAGGGATGGTCATTCAATATCAATAAGCACGAGAGGGAAAGCACATGTAAAGAAACTCCAACTTCAAAAGGCACGAAGTGTAAACTGGTTTCAAAGCACCTCCATTCGCTCCATTAGCTAGGTCACTACCTTTTCTAACTAAGAAAGTAGCAAATCCTTTAAGCCTGCAAATAGGCTATCCTCTCATTCCCTCTCAATCCCAGCAGAAGACATGTTAGTAGTAAAAAACCATATTTCCCCCCTTTTCCCCTTCCAAGTGTGCTGGTTCGATCCCAGCCAAGCAACCAAAGCTGGGCCGAAACCTAGGTGGGAAGATGAATTGGTCGACTCATTTTCAACTCAAATAGAAAAGGGTTTTTCAAATCGAGATGCTGATTTGGTTTCCGCCCCCAAGGAGATGTAGGATTTCCGGCTTTCTTAGTTAGAAAAAGTAGTGACCTGGCTAGTGGAGCGAGGGGAGATGCTTTGAAACTTATTTACACTTTGAGCCTTTTGAAGTTGGAGTTTCTGTACCTGTGCTTTCCCTAGCAGATTTGCCTATGAGCGATACAGCATGAAAAGATAGTTTACACAATCTATGGGTCTTTCTAGCCTTTTTATTCTTGTGCCTATGAATCGCACACCTTACAACTCGAGTTTTGGGCAATCAAAAGAGCCAGGATAGATAAGCTAGGATGAGATGTGTCATCTAGTCGAAGAGGGGCAGATATGGATCTAATTTCCTTTATGCCTGCCGTGAATTTCCTTGCCTCCATTTTAGTTTTTTTAACTTCCTTGATAGAGGAGAGTTCCATGCCTTCGACTGAATATAAGATCCCTTTTGACTTTGAATAATCTTCTTTTCTTTCACACTCGAGACTCCTACTCTACATACCAAAAGGATTGAAGAATGAATGCACATAAGAGTATATAACCAACCCATCCTTCTGTATAACCTATTCACATTAGTAAAGTGACTCGATGCATAAGGGAGGTGCACATTTGTGAGACCTTAGTTGGGATGCACAGGGGAAAACGGAAGAGCGTGGTACCGCTGCCCCTCTTTAAGTAAAGGCTCTCTCATTCAGCTAGAATGTAAGGAAATGGAAAGAAGCAGAAAAGGGTCAAACGTGGTTGCTAGCATCGAAGAGAGTCGTAGCCGTCATCAACGATAACGTTGGAGTTCGGGCTTGGCGAATGAGCTTTTTTCTATTCTCGTGATGACCCTGCTATTTATGAGTACATGATGAGAATATTTAGAGTATATAATATTTAAAATAAAATATATAGTATTATATTCAATAATACATCTAATAGTAGAGTAGTCATTAATATATTTGTTAAGACTATTAGAAATGAATATTTGGAGAGATTTTTTATATTAGATGTACGTGTCACGTCATTAACCTTATAATACAAGTGAGGATGATTATTATTTTTCTCGCTTTAGAAAATTTACATAACTTATTAATAATTTTTTTGTATACCTTACAGTCAATATGAGTTTAGTAGTATCTGTTTATTTGTGGGTCTAAAAAAAAATTTCAATTGGATGAGAGGTATCATTAGAATTATACATATTTATATTGGAGTCAAGTATTGGATACGAATACGTGATATCTGACTATGTTAATAGTAAGAGTGACGAACTTAGTATTGATGACATTGATTGGGTTATAAAAATTTTATTTATGAAAATTTTAAAAATTTTTTATGATACAACGAACATGTGTCTAAATGACTGCATTGATCACATGGCTAAAGTGGCAGAGTAGAGAATATTTTGATATACATATTCTCGTATATGAACTAGGAAGATTAAATCGAAGGTTTATTCATGAGAAGTTGACTGAGTTTTTTACATACTTTGATACTAGGTATAGTGGTAGTAGTTGTGAGATTTCGAATACGGACATGAATATCATATTTAGAGATGATTAATTTTTTATTCAGTTAATGAGGGAGAAATAATGAGATGGACCATTGAATACGAGTGAGTTGTCTCAGTACTTAAATATTAATTACTACTTAATTTTATCATATGCTGATAATAAGAATCATGATATTTTATAGTGGTGAAAATTATATGAGTTTATCTATCTCGTGTTATCTAAGATGACATATTATTTATTAAATTCTTTAGTGTTAAGCATAATATCACCGTTTGTTTTTTCTATTGCAGTGAACATCATTTTAAATAGGTGATCGAGATTATGGTAATATATTATTGAGACATTAGCATGCATGAAGGATTGAAAGGATTTGTGCTTGGGCATCTAGGATAATACTGGGATTGCAGCAAAAGTAAAGGAGTTGGTTGCTGATGATGATTCGTGAGATATTCCTGATGATTGACAACTAATATGAAATTGAGACATAGATGATTAAGCTGAGTGCTTGAGCTAACTTTACTGCCAACGGCATACTGTTATTGATACACTAATACTGATATCTTCATTGTTCATACGTTAATGATATTTATTATTTTTATGTTTTTGTGATTGACATTGAATTAGATTTATGTTTTATTAATTCAGATACTGATATTACTATTAATTTAGATATTTATTAGTTTTTAAATTTTAGTTATTTATGTATTATTAATTTAATTTAAAAATTAATTAATTTATTAATTAATTATTTTAATTTAAGTATTAAAATTTAACTTTTTTTATAATTTTGAATTTGGGATTATTATTTTTTCTTAATGGCCCGTACTTGGCTAGAAATTTGCTTGAATCTGGCTATAGAGGTGTCAAACGGGCCGGGCCGGTCCGGCCCGGCACGAGGCACGGCACGGTTCGGCCGTGCCTGGGCCGGCCCGGCACGATAAAAAAACGTGCCCGGGCCCGTGCCGGGCCCGGCCGAACAAACCACGTGCCGGGCCGTGCCTGGCCCGGCACGGCACGCCGGCCCGCGTGCATGAGTCACGACTCACTGAGTCGTGACTCGTGACCCAACCGGGCCCCGCCCCCGGTAAAAAGACCGCGGGTCGGTTCCAAACAGACCCGACCCGCCCCGCCCCGCCTGCCCTGCCTTGCCGTGCGCCCGTGCCCGAGCGGGCCGGCACGGCACGGCCTTGCCGTGCCCACGGGCCGTGCCGTGCCCGAATTTAAAAAACCGTGCCGTGCCGGGCACGGCACGGCAGCACGGCTGGGCACGTGAAAAACGGGCCGTGCCGTGCTGGGCCGGCCCGTTTGACACCTCTATCTGGCTAGAATGGGCCAGATCTAGCAACTCTAGGTATGATCCAGCCTAAAAAAAGTTAAAACCTGAGCCAGTGAGCCATGCTTGGCAGGCTTTGCTGAAGCACGGCACGGTGGCATGATTAGGTCACCTAAAAATGGGCAAGGCCAGCTTGGTCCGGCCCATTTGACACCTCTAGATTATATGTTTTGTTGTTTGATTGTCATAGTAAATAAAAGTGAGTGAAGATAATGAATACTTAATCTCATTGGATTAATATCTTGTTCAAAGTATTTTATAAGTAATTGTCACTATCATTATGATTTTTGGCTTTATATTGAATTTCAAAATAACTCTAATTTTTATAGGAAATAAGAATAAGATCGTATCAACAAAGTTTCATATTCTATCTTAGATTTTTTCTTATATTCAACTTGAATTTGAATATGTTAATTGCAAGTGTCCATGATCGCTGAAAATGATTTTAAGTTATGAAGATTTTTTCACATATCTTAGACTGTGTATATTAGTATTTACTTAAGTTATAGTCAAATAATTAATTTTCAATATGATTTTTTTATTAGTTATAGAGTCAATTGGAAGAGTTGCATCTGAGATGAAATTAGTTTTTGACTCTATATGCCTATTTGCTAGAGTATTATAAAAAAAGATGAATTTTTATAAGAATATCAAACATATTTCTTTTTAATGACAATATTATTTTCTTCATAGAATAAATTATATACATACAAAAAAAATATCCGAGTCTCACAAAATTTTATATTTAAAATTGTGCCTAAAAGTTTTAATTGACAACTTGTTATATGTTATAATTAAAATATCAACAATGTAGATAATCAATAAAATTAAACTGGCATTAGTGTTCGTCTGAAAAAATAAGTAAAAGTCTATAATATACATCTGTTACTCAAATGAGGTGGTTGGCATTAGTCATGATAACATAGATGTGTTGCTCAAATGATTGGATAATCTTTATACAAAAATATTTCTTCATTTCGGCATGGTATGTTATCTAAATATAAGATGTTTTAAGAAAAATAAGAATTCGTATGAATGTTATTATGACTAATGAAGAATAAATGTTCTAGTAGTTAATCTTAAATGACTGAATAATCATCATATCTTTAAGTCTTACCTTATAATTATTTACCTTATTATCTAGACATGTTTTGATAATGAACAACATTTTCAACCAATAATAGATTTTATTTAATGTTGTGGTTCAAGTTCTCAAATTTCATTAGAGTGGAATGCATACCACTCTTTTATCATGACCTTGTGTCATCCTAAATAATATAATATTTTAGAAGAAGATTTGAGTATTTTAATATTATCAAAGAACGTAATAAATAATATAAAAAAAAGGAACAAGATAAGTGTATGACAAAACTAATAAAATTGCGTACTAAGTAAAACTCATTTGTATTTTTTAAAGTTTGATTGGAAGATAAAGATTAAAGAGTTGACAAAGATCATTTGGCTTGGGGTAGTCCCATCCTTGATCTGAGTATACTGGGTATGTCATTCTTTCATAATGTAAATTTTAAATCTTTAGTTATTAAGTTTCTTAGTTATTGATTCAAAATGAGTTGATATTCAAAAAAAACTAATAAACTACTGTATTATCTGGCCTAAAGGAGATTTTTTTCAAAAAAAAATTATATTATTTTCAGAATAAGTAAGATTTGTACTTATTAATAAATATGATGATTTTTTGAGATTAATTTCACACTGAGTATAAACATGTTCAATTGCCATTGACAATAATTCTTATATTAATTGATAGTTTAGTTGGAACTATAGGTAACAAAGAAAGTGTAATGGATTTAAGTACAACTTCAAAACTCATAATCATCCTAGTGTCATTGACATATGTAAAAAATATAGAAACAGAATAATTTTACTTCAAGTTCACTTACATGAGTAGCAACAAATCTATTTATAAAAAAAAATCTTACATTTTTACAGTGATGAACAGCTATTTTTCATAGCTGTTCATAGCTATTTATCATAATTGTTCATAGTTGTTCACATAAATTCATCACATATAATTTCATACTCTCCCTCAAGCTGGAATATTTACATAAAGCAACCATAGTATCGATACTAATTGAACATATATTTTTCTTGCCATGATTTTGGTGAGGATATTTGCTATCCGTTAGACTGTAGGAATATCAACAACATTTTCTTTTATCTTATTTTTGATGAAATATTGATTTATCTCTACATGTTTGGTTCTATCATGGTGAACTGAATTATTTGCTATGCTAATTGCAAAATGATTATCGCATAAGACCTGCATAGATTTTTCAACTGAATTTTTAGTTCATGATAGATTTTGCTCAATCACATATTTACACAAATTCTCAAGGTAAGAGTTCAAAAACTCGACTTTAGCTGAGCTTCTTGCATTTACAACCCATTTTTTCTTAAAGTAATCAAATTTTTTCATATGAATGAGCAATGCCTTGAGGTTGATCGTTAGTCAACAGGTAATCTTGCCTAATATGTATCGGTCAAAGTCTTCAAGTACCTATCACTAGTTTTCTCAAAGAATGATCCTTAGACAAGTGTTAGTTTGAGAAACCTCAAGATTTGGTATATTGTCTGCATGTGTTTTTTAGCTGGGTTATTCATTAACTGACTAACTACGCTGACAACGAAATTGATGTTGGGTCTGGTGTGCTAGAGATAGATTAGTTTGCTGACTAACTTTTGATATATATCTTTATCAACTAGAGCTCAACTGGATTGCATACTGAATTTGATTGTGGTATACATGAGTTTCAGCTAGTTTGCATCCAATTATATCAGTTTCCTTTAAAAGATCTAGCACATACTTTCTTTGGAAGATTGATATTTCAATTTTTGATCGAGGAATCTCCATGCCTAGGAAGTATATGAGATTTTCTGGGTTTTTGACTTAAATTCTTAGTCAAAAATAATTTTAATTTCTTAAGTTTATTTTGGTGATCTCTTATGAGGATGATGTAATCAACCTAGACTATGAGGATGACCCTTAGTCCTCCCTCAAGATATTTAATAAATATTGTATGATATGTCTGATAATGAGTGTAGCCATACCTCTTAATTATCTTTTTGAACTTGTCAAATCATACCTTGTGTAACTGCTTAAGGCCATACAATGATTTTTTGAACTTCAGCACTAAGTCAAGTGTTTTTGGTATGTTTAGGCTTGTTGGAATTTCTAAGTACACTTCCTAATCGAGCTCTTCATTTAGAAAAATATTTTTCACATTTAATTGATATAATGGCCAATCCAAATTAGCAGTTAGAGAGAGGATTCTTACTATATTGAGCTTTGCAACTGGGGTAAATATCTTCTGATAGTCAATGCCGTAGGATTGAGTGAATCCTCTTACCACTAGATGATCCTTATAATTGTTAATTCTACCATCATGGTTATATTTCATAGTGAAGATCTATATGTAGCTTATTACCTTTTTTTTATTTAGTAGTTTAATTATCACCCATGTTTCATTTTTCTCTTTGCATTTGTTTCTTCTTCGATCATTTTTTTATTATTTCGGAATTTTGAGATCTTAAATAGATATATTTATCTGAATTTCATCAATGGAGCTGACTAAGGCATGCTGATTAGGGGACAAATAAGCATATGCAATGAACTCCTTGATTGAATGCTGAGTATGTGTTTTTTTTTGCTCTCTTAAAGTAATAGGCCTATCATTAGGTTTATCAAGAACAATATTGTCCTGATAATCAACTAAAGCATGTGAAGGACATGAATTACCTTGTGTTTGTGAAAATTTGTCTGTTGGATCAAGAACTTGGTTTTGAATAGGTAGTTGCTGGAACTCATCAGACTATGACTTGCTTTTCCTTGTATTTACATGAAACTCACTAAGTTCTGGTTGAGGTAGTGTAAGTTCTTCAAGGAGATCGTTAGACTGGGTATGATTTGGACGGGCTGATTTTTGCATGGAAGAGTGAGATGTGCAACTTTTCAAGCCTGATATTCTTGAGAGGTGCAACTTTGAATGTCTGATTTGGGATAAAATAATTGATTTTCAAAAAATGTGATATCCATGGATGTGTAGAATCGACGTGTGGACATACAGTAATATTTGTACTCTTTCCGAGAAGATGAGTATCCTAATAAAATACATTTAAGTGATCTAGGATCTAATTTTTTTCAATGCTGCGAGTGGACGTGAAAAATACAGAACACCCAATATTATTAAATGAAAGGGTAAACATGAATTGAGTGTGTGGAAATAAAGTGAGGAATACCTGGTGAGGGGCTTTGAACTCGAGGACCCGAGAAGACATTTAATTGATGAGATAAGTGGCTGCAAGGATAGTTTCTTCCCAAAAGTGTGGAGGGATATGTGTAGTGAACATCAACGAATGAGCTACATCAAGGATATGAAAGTTCTTGCGCTCATATATTCTATTCCGTTGAGGTGTATCACCATAATAGCTATGATGAATAATTTCTTTCGTTGATAGATAGTCTCTCAAGAAATACTTAAAGAAATTTTTATCATTGACAGTCTGTAAGATTTGAATTTTGGTATGAAATTGAGTCAGGATCATGTTGTGAAATTTTTGAAATATGATTCCCAGTTTAGCCTTTTCTTTCATGAGATATAGCATGTGAGACGGGTGTGATCATTTACAAACAAGACAAATCATTGGGCACCATTAATATTTTTAGTCCTTGAGGGTCTTTTTATGTCACTGTGCATAATAGAGAAAGATTATGATAGTACATATGGGTATATTGGATAAGAAGCACGAGAATGTTTCGATAATATCACTCACTTTATATTGAAAAAATAAAATCTTATTGATAAATTATGAAAAAATAATTTTTGAAGGTAAGTAAAATTTGGATGATCTAATCGAAAATTAGACAATATAACTTCACTTTTTTTATTTAATTATAATGGATCACATTGAGTACTTAAATTGGCAACTCTTAGAGTTTGTCTAGACTTGAATTTGTAAGCTTGAATCTGATAGTTCATCAGCCATATTAGCACTACTAATCTTCATCCTTGACTTCGAAATTTGAAATTTATAAATATCAGACGTAAAGTCCGCAATGCATTCCGTATCATTAACTAATTTATTAATTGACAATAGGTTATAATATATTATATGAACATAGAGGATATCATGTAAAGTGATGATATTGGTCATCGATATTGACCTAATGCCCTCAATCTGAGAGAAATCAATCTGTCATCTTTACTGTCATATGTTTAACAGAAAGACAGTAAGATGTGAATAGATGTTATGTCCCTGTAATACCATAGTCTACAATCCATACCTCATTGTGTGTAATATTGACACATATATGATTATCTTTGGCAGCAATGGAACTAACTGAGGAGTTTTTCTAACTTTAGAGTTGTTGAAGTATTGTCGCCAAAGTGTATTATCTCTTCTGTGTTAAATGTAAGGACTCCAATAGTTTTGTTTTTGTTGTCCACAATAATATTTTCTTGATTTTTCTTAGGCTTCTAATCATTGGGATTCCTATGAATCTTCTGGCATGTGTCATGAGTGTATCTAGGCTTCTTATAGTGATCACACAAGGGCCTGCTTGTCTTCTTTTTATCATAGCCTGAACTAATTTTTGTCACAATTGTTGGAGAGTAATTTTTTGCGATCAAGGCTAGAGAGTGGTTTGAACTCTATATGCCTCCCATCATTACTTGCTTTTGAATTTTCTCCTTACGTATCTCTGAGAATGCATCATTGAGGCTTGGTAGGGGCTTGATGGCTAATACAAGACCCTGAATATCATTTAGGTTTTTGATGAGCCCAACCAAGAATTTATAGTTTTGTATTCTTCAATGATTCATTTGAATTGCTGTCTATTTTTAGCATTGTTTCAAGCATGCGTGCGGACTAAATCAAGCTGCTGTCATAGACAAGACATTATATATAATATTGAGTAACAATTATATCACATTCTCTTAACACATGAATCATTATTTTGACATTGAACATGATTGCAATATTATCTTGAGTGGAGTAATATGTACTTGCAGCTTCCTAGATCTCATGTACTGGCTCCTAGGGTAATAAATTTTTTATAATTTCAACTATCATAGAGTTGATCAGTCATGATTTGTTGATATTATTCTTTATCTTTCATCTTCGACAGGAGGCATCATCAGGTTCCAGGGATTGGAGTTCTCCATTTAAGTAGTCATCATTGTTTTTTTTTGCTAATGAACATAATAATCGAATTTGAACATTGCATATAATTATTTTCATTCTGCTTATGAATGGTAATGGGGAATGAGATATTGTCTGTGAAAAAAGAACTATCATCTAATCGCATCCTCTGAATAGTGATGTTAGAGAAGGTCAGAGTGGTTGACTCCTCTTATCTGTTGTTATACTTGAAATTAGTGATGATACTAGTCATTTAGTAGGATGGTAGATCGGGGAAGGGTGACTTAGGTGGAAGCGCGTCAAGATTGAATGCCATAGAAAAACTTGATGAATAATCGATTTTGTAAAAAAAATTAATTTTTTCTTGATTTTAAGCAAAGTTTGCTCCTCGCTATGATACTATGTAGAAAATATAGAAAAGATTTAATTTCATTTCTACCTGGGTAGCAATGATACCTAATAATAATAATAATAATCTTATGTCTTCAGCTCTAAATTGCTATTTACAGCTAATCATATCTATTTATAATAGTTGTTCACAACTATTTATCATAGTTATTCACAGTTGATAATCACATAATATTCCACAACATATTAAATGCGTCCATGATCATAGTTGAAGATTTTATCAAATATTAAGTTTACTGATAGGTTTGGTAGAAATGTGTGAGAGTGCTCAAGCAGGAAAATACAAGTGTATTAAAGTTTTGGCTTCTTTTGAGTTTAGACATGTCGACCCTTTTAGGCCCAGGGAGCTTGTTGTTAATTGTGGACTTGACTATGAAGCATGATTGTGAAAGGTGTGCCTAGGCTAAGGCATAAGAGAAGTGTAGCCATGGCACCTCGCCTTGGCCCAGGCAAGGCCCTTTCACACAGATTCACAAAAATACAAAAGATACATGCCTTTCTTGAAGTGCAAAGCTCTCCACAAGTGTGCCTTCTTGTAGGTAAGTCATCTCTATTAAAGTTTTAAAAGATGAAAGCTTAAGGTGAGACATTTTTGTGTTTGAGGTGAGACGTAAGATTTTTGAATCTCATAATATATAATTAATTAATATTTTAAAATATATAAAATAAAATAAAATAAAATATCATAAATAAAAACATGAGTATAATTCATTAGAATTATAAAAAAAATATACTAGTTCACTATTTTAACAAAAAATCATAAAATAGAAAATAGGTCTAATTATAATAATAATTTCAAACTTTAAAAAAAAATCATGACAAATTATGAAATAAGAAAAATAATAAATTATTTTAATTTAAATTATTTTTTTTTATGAGCATCATTATATCTTTTCAATATATTAAAAATAAGAAAATATTCACAATTATTTATTCTTATTTTATTTAAATTTTCAGTTTCATTAATCGGTGTCAAATTTAACTAATTCTTTTTGTATTTTATCATCAACTTGTAACTAGTATAAATTATTAATTAGGTATAAATATTATTAGTTTTTTTTATTAAATTTAATGAAATATATGACTTTAATTTTTGAGTATTTATTTAATATTTTATTATGTTTTCTTTTGTAGGGATGTAAGAAATCATGTGATTCGATGATGCTTGAATTTGTGGGGAGTTGGATGATATGACTCTTACAGTATCAATATTGAATAACTCATCATCTTGTAGCCAATAAAGATTAATGAGCATGAGAGAATCTTTTTTTTCTGTAATCCACCCATCATCCAAATCAATCTTTTCTATTAAAATTTGATTAATATTTTCTTAGTTTTTTAGATTGTATTCTCTAAATCTACTATTCTACCTTACAGTTATTGTTATTATTTTTTTGCTATTTTAATTTTTATTTTTGTGATTTTTTGAGAATTTTGGTCATGAAAAATAGTAAAAATCATTTCAAGTGAATCAATTCGCGATTCAACTATTTAGTCTTTGATTCATGTATAATTTCAATTCATGTATAATTGTGAATCAAATCTTGAATCGTATGATTTTGATAACAATACTCTTCACACATAATTACTATCTTTGTGCATATGTTTACTGCCATGTTGTTGCCACTTCACACTCAGCCACCATGATCATCACTGCACATGCATGCTGTTGCGCATGCTTCCACACACACACACACACACAGACATGCACTTGTACTTAAACAGAAGCACCCCCATGCACTCTAGGGTTAACCAAGACACCATGATAAAATGAAAAAAATAAAAAGTCACTCTGTCTTCTTACAGATGCTTGAAGACGATCAATAGCAAAAAGTATGGGGTTGATCTGGTTTACTTTACTTCTAACCCTGCAACTGTCATCTACTCCTCAAAAAATGGATGGGATGGTACATTTCTTTCTGAATAGCTTCTCTCTATCATGATTCCTACAATGTTGGCGTTGGGATTTCTTTTATCTGTTGCGCTGCCACTGTGATTGGTGGGTCATCTGCCCAGAGTCCCTGCGGCTCCTCTCCCTGAACGACAACAAGTACCTGCGGTATTTCAAGGGTCATCACGACAGGTGGGTGTCTCTCAACAGCAGTTTAATTTGCATAATTCTGCACACGCGTCCGAGGAGCCCACTATTTATTTTGTAATTAAAATATATTTTAATCACATTTCCACCACCATAACTGCTGACTCACATCTTCCTTCTTGCTGCCTGAAGAGTAGTTTCGTTAAGCATGTGTTCTCGCCGAGAATGCTTCATCTCGGGATCTCTCGATAGAACCGTGCTGCTCTGGGATCAACGGTCCGAGAAGTGCCAGGTTGGTGTCCCGTGGAACTGTGATGCAACCCTGCTAAAAAAGATTCCTTCCCTCGTTTTTTTTTTTACTTGAAATTACTTGATTAATTGATAAAAATTATTGATAATATTTATTAAATAAATAAAAAATATTTATAATATAACATCTCAATTTGTGTCGCCTTGTTTATCTGCCTCAGGGACTTCTGCATGTACAAGGAAGGCCCGCTACGGCGTATGATGATCAGGGCTTGGTCTTTGCGATTGCCTCTGGTGGACAGATACGAATGTTTGATTCTAGGAAGCATGAAAAGGTTGATGTCCCACGTGTGTGGCCGTATGGATGATCAGGTCTTCGCACTAGTAACGCCCAACTCATTGTTATGATTCATGATGGGTGCTGCACATTGTTCTTTTTTTTTTAGGGTCCTTTTGACATTTTTTCTGCTGGGTGCGCCACATCCGAAGCAAGCGTGCTGAAATTCAGCAATGATGGGAGCCTAATTCTTCTCACAACCATGGGAGGGCATATTAATGTGCTTGATTCATTTCGTGGTACTCGTGTGAGCATCTCCTCCTTTTTTTATTTTTTTTGTACCTTTAGACACATCAGAGGCTTTGATTTTTCACTCACTTGAAATAGTGCTTTCTTTCAAGAAAACATATTTTTCCTAAAAAATGCACTCCTCCTTTACCAAAAATAATAGATATTATGTTTAAAAAAAAAAAATTTCACTCTCCCCTTAATCCTCTATTACCAACCCTACGATAGACGCATATGACAAATTTATGTGCTGAGCAATTGCACTTCCACGGTAGTGATATTAAGATACAGAAACAACAAAAATAATAAAAACAACAGAAAACAAGCAGTATATATATCCAATCCAGCAACCAACTGCGACAGAATCAAAAATGAGAAATAAACACCGAAAACAACGTGGTTCGCTAGTCGTTCAATACGACTTGCTACATCAACCAGAAAATGATTATGCGTTATAGATTAAACCAACCAAAAATAGTCTTACAGTATGTAACACATAATAGTCACAATAAATCGTGCAGAGAGAAGAGAGTGAGACGATGAACAGTTCTCCGGGTCAAAAAATATTCACCCGAAATTAAAATTATAAAATATTTATAATTAAACAAAAAAATTTCTCGGTTCATTTAACCAGAGTTGGTCGGATCATGGGATGGGTCAGACTTTGCTTCAAAAAATTTTAGCATCCGTTATTGTGTTTATGATGCATCTCCGGCCTCTTAATATTTTATTTCCTACACTTAGATGAAAATATTAAAACAAAAACATAAATATATTGTGATTTACAAATAGATTATCAAAAAATATATTTCATATACAATATTATGCATTGGTCAATAATCTTAGTAGTGATCATTATCAAACACATTTAACTTTATATTTTTTATAAGATTCAGTGTATTAGTGATGCCTAAAACGTATCTATAGATATTATGTTAGATATCTTATAATTTTTTATTTTGAATTATTTAAAAATTATTATTTTTTTTGAAAATTCTTAATGTTTGTGATGATGAGAATCATTATTTATGTTTAATATTAATGTATTTTGTTATATGCTTTATTATATTTTGATAATAGATAAAAATTATATATAATATTTAGTAAAAAAATATAATGTATCTATATATATATATATATATATATATTTGGTCGAGCATGTCTTACACAAAAAAAACATAGCACAAAAGATTTTTGTCACAGTGTTTTTTGTGCCTCAAATACCTTGATGAGTCTTGATTTTGAGAACTATCATTTTTGAACTAAAATACATACCATCAGACTATAATAACTAAGAAACTCTTTGATATGTAGAGGTGACAAATAGGCTATGTCGGGCTTGACATCCCCGTGGCTTGCTGGCAACCTAGTTCGTGCTAGGTAGAGGCGTCTGATGAGCCGTGGCGTGCCAGCTCCCATCGTTAGAGTGTGGTACTGCCGTGCCACGGTATGGCATGGCATTGCAACCAGCTTGTTGACCGAACACGGCATGTTTTGCTGGCATAGTGCAAGGCCTTGGCGGACCATGCCAAACTATCATTATCAGAAGCCATTTGTGTGAGCACGTAATTGGTGACTCTCTAACCTGGTCTGCTAATTGCAACCTGCCATGTAAGCAAGATCTATCATTTATAGCCAGATTTTTTTTATATAACCATTCCCATCGGGCAGTCACCCGATGGGACCCTGCTCATGACCCATAGCCCGCCCTTTATCTCCAGGTCGATGTGCCATGCCACCCATCCAGGCACAACCAGGGCAAGCTCGTGGGGCAAAACAGTCCAGGATCAGGCACACTTCTGGACAATGCTGTTCTGGGCCAGTGATGGTTGAACCATGTCGGGCAGAGCTGGCAGGCAACCCTGCAAGTCCCGAGCACTAGGCACAAGCCATGCCTGGCTCAAAATGCTGCAAACCCAAGCTAGCTTGGGTTGGGTATATGCCGCAGGGTGGAGGTGTCAAATAGACCATGCTGGGCTAGCCCAGTGTTTTCAAAAGTTAGTTCTAAGGCAGGGGGAGCCCAAAGCACTCTATTTCCAATACTTTCTGATGCAGAACAACTTTTTCTGACCTCTGTAAATGTCCTATTAGTTATCCACATACATCGTGAAGCCAGTTTCAAGCCTTTCTACATTAGATGCGGCCTTCAGCCCAGATGGAATGTTTCTGATATCAGGTACCATAATTATATCCTTGTAACTGGGCTTTTTCCGGGCCCAAACCTACGGCTGCTTTAAATTACTGGGCTTGGACCTCATTATTTTTTTTTTATTTTTGATTTTTTTCTTATGATCATTCTGAGTAATTTATTATTTCATACTGCTAAAAAATAATGATAAAATTATATTATACCCTAGTGGTTGATGTTATCTTCGTTGCCTGACCCAGGCTGACCATCGTGCTATCGTAGCCTGCCCTGGATGGACCTAAAAAAGGGCATGTCACAGTCATTTTGCACCTCTATCTAATATGAAGTTTGTTGGTGCTATTAATGTGTGTGTGTGTGTGTGTGTTATTATCATCATTGCATGGTTGAAGAACCACCATTAGTTCTAAAGTATGAAAAAAACAATTTTTTATTGAAAATTCTGATATATTTTATGGCAGGTTCTGGTGATCATCATGTTCATGCATGGAGCTTGAGGACTTCAAAAGAAGTAATGCACTAGTCGCCTTTTTCTTAACCACCCCCCTCTGCTTATCCTGCCCCCCACCCCCCTCTGCTTATCCTGCCCCCCACCCCCCTCTGCTTATCCTGCCCCCCCCCCCCTCTGTCTCTCTATCTTTCTCACCCTCCCTCCCCCTCTCTCTATCCATCACCCTCCCTCTCTCCCCATCATCTTCCCCCCCCCCTCTCTCTCTCTCTCCATCACCCTCCCTTTCTCTCCATCACCTTCCCTTCTCTCTCTCTTTCTCTCTCTCCCTCCATCACCCTCCTTTTCTCTCTCTCTCTCTCTCTCCATCACCCTCCCTATCTCTCTCCCGCTCCACCTCACCCCCCCTCACCCTTCCTCTCTCTCTCCCTCTCCCCCCCTCACCCTCCCTCTCTCCCCCCCCTCACCCTCCCTCTCTCCACCTCACCCTCCCCCTCTCTCTCCATCACCCTGCCTCTCTCTTTCCCCCTCTCTCCTTCCCCTCACCCTCTCTCTCTCATCTGATACACACAAACACACACACACAATCTCTCACCTATCTCCCTCACACTCTCACCAATTTCTCTCACCTCACTCCCGCTTTCACCCTCACCTCACCTCACACACACTCTCTCACCTCACTCTCTGTTTGTCACTCATTCTGTCACTCACTCTCTCTTATTCTCTCTCTCTCTCTCCCCCTTACTCTCCCTTATTCACACTTTCTCTCTCTCTCTCTAGCTCTCTCACACTCACTGTCTAGCCCTCTCTCTCACTGACTTTATGATGTGCATCTATCAGGTGGGCTGTTGGATTACTGCAGAATCCCAGCCTCATGTCATAAAATGGGCCCCTGGAAGCCTCATGTTCGCCACTGGATCTTCTGAATTATCTTTTTGGGTACCCAATTTGTCCAAATTACCAGCTTACATATGAACAAAGATTAAAAATATATATATATATATATATATATATTATCAGATTTGTGTATATATATGTGTATATTTATTTATTTATTTCTATATTTATGTATGTATATTACATTTGTATCTTTTGTGACGTGGTAGATGTTGAATATGAGAATTTTTTAGATGAAAGTAGAAATTGACAAAATAGTTGTGAAACAGAGGAGGAACGCAACGTACTAATAAGGCTGAGAAAGCGTTGGGGTGGTTTGGAGGACATGATAAGAAGCATGCCATGACTTGGAAAAAGCGTTTTAAATCTTTATTGGGCTGTTTTGGCTTCGAACAAAAAATCTAGGGGTATCTATCAACCTCGCATCAAAGATTTCACCGTCCTACCTATTTAGGGATACCCCAGCCCTAGACTACTACTCTTCATCCAGGTGGCGACGTTAAACATACCTACGGGACTTTTTTTAAGGGCACCCATGTGCCCCCAAAGTCACGTGGACCGCACATGAAATTATACTTTCAATATAAAAAAAAAATTAAAATGATAATTATCAAAATTTTTATATATCAAAAATATATAAATTTGAAATATGGTTGATAAATATTCTTTTATTATAATTTTTGTTAAATTATGTAATTAATTGTTCATTTAGATAATATAGATTTTGGGTAACAATTATTGATTTTCTATTTATTTGAAAAAAATAAAAATTAGAGTTTTAAAAAAAATATAAATTTGGGTGCCAAATTTCTATTTTTTTTTGAAAAAAAATATTAATTTTTTGGTATAAAATATGAATGTCAAACGTAGTTAAGAGAAGATTTACCTCAATTCTCAAACCAATATTTTTGTCTCAAAAGAATCAAATTAATAATTTTTTATTGCGTGATTATCAAAAGTTACCATAACAGAAAGCACAATACCATTAAAAAGCATAAAAGCTGATTACCTGTGTTCGTATTTGCAAGCTATTAAATATTATTACTTTTTACACAATAGGTTTCCCACTGTAATTTTTAAAAATAACATTATTTTAATAATAATAATTAATAAAGTTTTTAAAAATAATAGAAGAATACAGTTTGTAATTTTACCCAAACAAGAAACCAACTTGGAAGATTTACCCAATTAATTTTTTTAAAGTTTTCATATATATACATATACTATTATATTATTTTTTAAAATAATATTTTTAGATATTCTACCCAGATTAATGGTAATAAAATTATTTTATAAAATAATATTTACAAACAGTTTTTTTTTAATAACATAACAGTCATTTTGCATAAAAACAATCTATTTTACTATATTTTTAATTGAAGTAATGAATTTATTATTTTTAATTTAAGGAATACTCATTTTATTATGACTAAACAAAATATTCATAAATTATAAATTTAATTAATGTTATTTTTGTGGTTCAAACAAAAAAAAAAAAAAAAACAATTCGCAGTGGAGAAAGAGAGTTACAGAGAAGAGCAATTTCGAAGACTAATTACATGAAAACAAGTTTTAATAATGCAGAAATGAAAAATGGAAATCAAACCCATGCACATAATTATTGTGCATTGTAAGTATTGAGGCTAAGCTCAAGAGACGTAGCATTAGAATTTGAAGAACCATGCTCATTATCTTTGCCAAGCCAGTTCGTGTAGATGCAGCTAGGGTTGTTTTTGATGTTACAGAAGACATTCAAGTCTTCCCCGTGGATTGGAAAGAGAGGTAGTGTTTCAATTTGTGGAGCTTCTTCTTCCTCTTCATCTTCATCTTCCTCCTCCTCCTCCTCCTCATGTTCTACTTCATCTTTAAGGGTTCCATTGTAATACTTTTGCTTCAGATCAAATCTAGAACTGTAAGCAGCTGTAGGAAAGTAGTTTGGATCCATTGCCGCCCATCCATAGTTCTGGTTTATAGTTCCATTATAACTTCCACTTGTAGCAGCAGATAAAGAGCAATCCTAATTATCAGAAAAAAAACATTTAATTTTAATGAAATACAATTTAATTATGTAACATATTCAACTTAATAATATATATTGTGTGTGTGTGTGTAGGGGGGAGGAGGGGGTTATATATATGATGGAAAGGTGGTGTAGTGATATAAATTGAAAAAATATAGAAATATTGTCAGAAGAAATCTGATCAAGAACATTAATTACTTAGTTGATGATAAACTAAAAAATACAATTCCCAAATTTGCATTCAAGTGTGATAATTATTACAAAAAACCCTGGATTTTGAAGGGCTCTTTATTTCCCCAGAATAGTTCTGTTTATGAACAATGAATTGTCAATATAAAGCAATCATGTATAAGATATTAATGCCATATGTTTCTTAATTAAAGACAGTCATAAAAAGAAGAAAAAGAAATATTATACATAATTAGTTACCCGAAAGTTTCTTTCCATGGGGCCAGCAACACACCCGAAGCCGCCCATCTGTCCCATGGGGAACATACTAGCTGAAGATGCACAAGAAAATCCTAAAAAATACATAAAAAGTTAGGGTTCTTCAATTTGCATATATAGAAAAACTACAACGAAAAAGAAAACCAATGATTTTTATGAAAACCCAATTTAGGGTTTTATAGATGATGATCTTATAAAGCAAAAACAAAGAAATTCTGCTGCAATTTTTTAGGGCAGCCAAAGAACTTGTATCCATTCGTGAGGGGAGCTGAAAAATAAAACGAGAAAGAAAGAAACAAATAAGGAAGAAAAGTCACCATGAGTTGTGAAGCTGGGATGTTTGTTGCCGTGGTTCGAGTAATCTTCAGGCTTCCAATTACATGGAGAGTAAGTGACGGTTCTCTGCTGCATAGAAACATCAGAGGTGAAGCGCTTCTTCTGCCTCTCTCTAGCCTTGTGATTCTGAAACCAGTAGAACACATTCTTGCCCTCAATCTTTCCATATTGCCTCAGCCTGGAAGAAATCCTTTGAATCTGCTCTGCACTCGGTGACCTAACTCCATTGTTGTAGTACAGTTCCTTCAAGATTCTTATCTGATCGGACGTTGGTGTCCACCGCGTGCTGCTCTGCCGGCACAGAAAGCTAGCTTTTGCCCCTCCGCCTTGCTCATCGTTTTGTTGCTGCTGGTTTTCCTGTGCTTCCATGATTGTTAGCCCAAAACACAGATTGAACGAGTGAGTGACAGAGAGTAAGTAGAAGAAGGTGAAGCAGTTGATGGTAAATAGATAGACAGATAGAGAGAGTGAGTGAGAGAGAGAGAAATACACAGAGAGAGAGAGAGAGAGAGAGAGATAAATGGATTATAAAAATGCTGGGGAAAGAGTGAGATAATAGAGAGAATATATCAAATCAGAGTGATATCTGTGAGAGAAGGATTGAAGTAGACAGAGAGAAAGATTCATAAAAAGGGGAGGGACAAAAGAGGGATTGGAAAGGAAGAGTATCAGTAGAATTACTTAGATCAAAAGCCATGACGAGGTATGTTATGATGAAGCCAAGACTTCCAAGAACCCTTATTTCTTTTTTTGTATTCCCATCCTCATATAATATGTTTTTAAAATAAACAATATTTCTGTCTTTGCTTATTTTAATTATACTATATCTGATGTTGAGACAAATTTAATATTTATTTAACCATATTTAACAAATCCAAAATCAGAAATAATTGATCATAATTTTTTCAAAAATGAATATAATTTTATTAAATTTAAAAAAAGTTACACTTTTATAATTAAAAAAATCTATTTTTGTATATTAACTTTTTTTAAATAAATAATTATATATTTAATATAAACACTAAACTATTATATGTTGAATCACACGCGAGTGCACACACACACACACACACACACATGAAGAAATTCATTTATAAAATAATAATGAATATAATTTTTCAATTAAGAATTAAAATGGTAAAGCTAAAAAAGAATGTGTATCATTTAATAATTTTTTTAAAAAAAATTTATTGAAATATTTATGTATGTGAGTGTGTTAAAAATTTATTTTAAATAAATAATATTAAAAATTGTATGAGAATTTAAATGGTAAATCTAATTAAAATGTGGGTTTTAATTCATTTTTGATGATGCTTTGTGATATATATAATGTGTGTGAGGGTGTGCGAGTGTGTGTTTTATTAGAAATTTATTTTAAATAAAAATGATTTTTTTTTGGTATATATATATATATATTTCAAAATTTAATATCAAAAAGCAAAGTGAAAATAATTTAGTAATGTAGATTATTTATTTAAGTCTGATTAAATTTAATTTTTTTTTCTCTGGCATTTGAAATAAATAATATATTACAAGTAGGATGGCATATATTATGTGTAAATGTACATGGGCAAAATGGTAATTACGATATGGATGAGCATTCTACTTATGCTGTGAAGGAACAGGAGTTCTAATTTAGTGTCCCAACTCCTTGCTTACGGAATCAACAAAGTCTAAGCCATAGGACAAATAAATTCCTAATGAAGCTAATAGAATTTTCTTGTTATTTGTGAAATGACGGCCCAAACCTGGGGCAGTCATGATTTATATCACATAATAGATTCTCACCACCAAAATAATTTATTTTAATTTTTTTTTATTTATATTATTTATTGTTCTCTTTGATAAAAATTTATATATTTGCGAATTTGAATACCTAAACTATTTAGATTTTATTTTACTAAATAATCTAGTTCTTTATAAATTTAAATTATGAATAATATATATTTATAGGTGCCTCTATTATATATATATTTAGCTCTACTTGTTATACTCAAAGTTATAGAATAAAAAATAGTTAAAATTAAATTCTAATATTAGAATAGCATATTGTAATTTAATAATAAAAAATTAATTTTTTATATAATTTTGATTTAGATTTTAAAAACCTAGCTAATATTTTTGGAAATAGTTTGTATTTTAATCATAAGTATCCACAAATATCTAAAAAATATATTATTGTTTGATAGAATAAATTATATAGTTTGGACTCAATTTAATATAATTAAAAAGAAAAAACTAAAAAAATCAGAAAATTGAACACATTTTTAATATTTTTAAAAATATATAGTTATATTTAAGGAGAAACGCTAAAAAATACACCAAAATATATAGTTCATGTATGTTATTGGCCTCATAAAATTCAAACAAAAAGTCATTTTAATTTTTTTTTAAATTACTAGTTTATATTATTTTCTTGTTTTATGGAAAGAAATTACAATAAACAGAATTTCTAAAAATGTATGTTTTTTTTTATTCTACAAAATAGATTATTTGATGTATTGTTTGGCTTAAGCAAGAAAGATTGAATTTTCAGTTCTTGTAGAATATACATTTAAAGTTAATAATCTAAAAAGAACTGAACAATCTATTAGTAAGCTGTAGCATAAGATTTTAGTAATTCTATCTTGACTATGAAGAATAAAAAAGTTCTAACTTCTAATGGTAGTATAAGTGTGCGTATTGAACGTGATCACTACGGTGTAATTATTTTATGCTAACATAAAAAATTACACATACCATTGTCATTTTAAATACTATTGCTCTAATTTTTAAAATAATTAATATTCATGTATAGTTGTTAATAATTATTTTGATTTTATAGAGCTTGTGATAGAGAAATATGCTTATGAATTATATGAATTTGCTAATATACCAAATAAATGATGAATATTAATTACCAGTGGAATCCAGAACTTATTAATTATGTCTCATTTAAGAAGTTTATAAATATTAATATTATCAAATCTTGTAAGTAAGTAGATTGTCTCAAAGAAATAATTAGAAATTAATTCAAAATCTATAATCTTAATATGACTAGTTTTATAAATATCGAATAAATAAATACACAAATTATAATGAATAAGTAGGTGATTACAATTATAATTATGTAGTAGTATGGAATTATATTTAATAAAATTATTATATATTAAAATTTATATTGGGAGTCTGAGATATTATTTTAACCTAGATCTCTTCTATAGCCTATTCTACAGCAATATATAATAAATATTGTAAAGACCCATTTTATTTATTTAGAGTATATATGTGTATATAATCAAAATAATTAATTTGATTAGAATTGAATCATTTGATTTTATTGTTAAATCAAATTAATTTGTTTGTGTGTGTGTGTGTGTGTATTTATATATAAAATCTTTAAAAACAGATTTGAAAATTAAATTATTATTGAAAATAGAAAGTCTAATTAATAAATGATAATTAATATTGCTATTTTCTAATTTTTATTTATTAAAGAGCAATTGTTATGATAAATGCTAGACACTAAAGCATCTTCTTCTTCAATAGTTTTGATCAAAGGTATACTTGGGATGCTTTTGTGTCAACTACACTCACTATTGAGGTATGTTGTTCTTGTTAAAAACAAATAGCATTTTAAACAAAATGTAACAATAACATCATACACACATTATCTAGTTGCAAAAAAGAGAACAAGACACATAATACTCTTAAAATGATTAAAAAAATATATCTTTTTTGTGGTGGATTAATTATAAAAAGTTAGTTTTATCAAAAAAAATATTCGATGCCTTAAACCCATTATTTATTTTTATAAATAAAAACTTTAAATTAAAAAAAAAGAAGAAGTTAAACTCAAAATAGGCAAATGTGAAGAACTCGGTTTTGAACACCACTCCATACCATCCCATTCCTATATTGTTCGCAAGCAGAATCAGAGGCGGTAATGATTAAATGGTTGCAGCATCATCTTACGTCTCTTTCTTTTATTGGTTTTCTCAACTCTTTCATTTGTCTCCAAGAGTTTTATTTATGCCCTCCATGAGACACGCAGACTTATAAGCAAGTCGAAATCCATGAAAAGTTGCTGCTCCTGTTTACTTCTCTCTCTCTCTCTCTCTCTCTCTCTCCTCTGTTTGTGTGTGGGTGTTGTAGTAGATATCGAGAAAGTGTTATGATTGTTGTTAATATATTTGTTGTTTTGATATACAGCAATGCTGGTTTCTTGGACAAATCCGCTTTTTTTTAACAGTTCTGACCGTTCCCAAACCATCTTTCGCTCCCTCAAACTCAACTTTTCTTTCTGATTGAGGTTTGTTTTGATTTAGACACTTCCATCATGAGATTTCCTCTCCCTATCATGCATTTACATTGGGTTCTGTTCTTTCTTTCTCTCTTCCTCAGTCTCAGTACACATTAATATACGCTATAGCAGGTTGCATATATATATATATATATATATATACATAATATATATATATATATAATGGTAAAACTAAAGTAATTGCTTGAGTTTGATGTAGGAGATCTTTTACCAATATTAAAATTATCTGTATTTTTATGTCATGTAATAAGAATATTATAATGAAGATGAAAATCATCAATTAATCATTAATAATTTACTGAATCTCATAAGAATTTTACTATTAAAATGATTGATTAGGGTGAAAGTTTATTGTATGTATCCACATGGGGTTGGTAAGAGGTGATTAGTGGGGAGGGTTAAAAAAAATTTTATTCTATACAAAAACTACATAGGTGTCTGTGTTTTATGCAAATATTTACTTATTTAGATAAGAGTTATTATTATGTAAAATTAAATGGAAAGAATATATGACAAATCATCATTTTGGTTGAAAGCTGTATTTTCAATATAAACTTGGTGGGACATACTATCTAAGCAAACCCTGAGATGGGTTATTATTTTGGTTAATTAGGGTATATGTTTTTTTCATCTGCACTCTATGACATGGCTATCTTTGGGGTACTAGTTCGATCACCATCCGCCTCTCCCCTAAATATAGGGGTGGGAATAACTTTGCTCCTACACTATGGAGCCATGTTGATAATAATATAAGGTTAAAATATTTTAGCACATGATTTCAAACTTAAAAACTCAACATATAAGTAAATATTATTTTTATCACTAAAAATTTGAGTATGTAGGTAATGTTATTGGCATGAAGATTTCTTTTGAGGTTAGATCCTCATGCATTTTTATCTCTCAGCCCTTCATATATAGGCTTATGGGCTATATGAACGAAGTTAATAAGGCCTTCATTACAGTATCACTTAGTGGTGTCAAACGGGCTGTGTCTTGTCGTACTATGTTTGGTTATGTCCGTTCATGCTAAATATGGCCAGGCTAGGTTAGTTTAGGTTTAGTTAAAACAAAGCTATGTTTAGACTATTCTAGTATTGGTTCAGTCCAAGCTAACATATGTTTTGGAAAGGCTAGCTTGGGTCAGGTTAGGCTACCTTGTTTGGTTTGCTGGATAAAAACTAGCCCACAAGGGATGACACACATCATGACCTGAGCCATGTTGCAGGCTATCTCATGCCACTTTTCTAGGCATGGTTTTGAACTGTGATGTATTGTCCCACAGGCTATGCCCGGGCCGCACAGTCTAGCTGACCTCTCTTCCTCTAGTATGACTAGAATATTTGATAAATATAATTTGGGATCAAACTCATATCCTCTAAGATTGGGCCCTTACTAGTGACCAGAACAATAAACAACCCAATCTCAACCGCATAATTGAGTGATTGGCAAAAATACCATGTGATATATGTATTTGGCATTCCATGGTCTCGAATTTTTAGTCATTTTTTATGTGTGGTTCAATGTGTAAAATGTTATGTTCTATGTATTTTTTTTCATTATTTATGTGCAACACACACACACACAAAGACAAATATACACTCATATACACATGCATGCACACACATACATACACATATACACTTGTAGACACGCACTTGTATGTTTATTTTTTGTGTAGAAAAAAGATACTCAAATAATGAGGAAAATGTACATTTTCAATGGGGTTTGGACCACACTTCTTTATAATCTAGTACTTTCTCATTTTTTATGTGTGTAACACACACATGTACACACTCATAAATACACGCATGCACACACACACCCAGAATCATACACACTCATAACTACTTGCATGCAGACACACACACATACACAAACACACACCCTCATAAATTCATGCACGCACACACACACACACACACTACACACACAACTCATTCCTTCTTGTATAAAGTAAAATTAATCATCATTATGCAATAAACTAGATCAACCCGATTTTATACTTTCACTTATTATGTAACTTTTAAAATAAGACCAAAGATTAGGTGTAAATGAAGAAAAGATCAATTAAGTTAACATCAAATCAATTCTTTTAGATAAAAAAAAATAAATCAAGGGCCATATTGGTCATATCAAGTAGGGATCCATATTATTTTTAAAAATATAAATATAAAACAAAAAAATGACTTGATGTTAGATTGGGTAGAGATCATACTCATGTTTTAAAAATCCAAAAAAAATTTTTGTTTTCATTTGTTAATATATTTACATATAATTTATACACACACACACACACACACACAAATTCAATAATTTTTAATAAAAAAAATTCCCAAAAATTATTTTTTGCAATTTTTGAAATTCAAACTTATGCTTCTAACAAAAAAATGAAATAAAAAAATGCATTCCAAGAAGAAATTTGCGGTCAAAAAGTAGAGGAGAGACAGATGGAGCATAGAGTGGTAGGCATTATATCTCGTTCACTTTCTAGGGTTTGATATGGCAGTGAGTGAAGCCTACGTCTGTCTTTCTCTGTCGTCCCAAAATCCTAAGAGATGCTTACCTCATAAGAAGAGCCGTAGCAGAGTTCGAGAGGAAGTGGTACACTTCGTTTTCTTCTGGGTAATCATCTTCTTATTCTTATTTTCTTCCCATATCTCTAAACATAACATCACAGTATCATTCCAAATCTCTCTCTCTATCATTCCAAATCTGTCTTATAATTTCTAAGAAAGGGACTTGTCCAACCTATATATAATACACACACACTCACACACTTATATATATATATATCTATATGTTTATATAATATGGGAAAGAAATCTCTAAGAAATTTTTCTTATATATATTATGTTGCATGTTAAATACATCCGAACAGAATACTAACTGTTATAAATAAATTGGAGCACTCTGCAAGCCATATTTTGCGATTCAAGAAGAATACGATCACCCTACTTACTTTTTTAACGTTCTTGAAGGTAAATTTGTTCTTCTTCTACTTGATGTACGAGAACAGACGAAAAATTCACATGCTCCTTCCATCTGAACCAAATTAAATTAATTTTTTGGAAGCTATTATTTGGAATTTCCATTTTTTTTGCTGGGTTTGCCATCTATGCCTAGCTAGTCCAATAATGGCAACTCCCCTAGTGAATCTCTTATTTTATTAGATACTTGAAATCTTTTCCACAAGATATTGTGAAAACTTAGAATTTCATTGAATTCAACTTAGATAATTTTTTATTAATTTAAATGCATAACAGTTTTTTTTTAATTTTATAAACAAATATTAAGTGATTTATTCCCTGTATATACATACATATATATGTGTGTGTGTTTCTATATATATATATATATATATATATATATATTCATAAATAAAACAATAATAATGTTAGTGGTAACATATTACTTATAACATATATATATATATATATATTTATATTTATATTTATATTACATAAGACAAAAATTTAAATAGTAGTAACATGTAATTATAATAGAAGTAACAAATAACATATATTAGTATGTGTGTGTGTGTGTTTAGGATTTAAAAATATTGCACTAGTAAATGGTTACAACGATAATATATTACAATCAACATATGTTTCACTAGTATAATATACTGTTGGAGCATGTTTTGACATATATATATATATATATATATATATATATATTATAGGAGTATCATTTTGATGTAGTAATGTGCTATTGCATTGTGCATTCCTAAATATAGTATAAAAAAAATTTTATTTATATATATGCTGCTCTTTTTAAAATTTAAATATACATTTACTATTACCATTAATATGCTATTAGTCAAAATATACTATTATTTTCAAAACAATACTAATATTTTGGGTACCATGTTATATACATATTGATGATGACAAATATATATAATCATAAAATATAAAAGTAATAATTAAAAGAATATCATGCAAAATAATATGACTATAAGTTGCATAATGTATGTATATATTAATACAACAAATAGAAACAAAATATATATCAAGCTAATAAATTTTTGTAAGTCTTTCTATTTTGTCTAACCTTATTGTATCAGGATTAAAAATTAATCCAAATATTCATAATGTGATTTATATTATTAAAAAAATGATCTTAAATATATTATTTTGTGTTGGAAATTTGATATAAATAACATATAAAATTAATTGTAGATTGATCAATTAAAAGTTACACTGCACACTCAAACTCACATGAGATAGCAAATATTATTTAGTTTCTACATTTACACTTTCTACCCATGATATCATGTAAGCTCCTACGATACAAACTCTAAAAATACCAATCATGAATGGTGTTGCTAGTAATTACTGGTACTTGATAATATTAGACATTACGTTCTCTTAAATTTTAGGCTTTAGGATTCTAATCCTATTGAAGGACTCAATTAGAGTGAATGACATTTTATATCATCTTTTCTTTAGAAATATTTAAAATGATACACATCCATGTTTTTTCTCTTTTTTTGACTTTAGTTTCATGATTTACTCTCCTTTTTTCTCATTTGTAGACTTAGGTGGTTCCTTGTTTTTTGACTTTAACTTTTTTGTCCTTGATATTAATTGTTTTCATATCATCTATATAAAGAATGGAAGCATGTAATGAAAAGATGTGTGTGCAATATAAAAATTTCTCTCTTCTCTTATTTACTTTCTCTCTTAGTGCAATTTCATTTTTGATCCTCATTGAAATCTTTAAGTTTTATCAATGAGATGTTATAATCATGGTTTAATCTAGCATATACAATACTATCAAACTAATTTTGTGCATTAATTTTCATTCCCCTAGCCTACTTTATAATTTTGTTTAATCAAATTACTACTAAAATTCTTTTTTTATTTTTGATACTAATGAGTATAATTTTATAGACCAAAAGTTTATACATTAGCATTAGATGATGTGACAAAGAAAAGGGAATGACAATCATATATCATATATAATGACAAGACAATTTCTAACATTATATTGAATGAAACATAAAATCATTACGTCAATCATAGATTTTATGCTTAATATAAATCTAAGTGTATCGTTGTAAAATAGTAAAGTGAGCAAAAGTTCAAACATTAATCTCATTAGAATTATTATAGTTTAACCAACTATTAATGAATTAATTACTATTTAAATTAAAAATATATATCTGGGTATCAAACATTTACTCTACTACTATATGATTAGTTTAATTTCATATGTATGGTAAAATTTTTTCTTGTATTGTACCAATGTCATACCAGTTTGTAAGATGAATGGTAGAACTATATCAGATCTATCATACTTTGTTACTCTTTAACAGGTTGTCATCCACATATTATCATTACTTTGGATGGTCATAATGTGGTTGTGCTTTTTGCATATATGTCTCGTATACTGAAGCTCTACATTTACATGTTATTTGGCCTCTCATATTCATACATCTTTAGGCTATATGCACATTAATATTGATATGATTACTTTGACTTTGCATCGTTGAGATCATCTTTATTTTTCAAATGAGGTGGTGATAGTTATGTTTGTATTTTTGGCTTCGTTAACTCTGTACTAATATTAATTAACTTATGTTTTCCTAGATATTGCATCATTTAAAATTATACAAGAGAAAAATGATCTCAACGATATCACTACCTTATAAAATATGTTTTCTTGTGTATGTCCTATAACATATGTATCATCGGCTGTAACAGCCAACACATGATTCTTAATAATTAGTGAAATTCTAGGTTAGACATTCTAAATAATCTACACGTCATTTCAGGGCTAGTCTTTTTTAAAGATACATAATATAATGATTATAATTATAATTATTCTTTCGACTTCACAAGTATCATACTTAAACCAATTAACTTTATATAATTCTTGAGTTTTCTTATATAGATATATTACAAGAAGAAGAAATTGGATGACTGTGACTTCCTATTGATGTCAATCTCATGCGTGTGTCTTGTGACTTCCTATTGATCATAATTATTTTTATAAAATCAAGTCTATCATAAATATTTACATAAACAAATCCTAGGTTCCTTATTAATCTCACAATAATGAAGATTTTGTGCAAAAGATTATAAGATATCTCGTCGAATTAGTCATTCCTAATAACAACTAGTAATAGGATCTAGGTTTAGATCTTGTTCCCAATATATTTTGTGTCTTATTTGGCTTGAGATTATCTTCTTAATTGGAGGAGGCAATGAACCTTGGTGTAGAGTTGGATTGTATCATATATTTCACTTCTTTTTTTTTTTTTTCATTTTTTTCTTCCTCTATTTGAAATTATTTAGGTTTATATTTTCATCCTTGGGTCCTATCATGTATTGTAGTTATTTAATTAATTTAAAGTTTAAATATTGGGTTGAAGCTGTAGCATCATCTAACTTCAAACCTCCACTGAATCATCATGTCATAACACATCCACTTTAGTAGCGTATAATAATTACATGGAAGTCTACATATATGTTTCATCGACTTATCATCTACATGTCACACTTGACTATAAGATACGCTTGACTCATATTGTTTAACAAAATCCTTACGTATTTGTTAGGAATATTAATATTGGAAACTAGTTCCTCTAATGAATGATTGTGAAAATAAAAAAAAAGTATATCACCGAACAACATTTAAGGTTCCAACCGCACAACAAGTAATTTTTCAAAGTCACTCATCTACATTGCACATTATTGTCGATGTGCTTCAAACTAAGGACATATGTATTCGACATCATACAAATTACTAGTACTGCAGAAGGCTTGCCCCATCCCCATAATGACATTATCAAAGTGGGATCAGTCAAATGCAAGCTCTCGTGATTCAGCACATATTGCTGAAAATATATATGATACAATTATTTAAGAATTGATTGAGATGCCAAATTCAATACATGACGATGTAATTGAAGTTGCATGACCTCCTTGTTTGGAATTGAAAGTAACAAGATGTGGATATACCGCTTCATTTTGAGTCTTGCTGTGAATAAAAATTATGTAAAAGATTAAAATAAAATGAATATTATAACTTTTGGGTATGTCCGAGTTTGGACAGATTGGTTTTTATTTTATTTTGGTTTGGTATGAATTTAATTTTAAATATTAATTTAATTTAATGAGAACATGGGTGCGCTCATTAAAAATGTGTGCAATTAACATTAAAAGTTTAATATTATTTTTATTTAATTTAAATAGTATTTAGAAATAAAAAAATTACATGACATGCAATATGTTTTTCAAATAAGTAAAACAAAATCATGCATTGCTTGCATTTGTTAAGGCGTACATATTGTGTAGAAAGAAAAAATAAATAAAAAAAGATTTCTCCCAATTTTTGTTTTTTCATTAATTTTTTATAGCATTTGTTATGAAAGCTTGTGTGGACATTTGTAACAAATTGGTAAAGGAAATGAGAGCTTTAAGGGTTTAGGGTTGATTTTATTGTTAGCTTTAAGGGTTTAGGGTTTAAGGTTTATGGTTTATGGCTTGCGAAGGAGATGTCGATGTTCATGTTGTGTTTATGTGGTGTTCTTACAGATAATATATGGTGTTCGTAAGGAAGACATGTGGAGGAGATTGTGTTGTGCTCGTTGATGCTCTTTTCTTTTGAAGAGCAATTAATCTTGGAAATAAAATATCAAGTTTTAAAGATATATATAACCCATTTTACAATTTGATTTTGTTTTGTGGATAATTAATGGATATATAATATTATTAATTCACATATTTGTGTTTTGGTGAATCAAAAACAAAATATTTGATTTTTGATTTACTAAATATTTCATAATAAAAAAATGCACTATGTTTTAAAATAATTAAGTTTTGATATACTAAAATTTATCAACTCAATTTTGCCTTTAGAAATTTTAAAAAATAATAAAATAAAATTTAATTAATTTAAAACATAATGTTAGAAAGAAAGAAATCACGTAATTTCAAAGAAATAGACATCAGTGAGATTTTAACCCACACCCTCCAAGTTTAAAATACATGACAAACCAATCCATGACAAACTAATCAATCACATAATTTTTATTTTACATATGCCTAATTGAAATATTTATATAAAAAAAACAAACTAAATGATATAAATTTATAAATATATATAAATATATGTAGATACACACACACACACACACACACACACAAATATATATATATATATATATATATATATATTGACACACACACACATATTTATTTATTTATTTATTTATATAGGTATATATATGTTTGTCAATTTATATATATATTTATATATCTACGTACTTTTATGTATATTTATATATGTGTAATATTTATTTTATTTTATATGTAAATATTTTGATTTGTTATGTGTAAGGTAAAATTTATGTGATTGATTGGTATTTTATTTTTTTTATTGGTGGAGGGGGGATGAGTTCGAATGCCATTGATGTCTTTTGTGTTGAAATATGTTATTTTTATTTTATTGTTTTCTAATTAATTAAATTATAGTTTATTTTTTTTCAAATATGAGATAAAATTTGGTTGATGAATTTTAGTGTATCAAAACTTAATTATTTTAATATCAGGCGTGCTTTTTTTTTTAAATGAAAGTTTGGTACACAAAAAATAAATATTTTATATTTGATACATCAAATCACAAATCTCATTTATTAAATAGTGGTTCATTTTATGTGAATATTATATTATTTTGGGGCAAAATATTAGGTCGTGTACTCCTTGCATATATATTCCATTAGTTTTGGGCATAATTTAATTAGTGCGTACATGGTAATTTTAAAATTACAAATTATTAAAAAGTAAGTTACAAAATGGTAAAAGTATTAAATTACAAATTATTTCAAAAGTAAAGTTTATTAAAGACCAGTATATCTATTAGTAAAATAAAATTATTTCACCATTTGAAAAGTACAAATTATTAAAATTTAAGTTACAAAAACTAACTTAAAATTTCTGATATATCTCCGAAATATGCCTAAATTTTAAATATCGATATATCTATCAAGACAGATATATCTATTTTTAATTGATGCTCATATAAAAATACACGCATATATATTTTTGATATATCCGATATATCCATAAAATCCAAGTACCGATATATCAGTAGTAATTAATATTTTAATCCTTAAAATAAATATGATTAAAATATTTTCACCCTCCCCTAATCCCTTCTTCCCAACCTCGGGATAGATCATACGACAAACTTCCACACTGGTCAATAATTTCAATAGTGATCACGATCAAGAACATTTAACTTTAGAATTCTTTTGAGTTCCAATGTGTTAGTGATAATTTAAAAGTATCTATGTCAAAGAATTTGATAACTATCTTAGAAACAACCAAATAGTTTCATAATTAACTCCACAATGAACAACTCATTAATTAAAATTAAATATGATTTGATCTTCGATGAATTAAACATATCTTACGATAGCCTTTTTGGGATATGTCCTATAAACTGTTTATTGTATTCATTCTTAATTATGTTCCATTCAAAGTTGTTCGAAATGTATTATATGAGATCATGGATAGAAAGTCTCATAGTTTATCTTTTCTTAAGTTTTGGGATTGTGAAAGTTACATGAAGTATCAAATCTCTTACAAATTAACACTCAAATCAAATAAAAATATTTTTATAGAATATACTTAAAAAGCTAAAGGATATTACTTATATAGTTTCTAAGAACAAAGTATTTATTGTTCGAAATAATATATCTTTGGAAAGAGAGTTAATATCTAAGGGAACTAGTATTGCAAACAAGACTTGGTAGGATACATCAAAATCATAAGATAAGTGAATTTCTTATGACTAATTATCATGATGTGATATTCTTGGATGGTCATGATAAGCCTAAATCCTACCAAAAGATGAATACAAGCCATGAAATTTGAGATTTAATGAATATATGATAATCAAACTTGGACTTTCATGCTATGATTATGAGACATGATAGATGAATATTAGAATAGTATTTCTTTAAAAAATTTACGAGAGGATATTTGCATGATACAATCAAAGGGTTTTGTCAATCCTAAGAATTCTAGAAAGATATTCAAGCTTTAAAGATCCATTTATGAATTGAAGAAAATATGTCGGAGTTATAATTTTAATTTTGAAGAAGAAATTAATATATTTAGAGGCCAACTTTATAATTGGACAAGGTTGAATTTGGATCGCTATCATATTTTATGTTTTGTTTCAATTGAGATGCAATAAGCTACAAAATTTCATGACAAAATATCTTTGCGGACTCTATAACATATATTTGAGCACATAATTGCATTAGTAGTAGCTAAAGAGACTAATGACAATAATAAAGCTATAACACAAGCTAAGAAACCCATATTAGATGGGAGATCAAAAACAAACTCTAACACTTTTGTCTGGTTAAATTGATCTTTGAGAGAAAACATGTAAAAAAGATATGCAAAATTGACAATACTAGACTCGGATACCCTCCCAGGATTCTCCGGGTGGCCCCGCCCAGTGAAGTCCCACTGTATAATCCCTAGGGAATATCCAATGAAATCCCACTTTAAGAAAGAAAGTAAACATATGCATTAATATAAAAGACTACAATAGCTCAGATCGACAACTGACCTATGTTACTGTATGTCATAACTACGAACACACATAATAAAGACTCATATGAGTTTAATATAAAGATCAGAGAAATCAAAGAATATTGTGAATTTAGGGTTACAAATAAAAATAAACAAGTCCAATAAAATAAAGACAGATTGATAAGATATAATAATGTAACTGTTGCAAAAAAAAGTGATTTAGAAGCTAGCGTGAGGTTGGTCTCTACGAACTACTTGGACATAGGGAACATATTTAAAACAATAAAATACGAGATAATAAATCTTATACCCAAATCAATAATATAAATTATAAGGAAAAATTTAAAATATTTTTATTTTAGAAAATTCTTTCCCCCAAAACCTCACGTCTACTCTTTTGTAAAGTTCCCTGTTTAAAATCATTTCATAAAACTCAAACTTATACTCAAATCAATAATATAAAAATAATGCTCAAAATTTTAACCGAAATTATTATTAAACCTAAAACATAAAAATTGAGCATATAATAATCATGAAAATATAATAATCATAAATATTGAAATGGTTATAGCTTATTCAAAAAGCAATAATATACTATACCATATACTCATCATAAACTGTGGGATACCACACCTCACGACCCTCAACATCAAAAGGTTTCATGACAATAATAATAACAAAGTTTCAGATAACCTGACCTCACGACACCATCAAAATAATATATAATTATTGGATTAAACCAACCTCACGACAGTGTGACAAACCCAGTGCACTATAATTAAATACTCAATCGAACCTCTGGTACTATATCGATTAAACATTGTGGTATTATAACAACACATACAGTAACCTTAATTGCATGTACTTTTTCAATGATATTATATTATAAATTAAGAATTAATTAATTTAACACTAACAACTCAATCAAATATATTGATGAATTTCAATTCATCAATTCATGTAGAAATTGAGAAATGCCAACATGAAAATATTCACAATAACTAATTTTAAGCACATAAAACTTTAAAAATATTTAACATGCTTAAAATTGTGAAAATCTCAAAATCCATTTCTTAAACCAAAAAATTTTAAAAGTGGTTTAAAACTTTAATCCATGTACCAAAATATTTAAAACATATAAATAACTCGCAGACTATAAATGCTCAGTCATGCTTCCTTGCATGATTATATCTAGGCTCAGCGTGAAAGCCTGTAATATAATAAAAATATCATTTAGACTCTAATAATTAAACTAAAGATATTGGGATTCCCCAATTGTCTTTGAATAATTTTTAGAAATATTAAACTATCTAAATTGGACTCCGACACGTCCAATTATAGAGTGTGTCCTATAAACTCGATATCAAACTTGAGGATTTTCACCTAGATGCTAATTTATAGAAATTAAACCTTTCAATAAATCATAAAAATGTCTAATTTCACTAATCCTACTTCAATTTTGCCTAATTTAATTAATTCGTATCCAATTTCAATTTAAATCCTTTTGATAATTACCCTAAATGACCAAAAAATAGAAAATTAATCAAACGATGTATAAAATTTTTAAACTTTATATCAACAAAAACTCCAAGAGACAAGAAATAGCAGAGCCCTTACCTAGGTCCAAAAGTTAATGTGGTGGCCAAAAAACTAGATCCAACCTTAAGCCAAATTTGTTTTCATCATATCTTTCAAACGGTGAGAAATATGAAGAAAAATACCAAGAAAATGAATTCAAAGGATTCAAAAATAAAGAGAGAGAGAGAGAGAGAGAGAGAGAGAGAGAGAGAGAGCTGTGGGTAGGTCTGAAATGGTGAGAGAATGGCAAAATCCGGCTAAACCTAATTAGCCTAAAAATGGGTAGAAATGACATCATTTAGGATCTATGGTTCTTGGAGAATTTTTCTAGGGTTTTTGAGCTTGAAATGAGTATTTTGGGGCTAGAGTTATATTTGGCACGTTAAACTAGGTTTATAAAGAGCCTGAAGTCATTTTCAGGTAAAAACTGAGGAAAATCATGAATACTAATAAAATACTACTATTTTAACTTCACAGAGCCATAACTTTTTATCTATAAGTCGGATTTGACATTCAACTTATTATGAACTCGTATCAATGAGGCCTACGAAATAGTATCTTATTCAACCTAAAATTATTAATCCTTAAAAAAAACCTACTTGGCTCCATCTACTAATTGTTGGTCGAACTTGATCAACGTATTAAAAACTTATATTATTTGGAATGGGTCGTTACAAGAATATTTACAAATGACAATATTATTGAGATACTACCTATGTTAATAGCATAATTAAAACATGAGATTATACAATGCATATGGGTATGACATACAAGCTTGATTGGGCCTAATGCAAAAAAGATTGCTAGTGATTTGTCATTGACTAATGGAGTAATTATTGTCATCTCTACATTTTATTAAATGATTGCTAGTTTTTTATTATTCTAAATCAATACTTAATTCTATAAATGTTTGACTCTACTTAAGGTTATGAACTGTGTTACTTGATTGTAAAATAATGTACTAAATTGACCCACAATGAGAATAGTGCATAAATTAAATATCATAATTCTAATTATAGTGATATTTTTCATCCTCATACTTTGAATTGCCCCACCTGAGGAATTTTATGATTTGATACAGTCCAACATTATTTTTAATAGAGTCATAATACATACAAAAGTTTGATATAAAATAAATCATATGAGAATAGTACACACACACACACACACATACACACATATATAATCACACAGACAAACACAGACATAGACACATATATATACATACATACATATATGTGTTGGTGTGTGTGTATGTGTATTTAGACACAAACATACACACACACAGACCGTATTGAAAAGGTTCCTAAGACACAGCATAGAAAAGTAACAATATTTATAAACAAGGTCCGAGAATGAAAAGGGGTCGAATGACTGAATGTCGCCTCGCTCTTGTGACATGCTATGTTTCCCCTCTGCATTCCCAAGTAAAGGGTTAGTCCCATGCTTCAGTTTGTGGATCGCGGTCTCACGCACTAATCCCTACAGGTGCCCGTAGTAGGCCGGCCCATGAGTTCCCTCACACTGATGATTCAGCAGGGGAACGGTGTAGTAGACTCTCGGTCAGACCTAATATACGTATAATTGGTTAAATAACCCAGAAAGCCATATATGTATATATATAATTGATTTTTATATATATGTATGTACATATATATTTATGTACATACATAAATATATATATATATATATAAATAATTGATTTTTATATGTGTTTATATATACATATATGTATGCATGCATGCATGTATGTATGTATATGTCTTTGTCTGTGTTTGTCTATATTTATATGTGTGTATGTGTGTAATTAGACGCAAACATACACACACACACACACACACACATATATATATATATAATTGTTGATTTATATATAAGTTTATATATCTACATATGTTTGCTTATATTAGTTTTTACATTTATATTTATATGTATATATAACTATTTTAATTTATTCCTCAATTGACACTAATCTTGTCACCTTTTATAACGTTATTTAACTTTTTGAATAAACTTATAAGCTTACTAAAAATGAACAAAACAAAATAAACAATTTGTGATTTAGAAATTCAGCATAGCAATAGTATGGAATTTTTTTATGATACTTGAACAACATTAGCTTAAAATTCAAAACAAACATTAAATAAAAAATTTAACATGATGATTAAATTTAGTTTTATTTTATTATAAACAAATTTTAATTTTAACATTTACATCCCCAAAACACATTCCTTTTAAATACTTATTTTTGTAAAAACACATAATCATTACAAAATAAATATTGTTTTTACAAAATAAAAAAAAAAATTTTTTTTTATTTAAAAATAATCACATCTCATTTGTTAAAAAATTTATCCATTACCAACAATATGGCAGTCAAATTGGCAAAGAAAAAAAAGTCCATCAAACACTCATATTGTGCAGGCTTATTTTAAATAAAATATTAAAAAAAAAACAAAAAAAATTAATTACCAATAAAACAAATTACCAATACCACGCGGGCTGGCCCAACCAAGCCAAGCAGCTAAGTCTGATGACATGGCTCGGCTTTATCCCGAGCCACACCTAAACTTGGGTCAAGACCCAAGCTCCTCTTCTTATTTGAGGAGGCCCGTCTTCGGCTAGAATAAGCAGGTTCTGATTGCGCAAGAGCCCGGAGGTAAGCCTCACTCTTCGTGTTGCTCACCATTTTGGCCCTTTCAACAGCCGGTCCAACAGCCGGTCCAACAGCCGGTCCAACAGCCGGTCCAACAGCCCGAGTCTTAGTATCAGTTTGAGAATAACTTTTGGCATTCATTTTAGGTTCTTCTTCAAACGATAATTGCTTAATTCCCTGCAAGTCGGGCTCCAAAACAAAATAATCAGGCCATTTGTAAGGGTCCATTTTCCGGAATGTGATGGATATCCTTCAGGCAAAAAACAAAAGCAAAATTTTTGTTTTTAAGAATTTTAAAATAAATAAACAATAATTTAAAAAATTAAAAAAAAAAAAAGAGAGATGATATAGACACAGCATTTACTTAATAAATTAAAAAAAAAAGAAATTAGAAAAATAAAAAAAAATCAGAAAATTTAAATATATATAATTTATATATAAACATAATTAGACCATCTAATAACTTATCAATTTTAATAATATAAACAAACAGTAGTTTAAAAAACAGACTAGTAATTAAGCCAAAAACATTATTAATTTATGATTTGCTTATTAGACTTGTCGCATCATAAATATACAATTTATATATTACTATAACTTTTACTTTAGAAAATAATATACATTAAAAAGAATTTTTAAAAGTTAAAAAAATTAAATAATTAGATCATGTATTATCAATCTAATTAATATAAACAAATAATGTTTTAAAAACCCGACAGATAATTAAACCAAAAACATTATCAATTTATAATTCCCCTGTAAAACTCTCACAAATATTTAACTTAGACGTTAAAATTAAATCATCTGTTAACTTACCAATTTAGATAATATGAATTTAAATATTTTAAAAATCATAAAGTGAATTAGAGCAAAAACTTTATCATTTTATTTTTGAAAACAAAACTAAATAAACAATTTAAAAAAAAAATTAAAAAACAAATTAAAAAAAATTAAAAAACAAATTAAAAAATTAAAAAAATTAAAAAAATAATTAAAAAATTTTAAAAAAAATTAAAAAATTAAAAAAAAATTAAAAAAAAAAAAGATTTTGCACGAGTTCATTATTAGATAAAAATCATTAGATTATATATAACCTTATCAATTTAAATAATATATAAAATAAAAAAAAAATTCATACTCAATAGCAATACACAAGGTTAATGCTTAATTTATATAATACTAATATTAACCAAAAATTAATAATTAGACCAAGTATTATCAATTTAATTAATATAAACAAACAAACAAATAAACAATATTTTAAAAAACATTTTGTTAATTAAACCTATGACATTATCATTTTATTTTTGAAAACAACATAAATGAGAAGAATTAAAAAAAAAAAACAATTTTTAAGCACAGACTCATTATTAGATCAGCCATCTATTAACTCAACAATTTAAATAATATAAATATTAAAAAAAAAAAAGCAAACTAAAAGCAATACATATTATTCTTGATTAGCACAGGAAACATCTAAACAAATTTATATCTAAAAATTAAAAATAAAGTTTTTTTATGTTTTTTGATCCTGAAATCTATTATTTTTAGACAAATACAATTAACAACACACTAAAATATAAAATCAAATTCAAAATAAAATAAACAAATAATATTTTAAAAAACAAATAATATTTTAAAAAAGAAATAATATCATTGCCATTTAAATGGTTCATAAGTTTGACTTGTGGTTAGTTATAGTGGTTAGTGGTTAGCATCTAGTTTGATGCAGGCCAGTTTTGTTTTCAATCAAACACTGCAAACAAGAGAGTTCTTCCTACCTCTTCGTTGGGACGGAAGGAACGCAATGCTTGGCCACATCAGCACCATTGCCATTCAGGACGAGAACAGATCTGAAAGAATAAATATTTTCAGCCTTCGCCATTAGCATAGCAAAGTTGGAAGCAGAGAAAATGGCGCGGGGGGGGGGGGAGGAAGGAGGAGGTACCGACCCGACGGGCAAGGGAATGGCAAGGGAGCCGGAAAACTCGCCAGCGCTTATCGTCTTTAAATTCGATCCAAAAAGAATGTTGCATTCGCTAAGAAAAGAGACGGTGCAGAAGGGGCGAACAAAATCATGATTATCGATATGGGGAGGAATGCAGTCGCCTTGTTCATAAATGTTGACGATGCAACTATCGGGAACGGAAGCCGGGGGAAGAACATGCCATCGGACGAGCCTTCGAATGATGACTTTAAAAAGATCTGGCACACGATCTGGCACTTCGTTTTGGAGAATTCCCGGCGGGTTACCGTCGTGATCCTGATTTCCAAACAATTTTAGGGTTCTTATGACGTTCAATTCCAAGAACTTAGAACAGGCAAACCCTAGCTTTGATTTTTGATACCCACCACTGCATAATTGTAACAGCAACCGAATTGGATCGTTACTCGTCCTTTCCCCTTCATCCACTTTGCCGGAGCTGAATATGTTCGCGCTGGCAGAAATTATCCAAGAAATAAAAAATCATATCTCGAGCCATCATAATACGAAACAAAAAGAAAACATACCGCGTAATTCTCCATTTTGGCCCATTTCTTGAAGTTTATAAACATGATCGACAATCCTCTTCTGCTCCACAGAACTAAAAATTCCTTCGTGGAGTTCGAGGCCATCGAGAATGTTGACGAGCTTCCCATCAATCCTCTCCAAGCAAACAAAATCTTTTTTCCTCTTCACTTTCGTAAACCGAATGTGTTCTCTTACGTCTCTGGGCAGCTGGGGCTTCTGTGAGATTTTTAAAGGCGATTCCTCGTTAGAGGTGGATTCCCCGGGAATCTTCTTGGCCAGTTCATGGTTTTCATCTTCTTCTGCAAGCTCATCTTCTTGAGCCATGTCGGCCCACAACATTCGGCGGGGTCGGCCTGTTGGTCCCGACCGGTCAGCAGGTCTGTTTCTAGAAGAAGTGCTGCTGGCAAAATCACCACAGCAATTCACATTCTGTTGTTCGTCGTAAAGGGTTGAAACTTCACTTCCCTCTATAGCCAGTAAAGGCTCGTGCTTCAATTCTAGTTCTGCAAATAAGCACACGTTACTGCTCATCCTCGCCACAACAAAAGAAATAAGCACAACACCATGGATTGGTTCAGATCCAGGTCATTCTGGGTCGCACCGGGTCATGTCAAAGTGAGCATGACACAGAGCGAACAATGGCTACCAGGCAAGCCACCAGTTGGGCTATGTCACCATGCTTTGAAGGAACGAAACCAATAGACACAGCTGAGTCTACAGTGCGAAAGCGCAGCAAAATTGACGTTTTCAAATCAGCGAAAGAGAAGAACAAAATTGAGCGCGGTGAGGAAGGATCGAGCGGGATGATGAGGACGCGTTGACATTAGAAACATACGAGAAGAAGAAGAAGAAGAAGATAGAGGACGTTGAATGTCAATTTCGTAAAAAAAACACGCGTGGAATAAACAGGATATAACTTTTTTACGCACGGATGCAGGATCTGTTGGGAAAATTGAACGCCATGTTACCTGTATCGAGAGAGAGAACGCGTTCAGAAAGAACTTGCTGGCAGCGGTGACAGAGATTCTTCGAGAGGAAAGGGAGCCACGACATCAGGAACTCCGACGCGATTGGGAGATCGGACGGTTGGAACTTCCGGAGGAAAGGATCGTCTTGGTTAGCCCGGTCATGATCCGCCATGGTCGTCGCATGAAGCAGCAGCAGCAAGCTCTGGAAGATCGCACCTTGGCAAAACGCCAAAACCTATCTGTTCGCTTTATAGCCTTTGGGAATTTCAAAAGAAACACGACTTGCCGTCCTCGTAGCTTCTCTAAATTTTGTATTGTCGGCTTTGAACTTGAACTTGGGTCTTTGATGCAAACACAAATATGAATACTTTTTTGTAAAACAAAAATTAATATTTTACTTAAAATGATAAATTTCAAACTTATTTTTGATTCAATAATTTTTTTTTTCCCAAAATAATAGTTTTAAAAAACAAAAAATAATACACATCATTTTCAAATAACTCATTTTCATTATTATATTAAAGCTTTCGGTTTTATACAAATGTGACGCCACTATATTAAAATAAAACAAAAGATAATTAAAAAAATTAAATGTCACACACACACACACACACACACACATATATACAATGTTATCTATATAAGGTTACATTTACACAAAAGTATATACATAAGATTAGATACATGTATAATAACATATACACATCCACAAGCATCAAGAAACTATAATAGAGTAAAAAACTATAATATTAAACATATCGTATATATTTTTTTATAAAATATTTTATAAAAATCAAAAGTTAAACATTTATAAAATTCAAATATTTTTATTAAATATTAATGAAATATAATAAAATAACAAAAAATTAAACATAAAAAGCAATTATAATTAATATTTCCCATATTCACGAGCATCAAGAGTTTTAAAATAAAAATAAAAAAACTTCAGCAATTTAATATTTAAAATGCCATAATATAAAACAAATTGTAAATATTTTTACTAAATATTTAGTAAAAATCAAATATTAAACATATAAATTAAATATTAAACAAATATACTTGAAATTAAATATCCACAACCATATTCACTTGAATCACAATCACACACACACACACACAAATATATATATATATAAAACAAAGGGCAAAACCGGAATTACATATATGAAAACTAATAGAATAGGAAACATCCATGGAACAAAAACAAAACAACATTACTGGAGGGCTTTATGGACACCAAACACATGAATTTATCACCAAGGGCAAATTTGGAATTCATGTACATAACAGGGTATTAAATGATCACGAGAGAAATTAAGAAAGAAATGTGTGAGAGAGAGAGAGAGAGGCTCATTTTTAGCAATCAAAAGCTCAGTCCAAGAACTAGAAGGAAATCAACAGCAGACCCCGTTGAGCGGTGAACAGATAGGAGGAGCAGTCGCATCCCTCTCTGCCTTGCATCTGCAGTAAAAAGAAAAGAGCAATTGGTCACAAACTTAGCTAGCTATTGGCAGGGAAGCCTTTGCCTGCTAAAAGCTTAACCTGTTGCAACTGGTCCGAGACGCATAGTTATGATTCTTGCAATTGGCACACATCCAATCTCCGTTGCGCCAATAAGTCGCTCTGAAATGCAGAGCAGGAAATCATCACCAAGTCTTAAATTTATCCGAGGTTGCAGCTCACCAGCGATTAGTATTAAGAGTAATAATAAAGCATAAGAAAAATTTAAAAAAAAAATACCACCCATAAAAAACAAATATAACAAGGGTGGTTTCTCGTTTTCACAAGCATCAAGAGTTCTAATATAAAATATTAAAATTTCAACAATTATATAATCAAAATACTACTATACTAAACATACTTTATATATTTTTACTATATATTTAGTAAAAATCAAATGTTAAAAATATTTTGGAATGAAATATTTTTACTAAATATTAATGAAATAGATAAAATAAAATATAACTATTGACCATAAAAATCAATTTTACATCAATTGATGAAGATGAAGATTTACATAAAATAAAAATACATAATAGTAAATATTTTTCTACGTTTAATATATTGGATGAGTATGATGATGCCCTAGAAGAAATGAATTTAAATTGAAATAATTTAATCTAATTCTTATTTCATGACTTGGTTATGATTTTTTATTTAAGTTTAGAACTATTAATATAGTTGAATCTATTTTCTATGTTATGACTTTGTTATGATTTTTTGTGCACGTAGAGAACTAGAATGTTTTATTTAATAATTCTAATGAATTATTTTCATGTTTTTATTTATGCTATTTTATTTTAAATTAAATAAATTATTTTATTTCATTTTATATATTTTCATGTTTTTATTTATATATTTTATTTACGCCTTAACGCCTCGAGGCTTACACCTCACCTCATGATTATAAAAATATCTCACCTCATGATTATAAAAATATCTCGCCTCATGAACACAAAAATATCTCGCCTCACGAACATAAAAATACCTCGTCTCACAAACACAAAAATGCATCGCCTCACGAATAGAAAAACGCATTGCCTTATGATTTAGCATTTTAAAAATTAGAATATTATTAGTGTTTTGCATATTCACAAATATTCAGAGTTCTAAAATAAAACAATAAAATTTCAACAATTCAATATTTAAAATACTAAAAATATTAAACATATTGTATATATATTTTTTTCTAAATATTTGCTAAAAATCAAATATTAAACATATATAAAATTTTCATATTTTTACTAAATATTAATGAAATATATAAAATAAAAAAAAATTTATTACATATAAATCAAATATAATTAGTATTTCCCATATTCCCAGGCATTTGAAGTTTTAGAATAAAATAATAAAATTTCAACAAATCAATATTCAAAAAACAATAATATTAAACATATTGTATATATTTTTTTATAAAATATTTTATAAAAATCAAATATTAAACATTTATAAAATTTAAATATGTTTACTAAATATTAATGAAATATAATAAAATAACAAAAAATGACACATAAAAATCAAATATAATTAGTATTTCCCATATCCACAAGCATTAATAGTTTTAAAATAAAATAATACGATTTTAACAATATAATATTCAAAATACTATAATATTAAACAAATTGTATATATTTTTACTAAATATTTAAAAAAAATGAAATATTAAACACATATAAATTAAATATTAAACAAATATATTTGAAATTAAATATTTTTACTAAATAATAGTAAAATATAATAAAATAAAAAATATATTACACATAAAAATCAAATATAATTAATGTTTCGCATATTCACGAACATTCAGAGTTCTAGAATAAAACAATAAAATTTTAACGATTCTAATTTCAAAATACTAAAACATTAAATATATTGTATATGATTTTTTACGAAAAATTTATAAAAATCAAATATTAAACATATATAAAATTTAAATATTTTTACTAAATATTAATGAAATATAATAAAATAACAAAAAATTACACATAAAAATCAAATATAATTAGTATTTCTCATATTCACAAGAATTCATAGTTTTAAAATAAAATAATAAAATTTCAACAATTCAATATTCAAAATACTATAATATTAAATATATAGTATATATTTTTCATGAGTGGTAGAGAGAGAGAATTTAGAAATAATATAAATTATGAGTAGGGAATATTTATGTTTTGCAGGGAGAGGTGCCTAAGGCGAGATGATGTGAAATGTTTTTACCTAACCATAGTGGAGATTAGAGGTGTCAAGCGGGCCGTGCCGGGCCGGCTAGGCACGTTTTTTCCAGACCCAACCAGGCTTTCGTGCCGGGCCAGGCACGCACGGAACAATAACCGTGCCTTGCCTGTCCCGGCATGGTTTTTTGGGAGATCAGCCATGCACGAGCCTGCGGCACGATTCGCCGGGTTCGGCCCGGTCGAGCCGAACCCTAAATTAAAAAAAAAAATTAGGGTTTCGACGTGCGCCGTCAAGCCGAACCCTAACTTTTAAAAAAAATTAGGATTTCGGCACGCCCGAAACCCTAATTCTAAAAAAATTTAGGAATTGGGCGCGCCCGAAACCCTAATTTTAAAAAAAATTAGGGTTTCGGCGCCCAGTAACCCTAATTTTTTTTTAAAAAAAAAATTCAGCATGGTTCCTTGCCAACGGGCCACGGTAGCGTGCCGGGCCAAGCACGGCACAAGCCCGGGCACGGGAAATTACCGTGCCGGGCCGGCCCAGCCTGGCCCGGTTGACATCTCTAGTGGAGATTGAGCTTTAGGAGTGCCTAAGGCTCTCATGTAATATCTATGATAGTTACAATATTTTAAATATTTTTTTTAATTACATCCTAACATATGTGAGAATGTTTCTTTTGGTCCTAATCCTAATATATGTAAGAATTATCAATTTATCACAAAAACATAAAATAAATTATGAAAAAAATAAAATCCAAGAAAACAGCAATTAGAATAATAGAAGTCGAAAAATAAATGGACACAAGCACATGAAAAAGAACAAATATTTACCCTTTCCCAAGAAGTGCATTCATAGGCATCTGAAGTGGAACCGAGACAGATGCTTGGGAATTTGAAGCCGTTCCAGAGCCGATGCTAGAGAGGAGAGCGTATGCAGCTGGAACTATATTGCTGGTGGCCCCTTGAGCCTGCTTCAAACTCTGACATGCCTGATACACTTGCTGCTGTTCCAGTAGAAAATGTACATGTTTTTAACACAAACAAAGGATTAGGCATTACAAAAAAAAAAACAAAACAAAACTTTATGTAAAGAGACCCTCGTATGAAACACACACACACACACACACACACACACACATATATATATATAAATATATAAGAAAAAAACTCACTTTTTTTTATTTAAAAAAACAAGCATGTCAAAGCAAAAATATTTATGTTTTGATGCCCTTGAAAATAAAAACCCAAAAAAGCCCCTGTATGCCATGCTAGCAGTTAAAAATTACCCATCACCATAGTCCTTATAAATTTACATGTTACATTGTTGATATTTTATTATTTTATTTTAGAAATCTGAATTATGGGGTGTTGAAAAACATTAAGATTATTTAATTTTTATATTTAATATAATTTACTTTATTGTATTTCATTAATAGATAAAAATTAAAGATAATATATATTAAAAATATATAATTATTATATAAATTAAGTACAATGCATGTCACAAAAAAAATCACATCTTAATTGCATCTTGTGCATTAAAGCCCAAAAAATTTTTATGTCACAATTTGCCTTTCACCTCAAATAACTATGATATGCATATACTGCATATATATATTATTGAACTAACAAGTGTGCACAGCAATAAAGCTAGTTCTTAAATATTTTCATTTTAGGGCTCCTAAGCATAATTTTCCCTATATATATATATATATGTATGTATGTATGTATCACACACACATGCACGCACACATAGAATGTCATACATTTCCTAAATTCAGTCTTTTGTTCTCGCTGACATGAAGAAGCTCTTCTGATGCAGACCGTTTTGCTCCAAGTGCTTTAAAGAGAGGAAATATGATAAATTTGAAATAAATATAAGCAAAAAAGCAATCTGCTCGTGCACGAAAAACAAAAAACATAAACTAGAACAGCGCTGAGGGCACCATAATCAAACAAAAACAAAGCCAAGTAGTTTGCTAATTTGAAGAACATACCTTGAGGCAAAGAAGAGTTGCACTGTTTGCACTGTAATAGAACAACACGAGATCATGCATGTATCATTGCATGAGAAAATAAAGAGAGAGAATTTTTCAAAAAAAAAAAACAAAACAAGAACTGAGGAAAACAGACGTGCCTGCTCGCGCGAGGCATAATTATGGAACCCACAATTGCAAATCCAGTCTCCATTTCTCCACCCATTCAAAACTGAGCTAGCCTGAAGGCTCTGAGCATGATGGATTGCAAGTGGGAATCGGTAGCTACCCATTCCTGCTGCTGCTGCTGCTGCTGCTGATAGGCTTGGATTAAAGAGGGGGGGAGCATAGTGCAAAGCAGCATTATGTGATGAGGGGAGATTGATCTTCATTTCTCCTCCGCCAGTGACATCAGAAATGTAGTATGCCTGGTGATGCCCTCCTCCACCATAAGCAACTGCAGGCATTGATGACAGCTCCTTTGCTTGCCCACACTTTTTACATTTTTCTCTTGATGCATAATTGTTGTTAGTGCAGCCTATTGAGCAGAAGTCACACGCACACAACCCGCAATGCGACCACGCAGGAGCAAATGATGCAAGCCATGTATACGCACACCAACCAGCAACATCCCAACCCAAAATATAGAGAAAAAACACAAACCACTCAACCCATTTGAAATCTTTCTTGTCAGATGAAGAACATGAGGATGAATAGCAATGAAAGTGGCCACGCCATGGAGGCTTCAGCAAAGATCATGTTTTTACACGTTATATAAGAGCATTATTTGTATAAGATTTTAATCAGAGTGTTATTGTGTTACTTGTTCTATGGATGGATTCCGACGTGGTGTCAGACCCATGATTAGGATTAAGAGTGATTGTGAAATCAAAGGAAAAAAATATAGGAAAATCTCAATTCAATATATATATATATATTAAAAAAAGAATAATCACACAAAAAATAATTATTAGATAATATATCTATAAAATATACCAAGAGTGGCTTCATCTATCATGATATTTACTAGAGATGAATAGACAGAAATTTTCCATAAGACATTAGTATATATTTACTAGAGATGGATTTACATATCATTATCACTAATTTTTTTTATTTTTTCTTATTATGAGAATATTATTGTAATTAATCACAAACTCTCTAAGCCAATTTGATAAGATAATATTCAAATCAATTCTTTGTATCTTAATCATGTCAGGTCGATTTCTAATTGTCATATAAATCCACTTTCAATTAACTATCTGAGATATGTGAAGTCGTCTCCAAGACTTCCTTGCTTATTGAGTGAGGTATGTGAAGAAGATTCTTCCCTTGGCATTCTGAGGAATATAAAAAAAATTCAAAGAATTGAATTCCTTTCGGTGATCATAAGTACTTGTTGTTAACCGAGTATTTTGATTCGAGTTGAACAATAATTGATATCAAGAAAAGATATGTGATAGGTTATTGTACATTTTTCAAGATAATCTTATCTATTAAAAAATAAATTATATGCAATTATTTTTAGATTTATTATAAAAAATATTTAAATTTATTACTTACAAAAAGATCAAGTATTAAATTTATTCTCTAACTATTATTTATTATAATAGTTAGACATTGAAACATATAATATCAAAACAAATATTTCATGAATAAACAAAATAATTAGAGATAAATTACTTTTTTCAACAAAAAAAATCAAAATAAAATCATTATTATAGTATATATTCAAATAGTAGAGTAGCCAATAAACATATTCACAAAAACTTTAAAGAGCACTAAACTTATTTTTATTTCTTTTAAAGTTAAGATGTTATAAATATTTACGCACCAACTTGAAGGAAGACATTGTAATTTTTAATTTTACAATTTTTTTATTATCATTATATTTTTTATTTTACTATTATATCAATAAGAGGATCCAATATATGGGCAACCTCAATAAAATTTGCTCATTATATAAGAGTATTTATTGTATGACATTTTAATTAGAGTACTTTTGAAATATATGTATGGATGAATTTCTACAAAAGAAAAAAAATATTGACATTGAACTACTTTTGCATTTCAGAGTGCAATTTGTGCTCTACAATGTCATGGTGCCTAATGCCTCACAAAAGGCAAAATAGAATACCACACTTAATTGCAATTTGATATTGCTTAGTGTGCTTTTGAAAAAATGAAAATAAACATTAGATATCTAAAGTTTTGCTTTGAACTTTCTATTTTTAGGATACCCCTTTTGTTTTGAAAATATTGTAGCCTTATATTTTTTTTAGTATAAAGAGTCCTGCACGCTTCAATAACATGAATATTTTCACTTTTTTTACATTTCATTAGCATTGTACGAACAAGGTATTCATCATTCATCATAGCTAAAAAATTATTTGTCACCTACGTTAATGTACACGACTAGATTTATATTATTAATCATAGTTGTGTTTCACCTCCTCAAATATCTTATTCATCATTTTCTTCTTCTTCTTTTTGACTTATTCTTTTTTTCTTATTATTTTTTTCTTATTATTTTTTTCTTATTATTTTTTTTTTCTATTTTTTTTCTATTTTTTTTTAATTATCAACCCTCAAGCCCAACCTAACCCGATGCATGTATCTTATACAAGGCAATGATGAGGCAAGGATCATAATCCCCATCCCAACCCCTCTACAAGGCATAATTTTTTCCCCTATCACGCCTCGTCAACCTTATTTTGGAAAAAATTCTCACCCCATTTAGGGCGTGTCAAGGTGGGAAGGGGTGGGGCAAGACAAAGACAAGGCAAATTGACAACCTTAAACATAAGACATGCCAAATTGCATAATTTGTAATTACTATCAGCCTGTGTCAATAATCTGATTCAAATCATCATGATTAAATTTGATGTTAGCTCTAGCCTTAATTAATATCATCATATTTATCATCATCCACTACCAACTCTTTCACAATATCATGAATATTATCTTTGATTCTTCTTATGTCTTAGAACATGAAATTACTTTTAAAATTTATAATCACAATCTGTATCTCATAATTAAAATAACATTCACAATTATTTAAAAAAAAATTCTGATGCTATGCTAGTTTCTAGAAGAAAGTCAATAAAACACATGTCATCTTATATATCATGAGATATATAAATTTATATAATTTCTGCTGACTTAATATATAATAATTCTTAATATCTTTATGTGATAATATGAAGATATGATCAATATTCTTAATGTTGTTTGTCCTTCCTAACATAAACCAAATAGATGAACCAAATAATAAGATTCACAAATAATTACATAATAAATTTACATATTACGATAGAAGGTATTATAATTTTAGCAAGTCTCCATATACAGACATTTATATTATATTCAGAAATTATAATTTTTCTATTTAGTTAGTTAGTGACTCACAACAGAATAATCTATCAAATAAAAATACGTTATCTTAATATTTTAAAATAAATTACTAGTTTATTCTATCACAAAATAACATTAAAAATTTAGATATACTAAATTAGTAAAAAATATATGAATTTACGTGTCTAGTACAATCTAAGATAAAACATGATCTATTAATCCCTCCAAAACTTTACATATAATAAAATCATATTTTTTATGAATATGAATATTATTTCAAATAGAATAATAAAATTACAACTATACATTATAGAAACACTTTTATATTTTAAAGATTAAAAGAATTCAAAGATAAGTATTTAAAATAAAATATCAACTAAGTCAGGCATCCCAAGAAAGACACAAGGCATGAAACTAGCCTGGCAAAGCATGGTCCAACAACATGCCTAAATTGTGATCTCACTGCATGAGATGCAACATGGCATAGCCTAGCACAACTAGGCTTGGCAAAGCATTATTATAATATGACCATGTATATCTAAGTATTATATATCAAATAAGTAAGTACGCACACAAATCTTACAAGTAAAAGAAAAAACTAATATATATTTCAAATTGATATCTCATAATTTAACATAAATATATATATAATACTATTATCCAATAATCAATATTATCAATTATTTCAAGACAAATAACTAAGTTGATAATAAATAATAAGTCAACAACATTGAAGCAACAAGTGAGATATCCAATCATAAAGGAAAAACATAATTAATAAAAAAATAATATTAGAATTGTGTTATTTAAAAATAGAACTGACAAAAAATTAGACATCTAAAAACAAATATAGCATGTAACAAAATAGAAAATAAATAGTACATCAAGATAAATATTATTATACTCAATGATTTTAGATAATTTATCATTGATTATAATAAAATTTAAAGATAAAAAAATAAAAATATAAAAAATAATTAACTATGACATGATTATTGGTTCTTATTGTTGATGTTATTGTCATATTTTTAAAATTTTTTAAATTATTATTATTTGTGATTTGTAAAATCATCATTACAACATAACTACAAAAGTGAAATAAATGTATTTTTTTGTTGAGTTTTGAATTTTATTAATTTTAATTTATAATGCAATACACTTTATCATTAATAATTTAATTTTTAAAAATTAAAATTTTAGTTTAACATAAAAACTAATGCAAAAAGTGACATTAGCACTAGCTATCTAGCCTATGAAAAGAGTATTGGCATTGGTCACTACCCACAATCTACAGGGCCATGCCACTTCCACCCTAACTCAACATGACCTAGCATGCCAAATTGAGGAAGTCAGGCCATAGTGTTGTTCCATGAAGGGTTATCCCCCCATGATACCATGTCAGCACTACATGGCATGACCCTGGTACTAAATTCATATTGTGTCTGGTATAGCATGGTGGCCCAAGCCCAACTGGGCAACCAAAATTCATCCCTTGATATTTTAACAAAAAAAAAATATTCAATCATATTTTAACCAAAATTCAATATTATCATTGAGTCAACAACACTCAAGCAACAAGTAAAATATACAATCATAAAAAAATGTCATAATTAATCTTATTCAATGTCAAATAATTTTTTTCTTGAAATATTTCAATCTTATATAATAATATTAATAAAAATATATAGTTGTAAAAAATATTTTAATTTGAAAATACAACTCATAAAAAAATAGGCATTTAGAAACAAATAACACACATGACCAAGTATAAAAAAAAATAGAGTATCAAAATAAATATTATCATAATCAAAGATTTTAAATGACTTATCATTAGTTATAACCGAGATCAAAGATAAAAAAAATATATGACAGATTAAAATAATTAACTATGCCATAACTATTAGTTCTTAAGTAATTAACAAAAAAAATTGAGAAAATGAGTCATGAGAAATATATTATACCTAGATGACAATAAATATCAATTAATATCTAATTTGTGAAAATTTTTACATCTCCCTCAACAATCAATGATACTCATAATATCCTCTTTATAAATAATACTCAAAAACTTCAATGAGATAGCTAATCCTCCTACAATTTATCCATTATGCTGAAAAACTTGTGCATCTACCCTTACCATTATTGCGCTCACCCTACCTCCAATGTATAAAAAACTTTGACCTCAATCAACCTCACATATATTGAACCATCAAAACATAATTATGTATAATCTAACAATAAAAATTAATGAGATTGTCATATGTGGAGTACAATAACATTATAACAACTTGCTTCTGTTGTCTCGCACTCATACTCACAATCACCACTATTTCACACCCACTCCTCCAACACACACTTTTATTGCATACACACTACTCAATCACCATAATAAGATTCCACCGACCTATTGGAATCAAAGAATAATAATTTTCATTATTATTTCAACATCATATTGCAGCATATTCCAGCTTCAAGAAGATTGATGATAGCAATAATGTGATGGATTGCATTCATGAGCCAATTCCAAATAATGAGTTATGAAAAAAACTAAAAATCTTTATCATATTGATGCAAATTTTTATACAACATGAATATGTATAAAACGGTTCATCACATAATCATCATCAATCAATTCGATTAAGAAAATCAACTTTAGAGGTTTTGCTTTGTACACACTACTCTCACTTAATATGAGATTCATAAAATATTAATATTTTAGTAAATTTACATTGAAAAATCAAAAATATAGCATCAAATAAATCTCAGACAGAAGATCTACTATCATTATATACAAATACTTATCATCTCACTAAAAATAAACACTAATACATCCAAACAATATATATTTTCTAGATGATCAATCATTTCGATAATTTTTTCAATCAAATATTATAATATTTATAATGAGATTCAACATATTAATATTTATAATGAGATTCAAATATTTTAGCTTCCAAATTTTCCTATGAAAAAATATAGAAAATAATATACTTAATATCTTATTACTCATATGATCTTATTTTCATAATAACATTACAAATTTTAATGCATTATCTTCACATGATATTCATAAATTTTTATTTCTAACTCTACTGTTTGATCAAACATCATTATTTATAATATTAATATTAGATAAAACATGCATTACCACTTATAACCATATTTCTAATTTCATGTCTCAACCTTCGGGCAAAGGCAAATTATGATGCAAGTATTTGTTAAGTGTTATAACAAGTGTAAACAATAAGATAGATCGACTAAAAATTAAATTTAAAATAAGTGGTTTTACAAGACTATGACATTTATTCATCGACTCTTTTCAATAGCAATATGACTTTAATGAGAATGATCTTGTTAATAATTCTTCTCAAAAATAGTAGACATAATAATTGGATATGAAAAATATTTTTATTATAATCTCAAAGATAAAAATTATTTGTAACATTCACCACATTTTAAAATTTCAAGATAAGTAAGATTTGTTTGTAAATTATAAAAAAGTTTATATGAACTAAAATAATCTCTTTTTTAACTTCACACACACACACACATATATTATTTATTTATTTATTTCTTTATGATTATAATTATTTTAAATGTGAATCAAATGGGCACATAATACAATGTTGGTGTATATCAAATAAAAAATATATTCACTCACCAAAACTTATTCTTTCAAGCTTCCTATGCATGTTTATTTCAACCATAATTGTTCCTTGCGATTTATCTTCACATAAAAGAACTTTAAACAAAAAAAATTCAAATTAATAATTTATTTTAAATAAAAAAAATACATATGATATTAGCAGAGTTTAATTTATTAAAAAGTAAATAAATTTTATTATAATCAGACCATACAATAGTAATGTTATTTATATAATTAAACATATTTTATATTTCCCTTGACACTACAAACATAAATATTATTCTTTGCATTGTTATATAAAAGATCATTAGCACTTATAATTTGTTTGGAGAGATGGCCACGGTGCATTGATTTAATAACTCTATTCAAGTTATGTATCTTATGTTACAGAGATCATTAGTACTTATAATTTATCATTAGATTATATACTAGATTACAGAGTAGAACCATACTATTATTTTATTTAAATATTATGTGAAAATACTTATTTGAGAAGATTAATTTCCCAAAAAATAATCTTGCAATAAAATACATTTTTTTTCAAATTGAACATTCACAAACAAATAATTAACATAAAAAAATTGTTATTTTCATTAGGAAGAAGATCATGAGGATTTGATTGATTATTATTTTCTATATTTCTTTTCAATATTAGTTTGTTGATTTGTTTACAATGACCAAAAATGACTGGAAATTGATTCTTTTTTCTCCATGATCAATGTGCAAATTATATATACATCATCTTAAATATGAGTTTTAAAGTAAATTTTATATTCATTTCAAGATAACAACAATAAAATTGATTGTACAAAAATCCATGTGAAAGAAAAAAGGTGTTACATAAAAAATTATTATAAATAAATTAATCATATCAACCATAGTTTATAATTGATTATTCCATGCTACTACAAAAAGAAACATAAAATAATCATAATAACAATACATATAAAAAGATGAATGCAAGAGAATAACTAATACAAGTAAAATTAAAAAAATAATTAAGAAAAGTAAGAATTATACAAAATGAAATCAAATTTAGAGAAATGTGTGTGACATGGTTTGAATATGTGCAGAGTACACCCAGCAGTGTTGCTAATTCCAAATTATAACCAAAAATCTGCATCTCCCAGACACCCATTTCGAGCAGAACCAAAACATTCATCATCAGGATCAAAAATCTCTTGCGTCATGATAGAATCCATGGAACTCTGTTTTTTTTTCTATAATCAATGAAATTATTATCAAACTCACACATAATCACTTAAATTTTTATCAGATTCAAAAATAATCACCGAGATTACAGTTACATTTGAAAAGTACTACCGCAATTAAGTATATTCAAGCAATGTAGTCGCGTTCCCGCGACTGAAAAAAGTAAGGTAAAAAGAAGATGGTGCTAACCCGTACAAATCCAGTCACCAATGCGCGGCAGCCATTTGGAATTGTGCGGAGTTTTGAGATCGACGAAGACTCTAGCCTGCTTGCATCTATTACACAATGACCTAAAAGCATAGTTCCTGTTTCTACATCCAATGCACTCCCAGTCGCCCTCTTTGCCTTCCATTCCTCCTTCCTTTCAGTTTCTTCTTTTAGGGTTTCGTTTCGATAACCGTCTAATTTAACCCACCCACTTTCGATGAGGAACCGACAGGGTGCCTATGATGCATGGCAAAAGCTACGCATTTTGTCCTAGTAGAGTTGCATCAGGCCAGAAGGCAGGAAAAATCTGAAAGATCGTGCTGCCTGGTCTGACCGCACTAAATTGATCCGTCTGATTTTGCAGCAGCGCCAACGAGGAACGACAGAGTTGGTTGGGTACTAGGGTCCTATCCCATAGACCTAGATGGCTTGGGAGGCTAGTTAGATGGAACAAGGTCAAAGGATACCAAAATATAAATAAATAAAAAATTATTACAATTTAATTCGTAATTCCTAAACTACCATCGCCCCTCTCTCATTCCCCTTGTACTCACCCTTACCCCACTTCCCTCGCCCCTCTCCCCTTGCTCATTTCCACGTACTCCACAATGGAGCTCACTGGAGCTCAACAATCTCCATCGAAGGAGCTCCGCGATGGAGCTTGTGGAGAGGGACGAGGGGAAATGGGCAAGGACGAGAAGTAAGGAGGAGGGGTGGGGGTAGTTTAAGATTTATGAATTTTAGTGTCCTGATTTTTAATTTATTTATAGCTTGGTGTCTTTTTTTTCAAATATTAAAAGATCAGTTTCATATTTTAAAATATTTATGAAAGAGTACCCCAAAACATAATTCTCACTTTTACAAATATACACTCTAAAACATAAAATATTGGAGGAACAAAAAATCAATTATTTAAGAGTTTAGTGCAATTATTTTCAAATATTAAAATTTTAATTAAATTTTTTCAAATATTTTTGGGTTTGTGAATTAAAACACAATTCCCCCTAAAATATTTACGTTTTTAGCTTTTAAGGACATAAAAAAATTAGAAACTATACACTCATGTTGACATGTCATCATTCCAAATATATATTTTTCCATAATTTTTGAATTCTAAAAATGGTTTTTATAATTTTATGTGTGTGTGTGTGTTTAAATAAACTTATATTATATTATATTATATATATATATTGTGTGTGTGTGAACCTAAAATATAAATATTTAGTAATATACATAGTTATATATGTATAAACCTATAAATATTGATGTGTGTGTATGAAATATAATTTTAAATTTAAAAATAATAAAACCACTTTTCGAATTCAAAGAGCGGTTTGCCAAATTCTTTTTTTATAAAACAATAAAACCTATAAATATTCATATTAATATTTCTAATTTTTTGAGCCCCAATATATAAATATATTTTTAAGTTTTTAAGTTTTTGTCGACTTGGACTTTTTCTTTTATAATATGTTTTTTTTATTGCATTTTTCAAATGACTAAAATATAATTTTTTTTATTTTGTGTACCAGATCATTAAAAAAAAATTATGTCCTACCTCCTAAAACATATATAATTTTGATTTTGAAATCGGACAAATTTTTCCCTTTTAAAATGTATGTTTGTGTTGTAAAATTAACTATAACTCAAAATAAAATTAAAGAAATATTTTATTCTTGTGTGTGTGTGTGTGTGTGTGTGTGTGTGTGTGTGTGTATTTGTGTGTATTATAAGATACATAGAAAATTAATAAATGAATATAAAAAAAAAACAAGTGAAAAATGGAAAGACTAGATATTTTTTTTCTCGTATATTGTTTGAATGCGAATATGAGAAGCCATTTTAGAAGATTCCCAAGTAACCTTTCATTAATCAATTTAAAGAGTAGTAATGGAGATTAATAAATAAATATATAAATATGATTATTGTGGTTTATCCTCATAATTCTCAAAAGTAGATGCTTAACACATCTCGTTGAATGACCATCAAATTAAAATAATATATTTCATTAAAACTATTCTAGCAACAAATCTCAATGGGAAAAAAACTAGTAAAAAATGTACAACATACTTATAATTATTTAAAATACTTTTCATTTGGTAGGTAACATTATTAAAAATGTTACCACTAAATCTAATAGAACAAAATCAGAGCTAAAGAAAAAATGAGTGCAATGCATGAGCATCTTATTGTAAACATAATTTCACTCATGTTTGTATAATTCACTCTACATGCTCCAAACTTGTTTCTTAACTTTCTGAGTTCATATGCACAAAAAGAATTTTAGTGAGATATGCATGCAATATTATCTCTAAAAAATGTTGCTGGGTTGTCTTCAACAAATTGGAATCTAAATGACTCTTAATGATTGTGGATCATCAAATTTACTCATATGCATTCATTTAAGAGAGTGTATACAAATCAACCTTGGGGAAAATTAACAGTGTTGTCTAAAGGATATATGATTGTGAATAACTCTCATGCAGTGGTGAATTATTATTTTGGTGGTGACTTATCGAATGGACAGTTATGTGGGGAGCCACTCTCGGGAATAACTCAATGATGACAACCACCTTGAATGATGTTATCCCCATGGAATTGATATCTAGATGAAAGTCTGTCATATTATGTGTATGACCAATGTACTTGTAGATCTTAGTTGATAAAATACATTCGTTAAAAAACTTTTAGAATGTTGCCTAATTGATAAATTAGGTAGAGTAACAAAGTCATAATAAGTTTTTGGTAGTATTACTGAGCATTATTTAGTTTGATTCCTCAATGTGAGTTGATATGATTATTAAAAAAAAATGTTTTTTAGTAGTTTATACAACATTAATTTTAAAAAATATTCATGGATCTAAAAGCTAAGTCAAGTTAACTTATTTGAACATGGATCTAAAAGCTAAGTCAAGTTAACTCTTTTATAAGTTGATAACTCGGAACTCGGCATAAATATCAACTAAAAGAATGATGATAATTTGAAGTCAACGAGGAGAAAGGATCAAGCAGGATCTTCAAGATAGAGCTCGATGGTAGCAAAAGTAGAGACGTTGAGATTAATGAATAAAGTATGATGGAATAAATGTGAATTAATAAAGGATAAAATATTATATAGCTAAAACAGAAATCATGGAAAAGTAAATCAAAGACAAAGCAACTTTGGTATTCCATAATGAAAATAGTCAAGAAAAGATAGAATACTATGCCATGAATATGCCCGGTGTCATGATTTTTGGTGTTGCAAATTTAATATTACTTCGTCAAAAGCTTAAAGTCAAAGTTGTGACTATGCACAGTATCGTGACTTTGGAATTACAAAAAGAAAATAACAAAAAATATGCACGACAAAGCTATGACTTCAATAATAACTATGCCTTTGGAGATGCACAAAGAAAAAAAAATAAAAACTTCAATTCAAAGTCATGATAGTACTCATCATCATGATTTTGGAGATCAATGATAAAAAGAGACATTGGAATGGAGAATGAGCCAAGAGATTCATTTAAATTCATAGTATCAAATGAGAAAACTACCTTTGAGACAAGTGTAACTAAAGAAAGACTGAATGAAGAGGCCAGCAAGAAAAAAGTTAAAATTGTCCTCCCGAGATTAAAGAAGCATATCAATCTTCGTTTTCTTGATAGTTAATTTATCAAACTCCAATTATCTAGCTTGCTTCCTCTCAAATACAAAATCATTTAAAGTTTAATAATTATTCTTTACTAGTTCTTCAAATAAAAAGTATGCTTCCTTGGGCAACTTATTAATGATTGAATCACCTAAAGCCACATCAATAATATATATTATCATATAATTTAGCAAATTATAAAAATTGTATACTTGGAATTACGACTCAATCCCATAATATGAGCACCTTCTCAAAAAGTCTTATGAATCGATCCTAAACATTATAAAAAGTTTCTTTGTCATGTTGGTAGAATTATATTTTCTATCTCCTCAATTCATATGTGGTTATAGGTGAGAAAAAAAAGATAAGAAATATTTATACAAGTTCATCTCAAGTTTGAATCAAACCTTGAGATGAATACTAGAATCAACTCTAGATTTTATCTCTCAAAGAAATGAAAAATAGTTATTATTTAATGGTATCTGAGTTAACTCGATTTATCTTCACCATATCACATAATTATAAAAAATTGTGATGTGGCAGGCTATTTGGATCTTCTGATATTCTATCACCATACTAATTCTTATGTATCATGTATAACATATCTTTCCCAACTTTTTATCTCACAAGTACTAGTTTTGTTCTTTCAATTTCAAGGTCATATTGGTTTAACTCAATCCTATATGCTCTTCTCATTTAATTTTCTTAGTGGATACAAATGAATAGAACAATTAAAAAGAAAAAATACTATCACAACACATATACAATATAAAAAATTAACAAAATCATATCGACACGAATTTAAAAAACTATCATTTCTCAAAGATATTTAAATCAACTTGAGTTAAAAAAATAAAATTATTATAACACAACCCCTGGTATCGAGTCTATTGACACATAAAACTTATTACAACTTTGTATGCTATAAAAACTTATAGTTAATTGACTTGACCATAAAATCTAGTTGAGTGAAGATCTTTCATCTAATGTAGTTCCAGATGTATATAAATTATACAAGTAATAAAGTGAACATTAGTTTAAAAGTCAATCTCATAGTGATAAGTGATTATTTAGATAATTCAATGAATCAAATTAATAATCATGCAAATTGAATAGATGTATTTGGTCTTGAAGAATATACTTAGACTTAATTGTAAAAATGCTCATGTGTCCTCTTGGGTTACAAGGTAGCCATTATCTATTAGACTATAATTACCAATAATGATCTTTTTATGGTTTTTCCCTTAGTATTTCAATATCAGAGTGACATGTCATTCTTATAATGGTTTTATCACATCTATTTCTTTTAGGTAATATGCAAACAATCATTGATGCGTTTTTCAAGTATATATTCTCTAATCTCAATGACTTGAGATAATATGATACTAATTTTTGTTACACTTTCAGTTTTATAAGCATCATACTTAAGACAACATATTTCTTCTTATGAATTTTACTCATAAAAGTCATACAAGTAGGAATAATTTGTAAGACTCACTACCATAAAATTCTTCCCCACTTGCATGTGCCTCATGACATACATTTTATCATCTATCAAGATCAACACATTACTCTCATAATATGTGAAATTTATAGATAAGACATCCTATGTAATATCCATATTACTTCAGAGTTAGTTTTTAATATGTTTATGTTTTTAGTTTCATGAGCATCATACTCACGATGAATAATATATCTTGGCTTTAGATTTTTACAGATTAATTTATTTCACATATTGGAATTAGGACTATTACTTCTTTCTATCAGAACTATATGAGTGTGTTCCATGAATTATCTATTATCATCTTCCATTGTTGATATACATAAATTGATATATTTGTGAAAATCTTAAATTTGAATTCTAAATTGCTTCCATATATAGTATCCAAACACAATTTTATTATAATTACAAACTCATAAATATAAATATTTATTATAATAAAGATATTACTAACCATATAATTCAATTTAGCTGGATATTAGAAATAAAATTGGGCTAGGTGTGTTTGAAGATATCTCATACTATATGTGATTCCTAATGATTACCCAAACTAATTCCAAAGTATAAAATCTTAATTTAAATCAACATTACATATTTTTCACCTTGGATGTCTTAAATTAGGATTCATGATGTGTCACCTAGAAAGAGACGTGCCTAGGACTTTTATACTATAGGGATCCATGTGTTATATCAAGTCAAAGTCACAAAACAGAATTGAAGTTATAATTCTATCATCTCTTGAAATCTTCTCTAGAGCACAATTGTTATGGTGGTGGGAATGACTTGACTGATGTTTAAACTCTATGTAACACAAAGTCATTATATTGAAAATTATAATGGCATTTGTCTTGACTTCATGAGCAATATATTATGGCCCTGTGTCAAAATTGAATCAATTACTCCCTGGTAACATACAATCATGGTGTAGGAGATGACCATGACTTAAGTCTTAGCTTTTATATAACTTGGCATGACCCAAAAATTAGCGACCTATTTGATCAATCATGCATTGTTGGACATGGCATGAAATGGTTGGCCGTGAAACTGAAATGCCATGATGGCATGAATAGGATTTTGGTTAGCCCAACAAAATCTTATTTATGGATATAGTATGCAAGTTGAATATTGTCATGGTGGATGGTAATAATCATGCGAACTATTTTCTATCACATAGCTGTTATTACTGAGATTTGAAGAGTCATGTTAATTATTATAAGTATGATACTTATGAAATCAATAGTATAAATACTTTTAATACCACATCTTTATGATACACGAGATTGAAGAATACAACGAAACATATGAAGTTATCATTAAGGGCAACTGATGAGTTTCCTAAAATGTGTGGTTTTGTGAATAACTTTCCAGTAGAGCTAATTTAATATTTTAGTGATAAAGTACTTAGTAGATAGCTACTAGGAGGCTATCATTGGGGTGTGCCTAATAGTTGATAATCACCTTATATGCTAGAAGGACACTAAAACATTCTTATAATAATATAGCCTTTATTCTATAACCAAGTACAAAATAACGAGATAATTTAGACATGTCATTATGTACAATAAAACAGATTAATTTTAAAAGAGTCATACTAAAAATCTAATTTTATCATTCTGACTAAAGAAATAGTTGACTAACTATTGGTTTATCAAACTTTATATATATATTTTTGTGAGAATGATTAATGATATGTGAATAAAGATCTACTTTACTATTTGTATGACTGATATACTTGCAAAACTATATTCGATGAGAGATTTTCTCCTAACAAGCTTTTGGGAGATTTCCTGGTCCTAAAAATTAGCATCAAAATAAAGTTACAATATTTTTCATAGATTATTATAGTGTCGGGTGAAATAACTTCCAAAATTATACTTGATTCTGAGTTTATTTCATTCATCTCATCCAATCTTTTTTGTTTCCATTAGTAATGTCAAAATACTTTCTTCAATTGATGGTTTGTCTATCCAATGTGAATATTCATTATGTGATAGTTATTCCGGACTCTCATATAATAGATATTCATAACTTTGAATGTATTAATGATTATATGGCTGGAAATCATTGCATGATCTAACAATATAAAAGGTTCAAAGGGCTTGTTTGACTCTTATTTGTTACTTCATCAACTTGATTCATATGATGCATGTACAATTAATTCGATTTATTTTGGGTTTGAATATATAATGAAGTCTGGATTGTTGTTAGAATGTTTTTTTTCCCTAACAATATAAAAGGTGGTTATCACCATTGAGATCATCTAAATGATGATCTTCTCATATTTATTACATTAGTACTTTATTATCGAGATAACAAATCATATTTATTCATGGATCATTAACGAGTTCATACATTTTAGGCAACGAATCAACTATACTTGATAATTACTTTTTATGTATATTCTTATTCTCAAACCTTATGTGTCATGAAAATCAAAAACTATTGTGATTTATAAGTATTTATACTTTTGGTTTCATAAGTATCATACTCACATAATTAACATATACTTTTCTCAAATCTCGCTAGTCGGAACTATATGAGTGAAAGAAACTCAGAGGATTGTCACTATCTTATGAGTCATAACTACTCGCACATATCCTTTGAATTACACATCACCATCATTTATAATGATGATGTGACTCCTACACTAAATGTTAAAACTTAGAAAAATATTCTATAAGATATCAACATCAATCATGAATCAATTCTTCTAATATATGTATAATAAAATGATGTATGAACTTATTTATATTTTCAGCTTCATGAGCATCACAATTCACACTTAGAATATATAAAATGCCTCAATTTTATGTTTTAATATATAGGTTTATTGCACACAACATGATCAAAAGGGATAACCCTTACTTCTTACTATATATGTAAGTCAGCCGTATTATTTACCTGTCATTGTCCAATATGAAAACATGTATAAACCAACCAATAGTCAAATTACTAGTTCAAATTCTATTTGATCATCATTTCCACTAATATTCATATAAAACATAAATCAAACGCATAAATTATTGATATCTCATATAAATCATAATTACACAAACTTAAACTTAATTTAGTCTAATATTGAGAAGAAATTCAAACAAGGTACAAGATAATAAATTTTATTAATCTCGAGTTTCCAATGATTGCTAATATATATACATACATTTATTCATAAACCTATAATAGATTTATGTGTTAGTAAATAAATAAATAAATAAATATATATATAATGTATATTTTTGAAAATCAAATAATGCACTTATATATAAATGTATATATGTATATAGATATGTATATTTATGTATATATATGTATGTATAAAAATAAGATTTTTATTTTTTAGTGTATAATACTAAATATTTTATATTTTTCTAATTTTGAAAAAATTATGCATTTTTTTGTAAATATTTTAGTAATAATGACCCAAAATATAAATTTAACTAATGCAAAACATGTTGAGACATGAGAGGTTAATCATATTGGCGTTTGTTCAAATGGCTCAGCCCCTTCAAACAGTGCCGGAATGTTTGCCAGACGCGACTCAGCTTGACGAAGATGGATCTCCTGGAAAACGGTACCGCTTTAAAATTGCAAAAGCAACGGAAGATAGCGACAAGAAGGTTTAGAACTTTTTCTTGGCAAATTTTGTTTCTACCGCATGTGCGCGAGTTCAAAATTTCTCTTCGAGTCTCCGTTCATTGTCGTCCCTGTTAACTCTGCATAATTATGCAACCCGGTCATATCTTATTTGTCTATTTAGGCTGGGAACAAGAGACCGAGGGATCTCGAAGTCAGTGTTCCCATAGTTCAGGGAACAATTGCATTTTACCTTGGCAGGAAGGCAACCGAGTAAGCTTCCTTTTATCAGGCTGTTAACTTTTCTCTGCACCCTCTTAGCCAGTTTTTTGTTTTTCATGGCTGTGAGTAACATTGCACTGCTTGTTGGCCCGAACTCAGTAGTAGAGAAATGTATATCTGTAGTATATTTAGCTCAAACAACATAAAATGGAATAGAAAACTGATTTAGATTGTTTGATGATTAACATACCATTTTCGGTCAGCTATATTTCTAATTTATAAGATATTTTTGAAGAAATATGATCTTAGTGATTAACTACAACTACATGTTCATTCAAATGGGTCTTTTCATATATTCTCATCACGTGTCTTTTAAGATTCTACCTAATAAAGAAAGATTATTTAGCATGCTTATCAAAGTTTTTGGGAATACTTATTTTATTCAATCTTTCATTAGGATGTGATAAGATGATATCAGGTATAATAAAATATGCATTTAAGAATGATATCTTACCACGATGAAAGAGATAAGTATCATCTACTCAAATGGAATTTTAAACTTCTAGTATCTTTACTTTTTGGAATGTTTATTGGCAGTTGCAAGTGCTTATTACCCTTAAAGACTAATTATGATTGTAAGATAAATCTTCTAAAAGTGAGATTTGTTATGAGATGAGTTATTCAAATTTTTAGAGGTGATCATTAGGATATATTTCCTTCTTTAACTAAGATAGTTTTTGTTTGAATATTTACACAATTTGTAATTTCACATAATTTAATAATATATTAATTAGATATGAAGAATTTCTTTCTTTACAGTAATCTAGAGGAAGAGGTGTACATAAAATAGTCATTTAATTTTTGAGTATCAATAAAGCATTGAGATGTAATTTGCAATTTGCTAAAGGTTTTATCTAACCTAAAATAATTTTTAAAGCTTAATTTATATAAATTTTAGTACAATTACCTTGTTTGACTTACATAATTGAATTATAAATTATTTATTATTTTATTTGAAGAACTTATATGACAATTTGATTTTGTTGATTGTATGTGTGAATATTTATTTTTATGTTATAGGAGATGATACCAACTCCATGTATACCTTGAATTATAGTTTCAGATGAAGTATCTCGAGAGACTTAATTATTGACTTAATTATTCTTATATGTGCTCTCATGGGTTTGCACTCTCATAGATATATTTATTCAGTCAGCTCTAATCTTTTATATGATGTGATTCTCTAATTGGCTCAATGATACTCTCATAAAATATTTTAATATCAAATATAATTTATAAAAATAACACAGTTAATTATTTTTTAATTTTTTTTACTATATGCTTATTTTAAAATAGTATTTTGCATATTTTTATATGATAAGAAATTTTTAATATTTAGTATTTTTTTAATGATAATAAGCATATTATCTTTGGAAACTGTACTTCATGATTGTGATTCAGAAGAAGAGAATAACAGATAAAACAACAATAAATAATATATATGTAATTCACAATCATAATGTAACCACGACATAATCAAAAACAAAAATAAAATCATAATAGAAATACACGAAATAACGTGGTTCACTAATCGTTCAATATGACTAGCTATATCCACCAGAAAATGCTTATGCATTACATATTATAATTAAAATGTTCAGAATTCTCTTATAGTTTATGTAGCATAAATAATTGCTATAAAATCGCGTAGAAGAGGCGGAAGAAATGAATAGTATCATACCATAAAAAATAGTAGTCGAAAACATAAAATAAATATAATTTATATTAATATTTTTTTTGGTTTAATTAATCGGAGTGGATCGGATCACTCAGACGGGCCAGGCTCTGCTCCAAATTTTCTTCGACCCGCTAGCTGGACAGCGGGACCTCCGTTATTGTGCTATTACTGTATTATCGATCTTTTAATATTTTATTTCCTGTAGTTACATGAAAATATTAAAATAGAAATAATTTGGTTATACAAAATAAATAATTAAAATAAATTATATGCAGCATATTAAACTAATTGGATATTCAAATTCTAGTTAGATATGAGTTTGTGTATAAAGGATATTTATTATAAGTTATAATATTTTTTTGGAGGTAATTTTATATTATGAAAGAAAGAAATTATAATTTTTATATATAGTTCAGAGACAATACAAGATCATGCTTATAATTATCCATGAGATATTTTGGATTTAGTATCTTATTTGAGTTGATTAGATTTTTAGTTATTTTTTCAATTACACTCAATTGTAATAATCAGTTAGTGAGGTATATAATTTTTAATTTAATATTTTATGAGTAAATAATATATATATATATATATATATATATATATATATATATATATATATATAGATTATTTATTTTTTAGAAAGATTTATGATGAGATAATATCCAAAACTTAATTTTTAATGACAAATTAGTTGGCTGACATATTCACGAAGGCTTGGAGAATTAAAAAGTTCTCAATATATTTTTTAAGCTTAATATTATGGATATTTATGTATCATATTGAATGAGGTATTACACCTTTTTTTGTTTAAATTTCTTTTTTGATTATTTATTTTTATGATATTCATGATTGAAGCACCTAATATTTGAACATATAAACATATTTTTTATATTTATATAGATTAGGTTTATATTTTTATTTGAATTAAAAATATTTTAAGTTTACTTATTATTGTTGAAATGCTAAGCAAAATGTAAATAAAATATTCAAAAACTCAATACTCAAAATCATATAAGTGTGCTCTCATGGCTAATGGATTGTGAAATTTTACATGTTAAATTCTTTAATCAATAATTGAAAAAGAAAAAAATATACATAAATAAATACTAAATTGTAATATTTCCTTTCCAGTCCATGCATAAAGATTCAAAACACAAAGCTCGAAGAAAAAAAAAACTAATGTGAGATATTTTCAAGGCTCTGATGAAAATGTTCATTGGCTATTATGCTATTTCAATATAAGCTGTATTAATGATTTTATCATGAATTTTTTTTTCTAAAATATCTTGTAGATGATTATTATTATCATCTTTAATTTTATATTTATTGTAAATTTCAAAATAATTATACGTATATTAGTTTTTTGGGAGATAAGATTAATTTCAAAAAAATATAAAAATATGTTGTAGATCTTCTCTCGGTGCAAGATGATGTTCAACTTAAATCTAAATTTCCAGTTAACTATAATTATTCTTGATCGTTGAAAGAGATTCAGAAGTTTAGAGATTTTTTATATCTCAGTATACAAAGAATTGTGTCCGAGTCAACTCATTGAATATAATATTAAAAAATAATTAAATATATTGATTATATAAATTATATTAGATTTAATAATTATTAGATAATTAATCTTTCTTAAGATTCTTATATAAATAATAGAGTCAACTAGATGAATTATATTGGATGAGAAATTAGTATTTGAAGCACAACACAAAAGATCAATCTATGTAAAAGTAAACTATGTATATTTTATGCGACAAAATAAGTTATCTCTTAGAATAGATCATAGTTATCTTAATAAATTATTTGAGTTTCTTAAGGATGTTAGTTTGGAATTATAATTGATGGTATTCACTGAGTTGGATAATTTTCAACTTATTATTTTTTGTAATTAGAATATTATTTACCTACACAATAAGGAAAATTATCATATTATTAGATTTTAATAGAAAAATAAAAAAATTTTTAACACACATATATAAATCAAACAAAGTGATAATGTGTGTCATAGATTAAACTTTTGGTCAGATGTGTTTAAATCATTACTAATGCACTGGATTTCATAAGAATTCCAAACTTAAACGTGATTAGTCACGTTCAAAAATGAGATGATTGACCAGTGTGAAAGTTTGTCGTATACATTTATCCTGTGGTTGATAAGGGGGGATTTGGGGGGGGGGGGGGGGGAGAATTTTTATTAAAAAAAAATTAAACTTTTGGTGATTATTTTAGGTTATATAATATCTTTTACTAGCTGCAAAGTTCAACCCACTATTTTGTTCAAAATCTACGTGACTGCCTCGTGTACACTTCCTCCTCAATGTCACAATTAAGAAATTCATTCTTCATGTATACCTAGTTTAACCTCTATCTAAGAGACATCATTAGTGAAATATGAATTTGTATGAAGATTATTTGGTCATTAGAGAGTATCATAGTAATATCTATCAAATATATGAATGAAACCCTTTCTATCAAATATATCTAGTATAACCACTTTGTTGTTTTATTTTTTTTTTTAATCTGGACATGTCTTCATATGAAAGATCCACCTATAATCAATAATAGAAATTCTCACAAGTCATGATACTAGTTATTAAGTTTTATTAGAGTAGATAACTATTAGAAGGTCAAGATTAGAAATGTTGGTTGCATGATCTACTTTCTTAGTGGATTTATTTCTGGTTTGAGCGACTACTTATTTCTCTCTTTTTTTTGTATATACTCTAAGTTTTGGGTGGTTAAATCTTTCAATCTCAGGCTATGTTATTTAGATCTAAGAGAGGTTTTCTTTTTTAGGTAGAGGTGCAAAATGGGTTGTGCCAGGCTGACACAACCTAGTTTTTTGAGGTCAACGTGGGTCATCGTGCTAGGTTGTTCTCGTCCTAGTTTTGAAAATGGGTCGTGTCGTGCTGGCACACCTCTAAAATAGGGAAGCCAGGTTGACCCACAGACTGATTGGGTCGTGCTTGATGGCGTCAGGTTGTGTCTGATTGAAACAATCAAGCCCGCCTAGCCTGTTTGTGATCCAGGCTAGCCTGGTTCAGGTCTCTCTAGCCAAAATCAGGTCTCTCTAGCCAAAATCAGGTCTCTCTAGCCAAAATCAGGTCTCTCTAGCCAAAATCAGGTCTCTCTAGCCAAAATCAGGTCTCTTAAGGATACCTCTATCAAATAGCAGTCTCTTATTCAATAATTAAAGCTCATCAATGCTTTATTTTAATTACTGTTCATTTTCATAAACTTATGCGTAACATCTTGACAGTTCTCTCTGTTAAGATCTCAGTCACACAAGTGGACGGTTTACGTGCGGGGAGCTACGAACGAAGATATCGGGGTGGTGGTAAAGCGGGTCGTGTTCCAGCTGCATCACAGCTTCAACGATCCCGTGAGAGTGGTTGAATCGCCTCCTTTCCAGCTATCAGAATGTGGCTGGGGCGAATTCGAAATTATCATCTCCCTCTTCTTCCACGACGATGTCTGCGACAAGAACTTGGAATTGTGGGGAGTTTGATTCGTTTTTCTCTCAGCTCCCTGTGTGTCTCTGTTTGTGTGCCAGTGCGTGCGCAATGATCTGATACTTAAGTTTTTTTTTCCCCCCAATTTGTTCAGGCGCCATCCTCTGAAGCTGTATGGCGAGGATGAGACGGGCCCTCAATCAATCAAGAAGCCCGTGGTCGTGGAATACTACAATGAGATCGTCTTCCCGGATCCTTCTGAAAGACTGTTGGGGCGCCTGCAGAATCATCCTGCCGCTATTGTGCCCCGCCTGCCTGCTGGTCTCCACTCATCAATTGGTAACTTTCCTGCCTTTCTCCTCTGCGTGCTCGTCTTCGTGGCTTCGACTTGGTTGAGTTTAGCAGAAAGCACAAACGAGGAGGGAAGAGGCGATACGAAGGATCATCCGCTGAGCCCATTTTTCTCAAATTTTTCCGAGGCTGATGAACTTTTGAAACTTGCTGCTGCTCGCCAACAGGTACATCAAATTTTACATATAAATTTTTAATATTTATTTATTTCAATAAATTGATAATAACTTCACAACGTACCCAATATTCCACCATTTTTTTTTTACCAATTTTACTAAAAATGTGCTGATATTATATATGTGTGTATATATGTGTTTGTGTGTGTGTGTGTGTGTGTGTGTGTGTGTGTGTGATGTGGTATTGCAGGTGCAAGCTCATATTCTGAAGCTGAGAAGGCAATTGAGTGTGCTAGATGCCCCTCAGCCATCAAAACCAACTTGTAGTTATGCTGGTGGCTTGTGAAAGAGGGCTGCTTATAAAGAACATGGTTGACCCTCTTCAAAGTGGCTCATGCCTCGTGGCAACTAGGTGCATGGTGTGCTGAACCCAATACTTGTCGTCTCTTAATTCTAGGCTAAGTGGCTCGTGTCTTAGGTGATACGGATGGCTAGCCGTGTTCCTCGATAAGATCCTGTTTGCTTAACCTTAGTTGTCACTGTCTTAAAATATTGAATTTGCCATAGAAACGGCAACTTGGGCTTGTCATGTCCAATTGAAATGGGCTTGAAATAATAAAAAAAATATTAGGACTGGCCTCATTGGATAAAGGTTGGCTTGGGTGGGCTTTTTGGGCTGGCCTTGCTCCTAACTAATGCATGATCTGGGCTGCTCTCAATCTGGTCTATCAAAAAACTGATCTTGGGCTTGCGTGGCCCATATATATATATATATATATATATATATATATATATATATATATATATAGTTTTTATTTAAATTTTCAATGGTTTTTTGTTTATATGTATAATTTTCCCGAATTTGTTAATGTAAATATTGTTTAGTTTGAACTGAACGTGATCTTTTCTTCAATTAATGAATTCATATAAAATTTATATTTCTAGTCGAAATAGTATTTTGAAATTATTTTTTATTTTTTATAAAATATTATTCACTGTTGAAAACTGTCATTATTTCAGAATTTTTGGAGGCAATCGCTCTTAACCATACTTCCTTCGTTGCTTGAATTGCAAAACACAAATAATTATTAAGTGTTTACAAAAAATAAATTTTTTTTTTGATTTTTTTAGTTCCAAATGAAACTTTGTTTCAGATTCTTTATTTTGATTTTTATTTAAAATCAAACTAACATTGTTTCAAATATATTGTTAAAAACAAATTTTGTTGATAATTTTCAATTTTTTTTTTTTATTTTATAAAATGAAACTGACTTTGTTAAAGATTTCATAAAATTTGTAATTTTTATTTTAAATAGAAACTAGCATTTTTTCTCAAATTGCTTCACCTGGAGTATTTCTTATGATTAACATATTGAGTGGTCCAAATGACCAAACCCAACATTTTTAATTGAATATGATCCACAAATACATAATAGAAAGAGGTGGTAGAGACAAGTAGAAAGGAGGGAGGGAGGTTGAGATAGAGAGAAGTGCAAGACAAGGGAGGAGTGATAAAGCTAGATTGATGAGAGAGACAGGGGTGAATGACAAGGGGGAAGAGACAAAGCTAGATTGATAAGGAGATAGAGATAGTTAGTTATATAAAGTTTTGACATATAGTGAAAGAGATAGGGTGGGGACAAAGAGAGGGGGGGGGGGGGGGGGGGGGGGGGAGAGATAAAGGAGGGAAGGAGAGGGGGGATAGAGAGAGATAGAGAGAGGAGGGGGGGAGGAGATAGGGGGAGAGGAGGGGGGGGGGGGGGGGAGGTGGGGGAGGGAGAGGGAGGGGGAAGGAGAGGGATGGGGGGAGAGGGGAGGGAGAGGGAGGGGAGAGGGGAGGGGGGGGAGACAGGGGGAGGGGGGAGGAAGATAGAGGGAGGGGGAGGGGAAGGAGAGAGAGAGAGAGGAGGGAGGGGGATGGGAAGGAGAGAGAGATGGTCCTTTGATGATGTGTGAGATAATAGGGTTTAGGCAAGCCCAAGTTGATTTGTAGGATAAGAGTCACTTTCATGACATACATTTGGATTGCAGGAGAAGCTCTAGGCACCACTACATACTTATGTTCAAACTAGGTTAGAACACATCTTTCTCACTTCACAAATCACCTGCCCATTCATTTCTCTTTAAATATTCAACTTCTTCATCAATCTTTCTTATGCCACCAAAATGGCCGTTAGAAAACCTAACCATCTTCCTCAACCCCTAGTTTTGAAAAAGATTCTTAAGCAATGTTTGAGTTTTGGACGAAAAAATGGATGCTCACGTTATCACCATGGTGTTCCCAATGACATCCCGAGGGGTCATTTTGCAGTTTATGTGGGAGAGAACAGAAGAAGACATATCATCCCCATTTCACTATTGGATCATCCTCAATTTCAATTCTTATTGGAAAGAGCCAGAGATGAATTTGGGTTTCAAGACAACATGGTCCTTACGATCCCATGTGATGAAGCTCTCTTCCTCTCTCTCGTAGCCATGATCATGCAATAATTCAATACCTAATGTAATGGAGATAGCCTAATTCACCTTGGGAACAATAGGAACTATTGTTCTTAATAATTTGTGTTGATACCCATGTTCCATTTGCTTGTCACCAACTTCTCTTTCTTATCAAATTTGTTTTTGGATTCATCTCTCCACTAACTTTTGAGTTTTGAATACTATTATATGAATTTGCATCTCTGTCCACACTTACACACACACAACTTTGATGTCAAATTAGTTATTATATTTAACTTTCCTCTTGCTTTTATGTCCTTTTACATGAAATTGTCAAATTAAGTCTGTGCGTGTGCATGACTAAGTTTGTTAATGTGTGTATGTGTGTGTGGGTGTGTGTGTGGGTGTGTGTGTGACCAAGTGTGCATGCACTTACATACATATGACATAACATGAACATTTATATCCATTTGTTAATAACAAATAACTTGGTGGTCTAATTAGTGATATAGGTGCGCACATCTTTAAAGGTTGTGAGTTTGATCCCCATGAGCTATCAAAATCTAATGGGACATGAAAATGTATCTTCTAGGATACATGTGATTAGCTTCAGGGCCCAATTGAGTCTATGGATCCCACATGGTGTGTGCGCGTGCATGCCTGCGTGCGTGTGCGTGTATGTGTGCGCGTGTGCGTGCGCGTGCATGCGTGCGTGTGCGTGTGTGTGTCCATGCATTAATTCATAGAGTAGTGATCATTTTGATTCATCTCTTTGCATGCTTGTGCATATATGCATAAATTTGTACAGGCAAGAGTTTGATATTGTTGGCCAATAATTTTTAATGGAAGTAGAGTTTTTTTTTTTTTGGTTCTACATCTTGGTGAGTATGGGCAACTGTACTATCAAATGCATAGATAATCAACCTTAAGTCCTCACAGTGTGAATTACAACCTTAAGTTCTCATAGTGTGAATTACAACTTTGAGTATGGGCAAGCATGTAGTACATATATTTTTTCATTAAACTCATCTCTTATTCCATAAAAATTGAAATACCTCCATTTATTTGCAACTTTAATTCTTGCATATTTATGGTTAATTAATAATTTTTTTTAAAAAAAATTAGATTAAAATATAGTAAATGTATTAAATTAATTACGTGTAGTATCATGTCATTGTGATGGTCGATATCATTACAATTATTAAATTGATTACATGCATAAAATTTTTTTTTATTATTATTTAGTTATTTGAGATTCATTTTAAATAGAAATGAATAAAAGTAAAAAACTAATTGTTTTAAAATAAAAAAAAAATAAAATATCTTGACTTTATTCTAATTGGCGCCTATAATAGTTGTTTCAAATTCTAAAAGTTATCCTTAAAATGAATTACACCATTTAGCCAACGCTAACTTCATCTCCAAGTCAAGGTGATCAAAATCTCATTATAAAGGTAGAAAGAATTCAAACCCATGATCTCGTGAATAAATTATATGCCTAAAGCTTGCTCTTATCAACTAAATTAACCCTAGGGGCATGAGTTTCATCCATTTTGATTCTAGTCAGATCATTTATCATACTATTGGGATAGAGGTCTTACCTGCTCTAACCATGAGTCTCATACATGAGCCAAGAAAAATTATGTGTTGAGTTTGTGAGAGTGGATGAGGATGGATCAAGTCATTATTGTCTATTGAGTTGAGCCATAAGGTCTAGCCATCGCACATACTCGAGCCAAGAGAAGGCTAAAATTCATTAAACTTGTAAATTATTGGCTAATAGAATAGGCTTTTGCATAGAGGTTGTACCTTAGTGTGATAACAAGTAATTTCATCTAAAGGACAGTAGGTATGAGGTTCAATTCTTATCAGAAGCATGCTTTCTAGTTTTTGGGGCTAGAACTATCAAGATATTAACTTCTTTCAAATCCTCCAATAAATGAGAATCTTATGTATTGTATACAAACTCTAAAATTGACTAATTGGAATGTCGCAATTTTGATCATGTTAATCATAAGAATTTGTAGAAAATTGCCAATAAATAAATGCTTGTTCTTTGAAAACCAATGTAGTCTTTGACTTGACTCTGTCATGATTACGTTAGCCATGTCTAGCCATAATGTCTCAAATTTTTAAGCCACATTCTTCAGCTTGACTATGTCTAGCCCAAATGGCTCCACTCGATCAAGTCTAGTTGAACCCACATTCTCAATACGTGTAATTCAACTGGTGGGGGATATTGAATTCGTGCTTTCTCAGGGTTATGAGTCTAATTTTCATGGGTCACACCTATGAGCTTGGGGATGAGAATAACCCTGCTCTCACATGGGACTTTTGTGATTGTTCGAGGTGCTAACTTATCTCAACGAAAAACAAGTAACCAGTTAAAAACATGATCAAAATTTTTAGCCAACCACACACAATTGGCCTGATCACCAAATTATATGTGCAATTTTATTGTCTATATATTACTTAATGCACGAAAATATAAATTGTACCCAATATATAAGATTTTCATTTAGTGTGAAATCTGAGAGAGATTAATATATTGATAATCTTATCTATGAAAATCAAAAAAAATTATATTTATTGTGCTATGAATTTAAGATTTATCCTTAATTTGACAAAAATATTTATCATTGTAGTAATCCATTATATCCAATAAATGAGGAATTATTATAAGATCTAATGTGTTATTATTTATTTAGCCAAACATTAAAAATATGTAACAAATCATTAAGTTTAAATTTTTATGTTCTTGGGTTGGTTTAATTGTAGTGAATAGATTTATACTATATTGGTTCACATTGTGAAAATTTGAGTTTGATTCGTATCTATGGATTGACAAAAAAATGTTCTTTGGATGGATAATTTTAAATTTTTAAATAAGATCGAGAACGTTAATGATGCTTAAAACTCTTAAATTTTGAAGTTTGATTTTGGAAAACAAAATGTCTCGCTTGAAATTTATCACCGATGAATCACAATTCAGAAAGGAAAGGACGAGATGGCAGGAATGTTCATTTCTGAGAAGAGGTGCCCATTTCTTCTTCGTCTCCTGTCGACTTTATTTATGCTCTGCATCTCATTCGATAAAGGATGCTGCGTTCGAGTGCCGGGCACGACGAAGTACAGGTCCGACGGGCGCCTGAAATCGGCTGTGTTTGCTTTAGGTAGCTTCTGGTGGGCGGATGCAGTGTTTGGGTGCGTCAATGGGGTCGTACGCACGACGGCTGGGTATGCTGGCGGATCCAAAACCGACCCAGAATACCGTAATTTAGGTGATCACGCTGAGTCGGTGCAGGTAATTATGACCTTCACGTAGTTAAATCTTCATTGGGTGCCAGACGAGATTGGTGTTTTGCTACGCAAGATTTTTCTGAGCTCGATCATCATGTGTTTTCCTAGGATTGCATCTTTAATCTATCAATTCATGCTCCGATCACAACTAATTTTCTGCATTTCCATGGGTTTTGAGAATTTAATGGAAATGATGCTGGTTGGTTAGCACTAAGAGCCCTAAATTTGCCAATGATTAGGAGTCCAAAGTTGAAATGCAATTTCTACGTGCCAAATGTTGTTAGTGTTGATAGGGATGAATATTTCACTTTCTTATGAGACACACATAATAGATACTTACATAAATAGATACATACACATGAATATATGTATGTATGTATGTATATGAACTATGATGAGATAGCATCATAATTGTGTGAGTATACCCACATGAAATCCAACTTACACCAACTCTGTTTGATATGTATATATGTATATAAACTATCAAGAGGTAACATTATAATATTGTGAGCATATCCACATGGAATATAACTCATGCAACATTAATCTAAAATGTGATATATGCAATCATAATAAAGCAGTCACACGACTACATGAAACATCTACTAATTATTCTAACATTATTAAAACTTTATCAATAATTTGGTATTTTGAAAATCATGATATTATTAGTAATTTTGTTGGATTGAAGAATAATTGGATATGGCAAGTAATATTTATTTTTGAATATTTTGAATCCATTACTTATATATTATTAGTTTGATCATTTATTATTAGTTAAGTTGATAATATTTTATCTTAGTTTTTATGGAATTTTGGTTCATTTGGTATGAAATATATTAGTTATAAATACTTATTAGAGCTTGTTTTGCTACATGTCAATCTGGATTGAGTAATGATTTATTTGATTTGATATTTCAAACATATTAGAATCTAGTTGAAATGTGACCGAGAGAAATTTTAGTATTTGTTTTTTTTTTTGTTAGCGATTGATTTAGATATATATGGATATATCATTTTCGTGATAGAAAATTAAAAAAAATTAAAAAATGATTGTGCATTAGAATATATATTAAATTGATTTGATACTTATTGTCCGGATCTTGTGATTATATATCAAATTTTTTTATAATGATATATACTAATAAAATGGTATTTTTGAAAGGAAGAATAGATATATGATTGAGATGTCTCTGGTGTTCTTATTTAAAAAGAATTTTCTAAAATATTTTTAGGGAGATATAATTATAATTATAATTTATTTTAATAATTTGATATTCTTTTTTATTTTTTTCAATGTATATTCATTTTATTTCCAAAATCTTAAAGAGAGACTATTTAGTTAGTCTCATAGAATTTTTGGATTACTTATTTTGTTATTAATCATTCTTTAAGATGAGTTGGATTGAAATTCATGATCTTGAGATATGCATTCTTTAGGTACTCAAATAATCAAAGAGATTATAATTTTTTTTATCAGAGATTTGTATAGTTTTCATGAGGGCATATATTGTCATTTTTTTATAAATACTCATTTTTTAACAAGCCTATGGAGAAGTGTGTTTAGATGTTGTATTTGGATTTATTATTCTCTTTTTTATTTCTACTTTTGCTTTGATAACTCGTTAGCGTGAGAGTTATCTATTGGTTATTTCTGAGCATGTTAGAATTAAATATGATATTATTTTCATATAATTATCATATATATCAATAATTTCAGATTATATTTATTTTTGGAGAATATGAGATTTTTCTAAAAATAATATCTTTTTTAGGCTCATATAATCTAGCAGTCTACAAGTCTTTTTATTTCATGCTCATCTCATATTGAGACAATAATTAGGAATATTAATTACTCATGATTTATAGTTTATATTGGGAAAGTGAGACATATCCAACTCGCTCATACCAAAGATGAGTCTACTGAATAGTAAGATCATTCTCCAACCAGTCGTTCTGAATCTGATCTTTTGATCTCTCCGAAAATAATAAATAAGTTGTACTCAATATTTGATTTCATATGTTTTATCGTACTCTCGTAGATATGAAAAATGGGTCGGCCACTCAAGCATGACCCATAGCATGGCTCGATTTCACCAGCCTGAAAGCTTTGTTTGGAAGGAAATGATGTTCGCCTGTGGTGTGACTTGTGTTGTGTCGGGCATGGACAATAGTCATGCATATGGAAAATAATATTGCCACAACCCACCTAGTCTATTTTTCTCAGGCATGTGACTTTCACCTGCCCCAAATCTAAAATTCTCAATCTAGGGATGAGTACACATCATGTTTTCCTAATTTAAATAATTCAATTGCAATTTAAATTGTGCTGGGCTTGGACTAATGCTTATTGGTCATGTAAAAAAAAATTTAAAATTTTTTATAAAAAAAATAAAGTGTGTTGGCATAGCACCATGGCCATGCTAGTGCATGCCAATGTCTATTGAGTTGTTTGTTGTCCGTTGTGGCTTGGCCGTGTGCCATGGGCCCACATGACTCGGCTAATGGCCTGTCATGTGTGTGTGCCAGCGTGATAGGTAAAACATGTTATTTTTGATATCGCTTATTGATACTAAATATGATATAAAAAATATATTCAAACCATAGTTATTAAAGGCGAGCCTAAAGCCCAGGCTCCATCAAAGCACAGACAAAGGAACCTCGCCTCACCTTATGCGCCCATTTCCATTTTCTCTACAAAACATGTTATTCACGAAGTTACTCTCCTCATCATAAATCATATTATTTCTAAGTCTTTCTCTCAGAAATTATAAAAAATATGTTAAATATCATAGAATTTTGTTTTTTTTTTTTAAATTTAAATTTCATTGTTTTGTTTTATAATTCTAAATGCTTTTGATAATAAAAAAAATTAATAATATTTGATTTTTATATTTAAAATATTATTCACATAATTTTATTTTATTAATAGATAAAAATTATAGATAGTATTTAATGAAAATGTATAATATATATATATATATATATATACACTTGTATCTTAATTGTGTCTGGTATCTCAATTGTGGCTTTCACCTCAGTGTGTCTTGCACCTCAAATAATTATGATTAAAACATATAATTGTTATATTACATGAGCATGATATTAATTGAAAACTAGGTAATATTGATTTCAGGTAGAATATGATGCAAGGATGATTAGTTTTAACGAACTGTTGGATGTCTTCTGGTCCAACCATGATTCAAGACAAGTGTATGGCCAGGGTCCTGATGTGGGCAGCCAATATAGGTAAAAAAAAATGATGAAAACTGCAAGTAGTAAATCTTATTAAAAGATAGTTTTTTTTTTTTTTTGTTTCTAACAGCTGTGTGCACACCACAGATCAATTATTTTTACGGATGGAGCCGAGGAGTTTAGATTGGCTACTCTGAGCAAAGAAAGAGAACAACTAAAGTCAAAAACTAGTGTTGTGACCACTCAAATCCAACTCCGCGGCGTGTTTTATCCTGCTGAACCTGAACACCAGGTTTTATTTTTTCTTTACTCTTCTTCACCTTTTTCAGTTTTTTCTAGCATCTATTTTCTTTGATTTCTCAATACCCACGTGCTTTTTATGTGCTGATATAAGCGCCTATATATGGATATTGAATGTGTGCTTAGGCGCATCATTCTATACACTGATATAAGCACTAATATATTGATATTAAGTGGGTTCTTAGGCACATCATTATGTACACTGATATAAGCGCCTATATATCGATATTAAGTGTGTGCTTAGGCACATCATCATATACACTGATATAAGCACCTATATATCGATATTAAGTGGGTGCTTAGGCACACCATTTTATACACTGATATAAGCACTTATATGTTGATGTTAAGTGGGTGCTTAGGCACATCATTATATACACTGATATAAGCGCCTATATATCGATATTAAGTGTGTGCTTAGCCACATCATTTACACACTGGTATAAGCACCTATATATCAATATTAAGTGTGTGCTTAGGCATATCATATTATACACTGATATAAGTGCCTATATATTGATATTAAGTGGGTGCTTAAGCACATCATTTTACGCACTGATATAAGCGCCTATATATCAATATTAAGTGGGTGCTTAAGCATGCCATTTCATACACTGATATAAGCGCCTATATATGTAATTTAGTGCATGTTCCTTAATGCTGTTGCAGAGTTTGATTGTGTGTGTGTGTGCTTACAGAAATTTGAGCTGAAAAGAAATTCATTTCTTCTTCAACTAATGGGAAATATAGCAGAAGAACTGGAGAAATCAAACTTAGCTGCCAAGTTAAATGGGTATGCAGCAGAGCTATGCCCCCCGATGATCCAAAAACAGATAGATTCCAGGATTAATGATATCATTAAACAAGGCTGGCCTCTTCTACGTGAAATAAACCTAGCCTGATTTATTCAACCACATGGGTCTCATATTGTTCTTTAAAAAAATGCTTCTTTAGCTTGAAAAAACATAAAAAAAAAAAAAAAAAAAACGAAAAGAAAAAGTTTTTTCAACAATTTTAATTAAGTGTGATGGTTTTGTTCATAAAGAATGCCTTTTTAGCTTAAGAAAACAATCAAGATTAATTTTTTTAAACAAAGTTTTCCAAGCCCATTTTTTTCATTTTGCTCTTAGATATTGATTGTGTGGTGTGAGAGATAAAAAAAAAAAAAGTCTTTTTTAACAATTTTTTTTGAATCTTGATAGCTTCCCGTGGTTAACACAGACAAGAAACGAGTTTTGCAGCAATGGGTCTTGTATTATTCTTAAAGAAAGCTTATTTAGCTTAACAAAACAAAAAAAAAAAACAGTTTTTTAAAGATTTTTTTTACAAAATTTCATAGTTTGAGGCAAGAAATGAGTGCGGAAGAACATGAGCCTCATATTGTAATTACATAATGCTTAATTATTGTAAGACAACTAAAACAACAAAAAACAATCTGTCGGAATTATTTCATTGAAGTTTGATAACTTCTTAGCGATCAAAGAGAGAAAAGAAATGCGTATTGAATTAGATAACTCTCATAATGTTCTTGAAGAATGCTTATTTAGCTTGATCAAACATTTTTTTTAAAAAAAAAACAGTTTTTAAACAAATTTTACCCAATTTAATAGAGCTTTCCACTACATAATCAGAGGCAAGAAATGAGTGCCAGACATTTAAAAAAAAAAGGTTTTTAACCAATTTTTTCAAAATTTTACAGTTCTCCACTACATAATCAGAGGTGAGGAATAAGTAGTGAACACAAAAAAAAAAACAGTTTTTGGACAATTTTTACAAAATTTGACAGCTCTCCACTGCAAAATTCAAACAATGACAAGAAATTTGCCCCCAGGCCCACCGAATCTCATATTGTTCTTAAGCAATGAAAGCTTATTTAGCAAAAAAAAAAAACCAAAAAAAAAAAGAAGTCTTTTGAAAAATTTCCAGTGGTTTAACAGGGAAAAGAAACGCATATTGAAGAACAAGACTCATGTTGTTCTTAAAGAATGCTTATTTTGCTTAGCAAAACACAAAAAAAAAAAAAACAGAATTTTTTAAAAAATTTTTACAAAGATTGATGGCCTTCCCGTGAATAAACATGTAGTTTATGCTATTATTGCACAACTCCAGCAGCACACAACCCAAAAAGAAAAGAAAATGAAATAAAAACGTGCACTTCAATTAGGCTTAGAGATGTCAAGTGAGCCAGAAGGCCCCAGGCACAGCCCAGATTAACTGTTCGTGGTGCTGTGGTCTGGCACGGCACAGTCCAGAACCAAGCCTGGACCAGGGTCATGCAAACCTGAGGCACGGCTCGAGCCGTGCTGGGACGTGGGCAGCACTGGCTCGTGCCGGGTCACGCACGATCCAGGTGTCTGGCCCTGTAGGCACGGTTCGGAGGCACATGACCCATGACCGGAGCCCGGGCTCACGGCAGAGGTTCGCCGGTCGGATTGATTATAACTAGTTCTCTTGATGATGTGGACTCCGCTAGCAGTCTCCACAATTTCGCTTATCTCGCCCACTTTAAGCGCAAAAGCTGCTTCCTCGAAAGGCTTTTGCATTTCGCCCGGCCCAAATGCTCCTGAATTATTAATCAAAGCATCATGTTCATGCAAGCTTATAATTATCCACCAAAAATAAGAGAAAATAAAAATTACTATATTTATTATTTTACATCATCATCATCAACCAAACTTTATACTAACTATTTGGGATTGGATGAATAAATACTATTTTTTTTTTTATCAAATATGTTAAAAATAATGTAGTCTTAATATTTTAATTGTTAATTTTTATTTATAATTTATGCTCAATTCTTTCTAGTATAAATTAATCTTATTTGTAGAAATTAATCATAAGCTATAATGAAAATGTAAAAGATTCATATACAAATATTTTCACAAATTCATAAATACCAACTTCATAAAACTTTCTTTTATCTATTTAATTATATTTATTAATAATATTAAGATATACAAGTCTCTTTTTCAAACATATTATCTCATCCAAAATCATGTCATTAGCTCATCATAAAATACATACACACACACACACACACATACTTACAGGTGTCAACCGGGCCGGGCCGGCCCGGCACAAAAAAATTCTGTGCCCGGGCCCGTGCCCTGGCCAGAGCCGTGCCGTGCCTGACCCGGCACGGGTCAGTCCCGTGCCGGGTGTCCCGTGAGCCCGACCCCAGGATGCCCCTCCAGCAAAAAAAAAGACCGCGGGTCGGGTCTGATTCGACCCGAGCCGCGGTCTTCCCGTATCCCGAACCGCTTGGACAAGCAAGCCCGAGCGGGCCAGGCAAGGCACGTCACGGCCCGCCGTGCCTATGGGCCGTGCCGGGCTCGGCTATTTTTAAACCATGCTCGGCCCGGCACGGTAGCACGAACGTGCCCTAAAAAAATGGGCCGTGTCGTGCCGGCCCGGCCTGTTTGACACCTCTACATATACTTCACTATAATAAGATTTAAAAACTAATACTTTGGCTTAGAAGTATGAATGTTATTAGTTGTAGATGAATGTTCAAAATCATAGAACAGAATGTCAAATCTTAGATATTTCTTAGCACATCTTAGGGTGTGAATAATAACTTCAAAATGATATTATTTTAAAAATTTAAAAAATAATTAATTATACTGACAAGAGAGTATAAGATAAATGATTTATACCTGACTTCAAAATGTGGTATGTCTCATCATGAAATACACACACACACACACACACACACACACACACATTTCACTCTAATGAACTTTAAAAACTAATACCTTTACTTCAAAATGAGTTATTTTAGAAATATAAAAAATAATTAATTATAATAACAAGAGAATATCAGATAAATGATTTATACCCGCCTTCAAAATGTGGTATAATTCATCATGACACACACACACACACACACAAACCACTCTAATGAGATTTAAAAACTAATACATTTACATTTTGGTATGTATGTATGTTATTAGTTGTAGGTGAATGTTCAAAACCAAAGAATATTATGCCTAATCCTAAAAATGTCTTAGCACATCTTAGAATATGAATAGTAACTTTAAAACGATATTATTTTAAAATTTAAAAAATAATTAATTATGCTGACAAGAGGATATAAAATAAATGATATATACCTGGCTTCAAAAAGTGACATACCATTATATATATATATATATGTGTGTGTGTGTGTGTGTGTGTGGACACACACACACAGACATACTTCACACTAATAAGATCAAAACTAATATCTTGACTTTGAGGTATGTATTTTATGAGTTGTACGTGAATTTTAAAAATCAAAGAACAATGTATTTCTTGGCATTTGCTAGGATGTGAATAGAAACATCAAAATGGGATTATTTTAGAAATATAAAAAATAACTAATTATACTAATAGAAGAGCATCAAGTAAATGATTTCTTCATGACTCAACCAAAATACCTACCAGAGCATAACCAAAAATAAAAATATCTAAGAGAGTATGTAAGATATATCTCACATGTGACAACACAATGCTAATACTTTCAAAATTATGACTAAATGTCTCTTTGGGATTAATGATTTTTTAGTCATCATCTCACGTAAAAAACATAGCATCCAATAAACGACTAGAAATATAAATTTATTCAGTCAAAAACCCTAATTGAGGAAAAAAAAACTTAATTCTGTCAATCTGTAACCCTAAATTTGTGGGAATGACAATATACCCTAAAACCAAAATTAGGGTTTCCGGACATAATACCATAATTGGGGAAAATATGTTCAAATGGACAAAATTACTATTTCACCATTTGAAACCCTCGTTGATGAAGTTTTCGCACACGATCTACCCGAAAACACCCTCATTGTCCAAATGCACAACCAATAACACTTGTTGCCCAAGCATATGGCCAAAATCAGTATAGTTGCCCAAACATATAGCCAAAAACAAGTTGAGATTAAATAAATAAATAAATAAATGATATATCAATAATATTCAAGCATCTAGCACATTAAACTTCATCATTTGAGAGAGAGAGAGAGAGCGAGAGAGAGAGAGAGAGAGAGAGAGAGAGAGCGAGAGAGAGAGAGCAAGTGAGAGAGAGAGAGAGAGAGCAAGTGAGAAAGAGAGAAAGAGAGAGAGAGAGAGAGAGATGGGAGATAGAGAGAAAGAGATAGAGGAGAGAGAAAGGAGGGAGGGAGAAGGGGAAGGAAGGAGGAGGGAGAGGAGAGAGGGAGAAGGGGAGGGGAGGAAAGAGAGAGGAGATGGGAGGAAGGAAGAGAGATAGAGAGAGAGAGAGAGAGCAAGAGAAAGGTAAGAGAAAGAACAAGAGAGAGAGAATGAGAGAGAGAATGAGAGAGAGAATGAGAGAGAGAGAGAAAGAAAGAGCATCATATCTACACTAATAATAATATTTATGATTTTTGGTAAGTAATAATTATAACTTTTTTGAGCATTAGGATACTAAGAAATAAACATTTGATGGCACATACAGACCGCAGTCATATTTTCTATATCATAAAAAAAATCATGAATAAAGCAAATATACCTAAAAATCTCATATGAAAAATAAAATAATTTATCTAATAAATACATAAAATGATATGAGAAACAACATGAAAGAACAAAATATAACATATAATTAATCAAAAAATTAATGGTTAAAAATATTTCTACTCAGAAACACCTATAAACAATTATATGTAGTAGAAATATCATAACTATTTCAGTCAAATATATGTTCTTGTTTTCCTCTATCACATTCTACACATAGATGCCATCACATGATATATTATGAATCATCTTATACTAAAAAAAAGGACTCTACCCCAACATTGTGACACTTCCTAACTTCTACAACAATCTCATTAGAAACAACAATCCCGAGGACTCCAACAAAAGAGGAAAATAAAACTTGACAACTCATAGCATGAATGTTCGCTCCTGCACCTATGGCCCAGGAATTCGAAGTGAGTCAAAAATAAGAAAATATAGTAAAATTACCTTCGATAGAAGTATATTCACTTCTTGAGTTAGTAGCCCTCAAGAAAAAAAGTATGAAATAGTCCACCTGATTAAATATAACAAGACGGGTTCCCTTCAGAAGATCCATCCTAAGCAACTCTGTTAAGCTGATACACAACCTATGAACTCTAAAACATCTTCCAAAGCTTATCACCTTGCTTGAGCGTGTCTCGACCTCACACAAAAAAAAGCAAATTGAAAACTACATAATAGTTTGAATGATTATCTCAGCCATACTAATTGTGAATCACATATTTTGTCACTCTTATTTTTATTCACATATAATAACTCTAAAACTGTATAATAGTTATATACTCAAATACTTTAATTCACATATTTTGTCACTCTTATTTTTATTCTTTTATTTTTATTTTATTTTTTTATTAATTCTTTTGACGATATTATGATAGCCAAATCTTCTTCTGAGACATTATCTTATCTAAAATAGCATCAAGTCATAATAAAAAAAATACATGAATTATACTCTAATAAGACTTGAGAATTGGTAGCAAAACATTTGGAAATATTTATTTTTGATTCCAAATGAATATTCACAATGAAAACAAGCCTAGATAAAAAGATATATCACATTGAGATAAGCTTTATAACAATATGATTCACCTAAATATGACATAAATTATCAAAATATTTACTCTCTGGTGCCCAATATAACTTTAATACGAAACTTTATTTCTCTTACAACATTTCATAATTAGATGATAAATCAACTAAACGTGTTGAATATATTTCTTCATAGTAACTTTAAAAATAAAATATAAGTATAACAGTCACCTGAGTTTCAAATAATATAATCAAATAGAATATAAAGTAAAAAAAATATTTTATAGATTAAAGTAGTCGACAAGAGCCTGATTTGTTAAATTTTTACAGATAATCATCACAAATTAATTTTATTTATTTCTCTAAAAAAAATCCTAATTATTAAATAATTTTATTAATTATATACATATATGACATTAATATTATAATTATGAGAGAGAACGAATTATAAATCACACAACTCAAAAAATACTTTTGAGTACCATTTCATATGAAAAATCTTAAATGACTTGGAAACTTTTTGACATAAAAATGACTTATTCTACGAGATATATCATATTATTAAATAAGATATATATATTCGATACTTTTATAGAGATCCATCTTTTAGATTATGCTCCATTAGATGCTTCTATTAATCTAGATACTAACATTACTTTTAAGATGATTCCTTCAATTGATTATATTACTTATAAAAAAATCATAAGAAATATTAAGTATCTAATTATGATCATACTAATAATAACATACACACTTATTATAATTAGTTCACATACTAAAATAGGTAAAGAAGTTTTCTAAACTTAGATCCCTTTTAGAGAACATAGACATTTACAATTAGCTAGAGGTCCAGATTCGAATTGGATACACACATGCAACGAGATAAGATCTATGATATACTTTTCCACTTCTTTGAAAAATATTATTGTCTCTTTAAAAAGTAAGATACAAATAATTATTTCAAAAATAAATACAAAATAAAATTTAAAGTACTGGTGACAATCACTTATGAGATACTTTTAGTGTTATCTATTCCAAGAGAGTTGGTATACACCATCTTTTTTTATTATTCTTTACTATGCCAATCAGGCAATGTGATATATAATTTTTAATCTAGTATTTCGAAAGTAAACAAAATACATAAAAATATATTACTCCTTAAAAAAAGATTCTAGATAGAACCATTACTATAGTATAATATAAATAATAATATTTATAAACATTTAGGAGATGACTAAGATTATGTTGAATTAGAAAAGCCTACCCATATGTTTTTGTGCAAAAATAATAAATATTATTGTATTTATACAGTTACTCAACAAATATCTTACATCTCTCCTAAAATCTATCGCCACTATCCAAGCTTGGACTAAGAGAAAACTATCAATACGTTACTTAAAAGTATTTGACTCTCTATGTTACTCCCAAATACCAAAACATAGTAAAAAAAATTTGATCAGCGTCCAATCAATCAAGCTAAAATTAAAGATTATTTGATCAGAGTCCAACCATAAAATAATCATTCAAGCTAAAAATTCCATTAAACAACAAGAAATCAATCTTTAAAATAAGATTAATTGTTAAAAGTTAAAACAAGATAGAACAAACTATTCAAAAATATCTACACTTGAAGCCCGAATGAAGACAATAAAGCTAATCATAGCTTGGACTAGACAAAGAGATTGTTGGCCTTTGTATTAATTAAATATAAAATTAGTTTCTTAATGAATTTAGTAGAAAAGTCTGTGTAGATAAACTCCTTGACTATATAGTAAAGGGATCAAAATCATAAGAATTCAAATTAAATAAAGTATTACATAGGTTGAAACAAGTATTACGAGTCTAATATACACATATAAACTCAACATTATCAAGTCATAGATTCATTAAAAGCTTAAGGGAACCCATGTTATATCTATTAAAAAATAATATTACTATTATTTTGAATATTTCTGTTTCTATAGATGTGTTTGAACCATCACTAATATATTATATCTCATAAGAACTCCAAAGTTAAATGTGCTTGATCATAATTACTACTGAGATGATTGACCAGTGTGGTATATTTATATATTTCTACTTATATAACAACTTTTCAAATCATTTAGCTAAGATAGAAGGCTACTTCAAGACTTGGATGGTAAACAATAAAAAGATACACCCATCGCATGTGACAAGTCCACCATTACCATAACAAAGGATTCTATAGTTCACAACCAACCATACACATTGTCTTGAAATATCACTTCATAAAAGAAGCAATCAAGAAGCATAAAATTGTCATAGTCTATTACAACACAAAAGATCAAGTTGTTAATATCCTAACAAAACTATTGCTAAGAAATAAATATCAATACTTCAAAAGTCTACTTAAACCCAAATCCATTTCATTAAGGAGAAGTGGCAAAAATTAGAAAAATATATTATTAAATTATAATATTTTAAATTGGCACGTGTATTAAGTTAAATTATTTTTTTATTATTTATTTGATTACTTTTTACTCTATACATAATATTGAAATTTGAGTAAACACATGTGAATGTTTTATTTTTCTTATATATTTTATGCTTCCTCTCGTTTCTATCATTTTCTTCCTCTGTCTCTCTACAAGTTCCTGATCTGTATGAAAAGAAAAACTGCATGCATGTGTTTCTATAGTTATTTGGTTTATATTTCTAACACGATGCAATAAAATAGATTCTATTTCCAACTACTCAATGAGAATTCCACATTGAGCAGTTGAGATGTCTACGAACAACCATCTATTAGACAGAGGCCTTATGGATACATGATAAATCAATATGATTAGAAACCATACTCCACCAGCTTATCACAAATGAAGAAATCATTGTTTCTATGGAAGACCTCCATGGATCCTCAACTACAATTTTGATATATATGCAGCAGCACAGTACGAAACAAAAGTTTTTCTTATCAAACCCCCTTCCTACTGACATTGATATGCAGCAGTAAAGTACCAATGCAAAAGAGAAACGACCAGGCTTGATGGAATCACAGACTAACAAAAGCAGTTTAGAGCATTACACGATATACTATAAAACTGAATTTTGATAAAAGAATATAAGGCGGATGGACGATCAAGTGACTTAGATCAGCATAGTGAAGCAAAATTAACACAAAAAGAGCCAAATGATTTGTATCAATGAGTTATTGCAACACTTGAACTGAGAATAAAATTTGGACTATTTAAAAGAAAGAGGAACAGAGAAACATGAACTAACTTAAAGCACCATCACGCATGGCAGAGGAACAATCAGAATGCTTTCTGGCGTGATCAGCAAAATCAACCTTGCCGGAAGTGATTTCCTCGCGTAATTGATTTAGAATCGACTTGGCTTCCTGGAGAGTAGTACCTTGGATAGTGACCCCCTTCGGATCCTTCCATGACTTTTTATTTCGAGATTGATTGTGCTTGATCAAGATGTGTGAAACGCAGACCAGGTGAGGTGATTTTTTGATTTCAGATTCACTGTGATTGATCGATATACGGGAAGCGTGGACCGGGCGCTTTTTTTGCGAAACCATTTGGGGAAGCCCACGGTGGTCAGCTCGCTGCTCTCTGCTTTCCGTCTCCGATAGTTTCTTTTAAAAGAGACTCCGATGAGAAGTATGAGAACCAGACTAATTGCTGAAGATAACTAATGATGTAATGAACTAAGCTATTGTAATGCGTATGCGTATCATATAATAATTCAATATATTTGATTTATTAAATGTCGATTTTATATAATTCATCATTTTTTCCACAAAAACGATCTTTTCTTGTAAAATATAAATAAATCATTCACTAACCCAAAATACAATATTATATTTAAAATCTTTTATCAACAACTTAAAAAAAATGTAATTATGTTATGGTGTGATCCCCTAGAAAAATTTAAAAATATAAAACTGATCTTTTAATATTTGAAAAAAAAGCACCAAACTATAAATAAATTAAAAATTAATGCACTCGATTTCATAAGTACTAAACTACCCTCGTCACTTTCTCCTTCTCATCGCCCCCTTGCCCTTGCTCCTCACCCCCTCCCCACAAGCTCCATTGTGTAGCTCACTGGAGCCCGACGAGCTCCTTCATGGAGCTCGGTGAGCTCCAGTGACCACCACATTGGAGCTCGTCGAGCTCCGGTGACCTCCATGTTGGAGCTAGAGGAGCTCCATCGTGGAGTTCGTGGTGCTCCATTGTGGAGCTAGGGGAACTCCAATAAACTCCACTAATGAAGCTTGTGGAGAGGGGCAAGGGCGAGGATAATGGTGAGGGGCAAGAGTAGTTTATGACTTATGAATTTGAGTGTCCTGATGAGCATTTTCAAACATAACAGAGCTTCCATCTCTTTGTAATTTTCTTATGTGAGAGATTCTACTTTGAAAAGACATAATTTATATCAATATGTTTTGTTGCAGTCTTGTCTAGTATGATAGATTTTCTTTATATGAACAAATAATTCCTCTATTTCTTGCTCCCCTAACTCTTGTGGAAGTTGTAGACTGACTTCCATTATATAAAAGCTTCATTCATGTATTATGAGAGACTGGAGAGATGAAGATAAAAGTAATTTTAAAAAAAATAAAGGATAAAATTGTATTTTTTCTATTTTGTTCATCCATTATAAGTATCATTTGTATATCTACGCTTCCAGTAATTATCATTTCTCATCCCATCCTTTTTGATAATTCTCTCAAAATATAATTTTTTTACTTGCCCTTAGGGTCAATCTAGTTCTCTAAGAATTGTCTTCAACAAAATAACTTGATAAGCACATATGCTGTTGCATCTATAAATTTTGCTTTGATTATTTATTAAGTGAACAATTGGTTACTTTTTGAACAACAGGTAATACTTGTTCAACCCGTCATGAACACATAGTCAGACATACCCTTTCCATCATCAAAAAGAACATGCATAATCATCATCAATAAAACCAAATAAATATAACTTTTCTCCTATTTTTGTAGAGTAAATCATATTTTATGGTTTTTTGGAAATATTGAAAAATCTTTGACATTTGAAAGATGTGTATTCATTTGATATTCCATGTGACTTCTAATGAAATTCATGACATGCATTATGTATGATTTTGTTGTAAACTAAATTTAACTTTCCACAATTTGCTCGTGGAGCATGCTTTTAATCTTATTTCTACCATTATCCTTAACAAGTTTCAACTCGTACTTAGTTGGAGTATTCAAAGAATTCTAATTCTTCATCTAAAATCTATGTGAAATTTGTTGCACATAATTCTTTTAAAAATAAAAATTCTTGTAGTAAATTTCATAACTTCAGTACCAATGAAAATAATATATCATCCAAAAACATAAATATCAAATTCAATTATCTTTGATTTCTTGAATTTTTTTAACATGGTGATGGTATTTCTTTTATTAATAAGATTATCAGTATATAAGCACATAATAAATATTTTTGCACCATCTCTAATTTTAATAAAAAGAGTATGTTTGTGAGAATACTTTTGAGGACATTCAATCAAAAAATAAGTATCAATATGACTATATCAAGCCCTTGGAGCTTGTTTTAATTCATATAAGTTCTTTTGTAAACTTATTAATATTATGTTTATTTCCAATCTTAGCATATCAATTATGTTGATCAATATAGCTATTGTCATATATTCTCTAAACTTCTACAGTAACATGAGAGGTGCAATACAAGTAAGAAAACTAATTTTATGTCCAACTTGAAAATAAGCCTTGAATTTTATGTTGCAGATACTATTACTAACTTGATTGTATCATGCCTTATCACAAGAAAAAATATTTCTTAGTAATTGATACTTAACTCTTGCTTATAGCCTTTGACTACCAAGTATTCTTAAATAATTATTAGTTTTGTTATTTTCTACTAGCTTTTGTTTTTGAACAACCACTATACACTGCTTATTTTGTCTCCTTTTAAAAGATTAGATAACTCTCAAGTATTATTCCTCTAATTATCTGTAATTTATTGAAACATTGTAGGATCATAAGATGAGTTATTTGATCTTCACTTTTGATTACCTCTTAGTCATCTTGCATCCATGTAGGTCTATTTTGAACATGGCGGAAATATTATGTTACTTTTTTTGAATTATATGTTATTGGTGAATTTTCAATTGCTATGGTGTTGTTTCTAATGACTTTCTTGACAAATAGACTATTGGAGTTGGCTCATTTTAGAACCATTTTCAAAAAAAAAAAAAAACTTGAGTATGTTACCATACATCTTAATCTCAAGTATTCTCTTCGTTAAAAATTATCTTATTAGTTTGTGGGTTAATAATTTATTTGCTTTGGATTTATAACTTATACCAAAAAACACACATATTTTTCCTTTCTTCAAGTTTCATTATCTTTTTATATGAAAATGTGCATAATAGATGTAGCCAAAAATTCTAAATGATCCACAATTGGTTTCCTTCAATTCTAATCCCCTGATAGTATTGTAATTTTAATAACAAATGTATGACTTCTATTAAATATGTGAATGTTCCAATTTTTTGTTTCGATTTAGAAATTCTTAATGTATTTCTTACCAAATAGTTTTTGAAATTCTGACTTTATTTTGTCTTGTGTTGTATTAGGAGTTTTTACTTGTTAGCTCTTTATAAATGCTATAATATCCACCAAAGTTTCAAATTCTATTGAACAATATTCTCCACCATAATATATGGGAAGAGTTTTAATGGTTATGTCCATTTCATCTTCAACATGTGCCTGGAAGCTTTTAAATGCACAAAATTTATGTAATTTTTTTTTGAAGAAATAAATTCAAAGTTTTTTTTTATTTAAATCATCATTGAATGTTATAAAATATCTTTTACCTTAAATAAAAGTTGGTGTTACAAGATCACAAATATTAGAATGAATGAGCTCCAAAATATTTTGTGTTCAACATGACTTTCCTTGTGATAAATGAAAATGATGCTGAAGACCTAATCCTATCACCATTTCTTTTTCGTTGAAGGGTCTTGAATCCACAAAAACTTAAATGACCATATCATAAATGCCACAAAAAAAAACTATAATTTCAACCATTCCATTAAAGATCATATTTCCAATCTTCAATAAAAACAATGTATTTAGACTCGTATGCACAATAATAATAGTTTCTCCAATAGAACCATAAATATAACGAACTCACTTTTGACTAGTAATTACATAATCATTGTCTTACAATTGATTAGTACTTGACAAATTACTTTTTAAATCAATAACATAAATAATTGTAAAGATTATTTATACATAATCATTTACTATTTTTATTTCAATTTTACTTTTTTTTCCTATGATATTCACAATAGAATTGATATTAATAGTTATTATATAATAGAAATATTTGTTTAAATAAAGAACTAAAGATATACTTCCACACATATGATTATTGTAGCTTGTATTCACATATCAAAAATCATAATCTTGTTTTTGATTAGCAGGAATAGTCATCAACAAAGTTTTCACTTTCTTCATGTTAGCAATATTGGATTGATCTTTCTTTTCTATGCAAATAGATAACCTAAAATAATATTTAGAATGATGGTATCTAAATTTATGATATATAAAACACTACTTTGGTTTTGTCAAAATGTTGATCCAAACATCTATTTTTGTTATGAGATTGTTCATCATTAGCTTTGTAATATTTATTATTATTTACATTACATTGTTCTCCCTTTCATTTGCTTCTACTTCTATCACTCCCTCACAAGTATGACAACATTTGATCCAATAAATATTGAAGTCATTAAAGGTTGTTCCTTTGAAGTTGAACTTTAGTTCATCTTTTATTCGTGAACTAACAAGTGACGTTGTAATTTCATCAAGAAAGAGTGCATTTATATATTTTGATTCTTCAATTAAACCTACAACATAGTCAAATTTTGGTATCGAAGAACATAATATTTTTTCCACAATGCTAAAAAATTTCATCTTCTCTCCATGAAATTATATTTTGTTGCTCATCTCTATCATCCTAGATAAAAGTTGGTCATAGATTCATCATCTTTTATTTCTAGAGTTTTAAAATATTATTTTAGTGCTTGAAGTTATGCACACTTCACTCTAGTAAAGCCTTGGAATGTTATTTTAATGAAATTTTAAATATCCTTGGATGCTTCTTTACTAATAATTTATTCCAGGATGACATGATCAATTACCTAAAAATGATACTTTTTTAGTTTCAAATCTTGTAGATTTCTCTCATCCAACTCTTTTTTTGGACTTCTATTGAGATAGTATTTGCAATTGGTTTTGCAATTTCATATTCAATAATTAGCCAATATTTATTACTATTAAAAATTCTCCATTAGCAAATGCCAAAAGTCATAGTGACCATCAAAACTTGAGATTGATACCTAAATAAAGTTAGAACATGAAGACATTGTTTTCTACACAAATAAAATTTTGAGGGAAAATAATTACAAATATTTTGGATCAAAAAGGAACACAAATTTCCTCTAATACAACTATAGTTGCGATAACTTATCCTACAAAATTGAAGATGATTGAAGCTATGCACGGAATTAAAACTAGGTATTTCCTTGCTCAAATATATTTGAAACATAAAAAGAACACTTCCATAAGCATTATCATCATGATTAAACAGAGAATTATGAGATTTCAAATTCTCTGTCAATGGTATCGGGAGAAATTGTTTCAGCTTTACTATGCATGAATTTGTTAAAGTTTTAAATATATTTCAAAGGAAAACCAAAAAAAGTAGTTCTAAACTCTGTTGACTTATTTGAACATTGAGATTATTTGTATTATAGGTTGTGATAATGTGTTTTGATTGATTTTATTTAATGGGTATAAATTTAAGTTTAAATTTTGATTTGGATATAATTTTTTTCTGTAAATCTTAAGAAAATCACTACCAATGATGGTTCCCATGATGGATGTCATGATAATCAATAATGCTAGAGAAGTTCTTCGACAAAACCATATATGGTGGTTGTCGTGGATATAGACAATGCCAAGGAATATGACTATTATCGATGATGCTATCTATGGTGGTTGTCATGGAGATCAACAATGTCAGAGAAGATGACTATCACTAGTGATGTCATCTGTGGTGGTGGGCATTATGATCGATAGCATTGGAAATGATGGTTGTCACCGACGATGCTATCTATGGTAGTCATCATGGTGATCAAAAATATTGGAGAAGATGATTGTCACTAGTTTTTTTTTTTTTTGATAAATAAAAATGCACTATCAAAAATTCTTTACATTCTATGTCATAGGCAACAACTTGTGTTTCTTATGAAAAACAATAAACATCTCAATTTGAATTTTTCTAATAATAAAATCTACATCATTAGCTTTTGATTCATGGAACCGCCTGTTCCTCTCTTTCCAGATATGATAGACAACCGCTGCAAACGTAGCTTTTCGGAGGTTGTTTTCCACAGTGTTGGCTTCATGCATCTTTATTAATAATCTGAACCCCATAGGTATCGAGAAGATGTTCCCGTTCAGCTTAGCCCAACCTTGAGAAACTTCCAGAATATATCTTGTAAATACACAATTAAAGAAAAGATGGTTGAAAGATTCTGTTAACCCGCAGAATTCACAACATTTGTTTGTAGGCGTGACGTATTTATCTCTGGTCCATAGCTTGCCCTGTTTTGCAATCTAGAGGTTTGCTGCATGTTTTGGAATACGGTTTTTAAACCATATGAGGTTTGCCTAGGATTTACTTCTTTTGGATTGAGAATCTGCAAGAAAATGGTAGGATTTGCATACAATTCTGCCCTTCTCACCCCATTCTTTTAGCAATAGTTCTGCAGCTTCCTTGGATCCAGCTTTATGTACTAGGATATCTCTAACAGAGATCAGATTTTTCCAAAACGGCGTGTCCTCCTTTGAGCTTTGTGCTACCCAAATGTTAACACCATTTAAGTAAAAATGGTGAATCCATTTGATCCAGAGGGAGTCTTCCTTCTTATTAATTCTCCAAAGTGTTTTAATGAAAAATGCTTTATTCCATATAAATATATTTAGAAGACCAAGACCTCCAAGGTGGATAGGTAGACATACTTTCTCCCAAGATGCTTTAGGTCTATATCTACCATGTGGTTTGGCACCCCATAGAAATCTTCTACATGCTCCCTCTATAAATTTAATGATGTACGAGGGAATTAGAAAAACCGAAAACCAGTATCCCTCGATTCCTTGTACCACTGTACGGAGGAGCTCTAACCTGCTCACAAGGGAGAGCAGTTTTCCAGCCCATTGATGTATCGCTGATGTGATTTTGGCAAGAAGTACAGAAAATTGCAAGGAGATAAGACGGCTGGACGATAAAGGAACGCCCAGAAACGTGAAGGGAAGGTTACCTTCCATAAAGCCTGCATTTTCAATTATTTTCCTCTTAATCTCCTCCCTTACTCCTCCAAAGAAGATATTCGTTTTGGAGGAGTTTACGCATAACCCGGAGACACTTGTAAACTCATGCAATGTGTTCAATATAATGGAAGTAGAGTTTATATCGCCTTTTGAGAAAAATATTAGATCGTCCGCATACATCAAATGGGATATCTTAAAAGAAGCACAACCGGGATGGTAAGAGAACCGATCCATGGAGGCGAATTTCCTGGAAAGATATTCCATACAAATAGCAAACAAGTATGGCGACAATGGGTCCCCTTGTCTAAGACCACGGTGGCCTTTAAAAAAACCATGAAGCTGGCCGTTTATTGATATCGAGTACGAAGTAGTGCTAATGCACTCGTATACAGTCTGTGTGAACTGTTTTGGAAAGTTGAGGCTATTTAGGACTTCAATAAGAAAGGTCCAATCCACCGTATCAAATGCCTTTTGAATGTCAATTTTGAAGAAGCATCGGGCAGAAATTCTTTTGCGGGAATATTTCCTTATAAGGCTTTGAGCTAAAAGGAAATTATCGGAAATTAGGCGCTCCTTGATAAAGGCACTTTGAGTAGGGCAGATAATACGGTCCAGAACCCGCTGAAGACGTGATGCAATTAATTTGGAGATAATTTTATACAAGACGTTACAACAAGAGATGGGACGGTAATCATTAACGGAAGATGCATGGGAAGATTTCGGTATTAAGACAATATACGCATGGTTTATTTGCCTCAACATCTTTTTGCAAAGGAAGAAACTCTTAATTGCTTTAATGATGTCAGATCCAATATATTGCCATGATGCTCGGAAGAATTCAGCTGTAAAGCCGTCTGGTCCGGGCGATTTAGAGACACCCATAGAGAATACCACGTTTTTGATTTCTTCGGATGAGAAAGAAAGATCAAGAAGAAGGTGATCCTCATCTTTTAGTCTTGGACCATTATCCATTATGCTCTCATCAATATGTTTTCTGGGCGTTGATTTGCCTAGAAGGTCTTTGAAATATGAAACAAAAGTATCCACGATCTCATTCTTGGAGGTCGAGTAGAGCCCTTTATCATTGATAATTGTAACAATTTTATTCTTTTGTATCCTGGAGTTAGTTAATGCATAGAAAAATTTAGTGCATTTATCACTCTCTTTAAGATATTTAATCTTAGCTTTCTGCCTAAGGAATGAGAGTTCAAACTCTTCAAGTTTTCTTAGGCAGATTTTCTGCTGGATTTCCTCCATTTTGAGCTCTGGCCGGGGATGAGAGAGAAGTTCCTCTTGGGTCGCCTTTAAGGTTTCTATTGCTCGGCTAACTCTCATACTAATATGACTGAAATGTCGGTCATTAAGCTTCTTCAAGGATCTTTTAGAAATCTCAATTTTACTGCTATTTGAAACATCAGAGATCCGGATACTTTGTTTTTCCAGCTATTTTGTATTAGCGGGCCAAATTCTTCATGAGACGTCCACATGTTACAGAATTTAAAAGGAATTAGTTGCCCTTTGTCTGCGTGTTCCGTGGACATCAAGACCAAACAATGATCCGAGTAAGCTCCAGGGACTAAGAATTTTACATGGCTGTCAATTTGCAGGTTTGACCACTCATTATTCGCCATAGCTCTATCGAGTTTGCTGGAAACTTTTCCATTTGTCCAGGTAAAAAAACTACCGGAGGGAAGATCTTCCATTCCAATATATGTAAGGCAATCTAGGGCATCATGGCATTCGTAATTAGAGACAATTCTGCCCCCCACTCTCTCTAGACCAGATAGGGGAGAGTTGAGATCCCCTATAAGGACCCAGGGGGAAGGGGTTAAGCCTATATCTATTAGCTCCTTCCATAAACTTCTTCTAGAAACCACCGTATGTAGATCATATATAATAGACAGTCTAAAATCTAAGTGTTTTTCCTTGTCCGTCACTTGAAGCGAAATGAGTTGGGCTGCACTAGCCAAAACATTAATACCAGTAGTTTGAGGATCCCATAATATCAAGATCCTTCCATATTTGTAAGATGCGAAATTATCAACTACATTGAACTTTTTGAATTTAGTTCGCATGAGCCAGTTTAATTTATCGCTACAGAGCTTGGCTTCTGAGATCGCGAAAATATCGATGGAGTAAGCCTGGATTAGCCTTAGCACCTCCTTATGTTTGAGGGGACTATTGAACCCTCTAAGATTCCAATAAGCTATTCGCATAAATAGATAGGAACAGTCACATTATCGATAAAATGTCTATTGAGATGGGGGTAGGAGTACCCGTAGAGACAGAGCCCTTATAACCACCCTTTCTACCAGATTCCGAAGATGATAGTTCCTCCAGCATTGTAGAGATAAGCCCTTGATCCCTCATCTCCCCGATTACATCATGCATATATACAAAATTTTCCCTACCCTTACATGAGTATTCTACCCTTACATATTGAATCACCACTTTCTTAATCCAGCATGTAGAAAAAGACCTATCTGCCCAATGCAAGAGAACTAGGACAATCCTAATATTAAGACGCCATAAATCAACATAGCAAACATTTTCAAAGGAAGATCCAGTGAGTCCAACAAGGCACAATTCAACCAGTTTTGACCGAATTGTCTCAAAAAAAAACAGGCCATAAGACCAGTCTTTTTAATTTATTAAAACATTCCCAGACCAAATGAAGAAGGTCTGAGATTTTGTAGCACACACTACCCTTTGACGCACGCCTATTCCATTCCTAGAGGTGCCCTCACCTCTCCCCAATAACCCTTTAATAACCATACCATAGAGGGGTAAAAACACCTCTTCCAGCCACCAAAACTCCAACAACAAAGAACCTCCAAAGAAGAAAAAAAAACAACAAATAGAATACAAGAGGCTCCATCATTCCGAGCCTCTACATTTCTTCTAGGCAGGTCCATAAGGTAGGAGGGCCTTTGACCTTCTGTTCCTTGTACTTAGCTTTATTTCTGAGATTAAGAGAAGGACCTTCTCTTATCCCCAGATCCCTCCTCCTTGTTTTGGCTTTAACCGTAGTAAAACCTTCAGCATCCTGGTCTGCACTTGTTGGTACAGCTTTTAAATCTGCCTGCAATGTAAGGGAAACTATTGGGTACTGACCTTCTGAGGAGCAAGATTTTCTGGATCTCTCGGCAGCACTCCTTCTGGAAGGGGATCCAGTGACTGGTTCCACTAATTCTTTTTCTGCTGTATGAGGAATTTCGGAAGCATACTCAGTGGGAGAGCAATCTCTATCCAGGGGGGTTGCAACATTATTGGTTTCCGTTGGCTTTTCATCTTGAACTTTTGCTTTGCGACAGGCATTAATGGAGTGACCAAAAACACAGTAGTTATAACAGTATAGGGGTAAGTTTTCATAGATGACGGATTGACTAATATTAGAACCATCCGGGAATTCCAGCAAAAATTCATCCACTAGGTTGCTTCCTAGATCAATTTCAACAAGAACCCTAGCGAATGTAATTTTTGATATATTCATTGTGAGTTTATTCATGTGGAGGGGTCGACCGATACAGCTCGCCGCCTTGCTAAGACCTATAGGGTTCCATAGGTGTAGAGGGAAGTCAGGCAGCTTAACCCATATAGGGATTTTTGCCATTTCTTTAAGTCCGTAATGAAATCCAACAGGAAGGGGCTTAACGTAAAGAGGACGCCCAAATACCAAATAAGGACCAGAGCTAAGTATACGGTCTCTATTCATTGAGTTACCAAAGCGGAAAACAAGCCATCCGCTAGGATGCTGAATTATTTGTGGGGATATTTTCCAAAAAACTTCCATAAACTTCCTCAAAGAGGGGAGGCCAGGGCTCCTAGTAACGAAATACCCAACTAAACAATTGTCCCAATATTCACGGAGCAAATCATTTTCAACATATATTGCTTTACCTTGCTGAGCAGGGGGAATGTATTCAAGCTTAGAAGAATTTGCAAGCTCTCTGTTTCCAGCAAACAAACTGCTCCACGGGGATTTATTTTTGCCGAACATTTTAGGAGGTTTATTCTCCTTGTTTTTGTGTGACAGAATTGCCTCAAGTGGAGCTTTTAGATTGCCTTCATTCTGAGACAAGTATGTTTGGGTATCTTCATCTATATTAAGATTTCCATCCAGTTTATTCTTAATGAGGCTATTATAAGAGTTATCATTTGCCGAGGAGATTTCATCCTTAGTCGAGGTACTGGCTAACAGCTGCTTCTTACCACGCATACCCAAATTAACACATTCCTTATTCAGATCATTCGAGATATTCGGGAACATAACATTATTACTCGAGTCGCAAGATGGAGTATTCTCGGTTTGAAGCAATTCATCATTAATTTTTAAACTTAGATTTAGGTTTGGTAACACTGCATTATCATTTTCCAATTCTAGAGAGTTATCATTCGCAAACATAGAAGAAGAGGTTTTCGGTACAGATTCATCTTGTTGAGTATTCGGGAGGGAGAATTCATTAGAGTTTTCAATCGAGAACTTACCATAAATAATACGACGATTGTCGCCATCATCAACCACCAATTCGGTTGCTGAATGATCATTTTCGGAGCAAAGGAGGAGATGTTTTCGGATCCTCTTCGAGGGGAGCTGACCAGGCGCGACGGCGGATTCATCATAAGGACTTAGGTTTTTTTCGGCCTTCTCGTCGATATTAAGTGTGTCGGGCGGTCCCAACATACTTATATATATAAATGGAAATTTGGCCGAATAGATCCTAACTAAGCAATCTCACCTCCATTACACTTAATCAAGCTTAATAACTAAGCTGAAATTCAAGATCTAGACAAGATGTGGCAGAAAACCGGGAGGAGAGAAGTGAGAGGATTTAGGGTAAAGCTAGCTCTATGTTATCTTTGTTAGATGATTGTCACTAGTGATACAATGTGTGGTGGTTGTTGTGGAGATTGGAAATACCAGAGAATATGACTATTCACTAGCGATGTCACTTATGGAGGTTATCATGCCGCATGAACAATGACAAAAGTGATAATTATCATTGGCAATGTTAACAATGATGGTAGACAGTCAATAGTGGTGGAATTTGTGGTACCCTTGAGCCAAAAAAGATACAAATAATAGAATTCATAATGGAAGAACTAGGAGATGGCTAAATTCACAGTGGAAGACCCATATGATAGTAGAGTTTATGGCAAATAGTAGCAAAGTGCACGACCGATATCTGAAAATGAAATATATTCTATATTTGTTAAATTATAGACACTAGCTCAAACCATTATAATGGTAAAACTAGGCAGATTATGCTCGATTTAGGGCACTAACATAATTCTTGAAAAAGTCTTAGGTTGTAAGTCCAAAACCCAAATAGTTGAGGTATTCAATTCATATATACATAAATCCTAGTTATTATGTATTTGTGGCATGGAAATATGTGTGAGACAAAATTATTTGTGACATAGAATTATGTGTGACATGAAAATGTGAAGATGGCATGGAAATGTGAAGATGGCATGGAAATGTGAAGATGCCATAAAAATGTTTATATTATGGAATGAGTATATATATGTTGTCATGACATGTATGTATAGGCATGAAAAATAGTATGATAATTTTGGGTTAAAAAAATACACATTTTTATTAAATAAAAATCATCAAATTTTAAAATATCTAAGTGGGCGAGAGAATTCATTAAATAAATCCTATAGTCTCCACCATTGATTTGAAAGATATGCAACTCAATTAGCATGTTGGTCTTGATAATTTTTCTCTATTAGACAATATGCTTATAGATATACTCAACACACACAACTATGAGATAACTCTATTGATTGCTTAAATTACTCACTTAAATATTCAAAAGATTTATTTGAGAATCAATTGGTTTAAAATTAGGTAATGGTTTATAATTAGCTAAAATAATAACATAATCTCTATCTGAGCCACTACTATTAATTGTAGGACCAACAAAAAGTCATCAATTTAATTTTTTTTGGCACAGTCACTTCATAGATAGCAAGATTAATAGGAATTAGCATGTCTAAACAAATAATGAATAATAGACATCTTCTCATCAAGACATGATATTCATGATGTACTAGACTAATAACGAATTCATTCAAGAATCATTGGAGGGAATTCATTCTTGCCATATAATTCAAACTAATAAGCTCATTATAATTTTTTGTGGAAAAATATTTTTTCAACCCATTTTCCATTATACTTAAAGAGAATAAACTCGATTGAATCAATTATATTTATTGAAAAAAAAATCATAACATTGTCCTAACTATTGAGAACAACAAATTTGTACTCATATATATACACATGGATAAACCTCAAAATGGGGGCAACTAGTGAGAAAGCCAAGTCTTATTAGAAATGGGTAAAGGGTGATGACATGTCTATATATTAAATTTTCAAGATGATTAGTCTTTTGAATGAACTAGAGATCATTAGAGTTGAGATTGATGTGAATTCTTAAGTTAATATTATTCTTCAATCGCTATTTGACTCCTAAAAGCAATTCTATATGAATTATAATACGAATAGACTTCTTTGGAACTTGATACAATTACTTAGAGAATTAGTATCGATTGAAAGTATTATCATGAAACTATTTGGAGTATTCATGGCTAAAATAACTTCTAAATTAAAAGGAAAGATGAAGAAAATTTAGAAACATACTCAAGTTCCACTGAAAGCTCATAAGTTATAAGTGGGAGTCAAAAGCTTAAATGAAAATATTTTCACTACAAATAGTCAGGACACTAGAAGAAGCGGTGTCTAATTTATCTCAACAAAATAAATAATTAAGGTAAATCTAAATTACTAGTAGTTGAAGCATGTTTGGCAGTGGTAATAATGAATATATGGTGTGTAGATATGAGTGTCACTAATTATTTCTACAATTCTTTGTAGTAGTTTCGAAAAACTAAATAACTAAGTAATGGTGAGATTGATTTTCACATGAGAAATAGTACCAAGGTAGTGCCTATTGCTGTGAGAGATTGCATGCTTCATTTTGAGAGAAATAATTTTCAAAATTTTAAAATATTATCTTTGTGTACTTTTGATTGAAAGAAAATTAATTTCAATTTCTAGTTTAGTCAAAAATGAATTCTCTTTTTTATTCAATGATTTTATAACAATTTACTTAAATAAAAAGATTATTTGTTCTTGCACTTTAAAATACAACCTTTATATTTTTAAATTTGTTAATGTTTTACTAAAACAATATGATTCAAATAGCATCAACACCTCATCAAATAAAAGAAAACATTCTTCTAATATGAACCAAACCTATCTCTGTACTTATGCCTAAGTCATATAAATCTAAACTGGATTTCAAGATTGGTTAAAGATGAACATTTGGATTCATTGAGGGTGAAAATGTTAGTAGCATACGAATCTTGCTTATAAGGAAAAATAACTAAACAGACCCTTGTGGGCAAATGCTTTAGGGCCAAATAGATACTAGAATTAGTTCATTCTGATACAAGTGATGGCTATCCAATAAAGATGTGGTTTTGAGTACTTAATTATGTTTGTTGATAATTATTCGAGATATAGATATATTTATTTTATAAGTTGTAAGTCTAATACCGCTGAGAAATTTAACGAGTAGAGAACATAAATGGAGAACTATCACAATAAATATATCAAAATACTATGATCTATTCACTATGGAGAGTACCTCTTTATCGCCTAGGGGCTACGTGTTGAATTAAGGAATTACATCCTAGTTGTTTGCACATGGTACTTCATATCATAATGATATGATAAAAAGATAAAATGACTTTTATTGATATGGTCAGGTCAATAATGAAACCCAAATATGCCTAATTTTTTCTATGGATATGTGTTAGAAACAACTTATATTTTGAATTTGGTTCCATTTAAATCAGTACCTACAACACCAACCAAATTATGGACCAGGCATAAGCACATTCTAAAACACATATTATTGTGAGATTACCTAACATATGTGTTAAAAAAAAGACAAATGAGTAGGAAAAAAAGTTAATTTCTTAGTGTGATATCATAGAGGGACTAAAGGTAGTTTATTTTATAATCCAGATGATAAGGTTATTGTTAGCACCAATGCTCAATTCTTAAACTAAGACTATATAGAAAACAACAAGCCTAAAAGTAGAATTGGTCTAAAGACATTAAGAGGAGATAAGCCAGTCAACACTCCTTCAATAACAGAAGGAACACCACATGATGACATCTTTGATATCTCATTGCCTTATCATAATGAGAGAGGTGTTCATAATAGTATTGATATTGAACCATGTGAGCCTATCATTGATGTGTATATAGTACAACTAGAAGACAATGGTCATTAAAGTTCACAAGGATCGGTATATACATTATATGTCACTGAAAGTATATAACAAATAGGAGTGTCTCATCATAGTGAGAAGGTTATTATTAAACCTACATGATATATACTCTTGAGATAGTCTTATGACATAATTCTTGATTAGTTAGATACTAATTTTTAAAACTATGATGAAACACTTTTAGATAGAGATACAGAACATTGTCAAAGGGCAATAAAATTAGAAATGCATCAATGCAATCAAATCATGTATGAAATCTTTTGGAACCATTTGTAGGAATAAAACCCATAGTGTATGTAGATCTATATAAATGAGAGAGGGATAGATGAGGGGTAGATATTAATTTTTGCCGGTAACCATGTTGAAGTCAATTTAGATTATCTTCTCCATTACAACTCATTATGACTATAGGATTTGACAAATAAACATGAAGATATATTTATGAATGGATATCTTGAAAAATATATTTATATGATACAATCAAATGGTTTCATAGAAAGAGGTCAACAACACATATTGTGTGAGGGCATGTTTGATAAATTGAAAAAATTAAGTACTGAATTTTATAAGTGTTTAATTTGTATTGTAAAAATGTTTGATAAGTTACTGAAATTTGAATGCTGAAGATAAATATATTGTTTGATAACTGTAAATACTGAATACTAAAAATTATGTATTTTACATATTTACCCTTATTATTATTGTATTGCATATTATCCAAAATAAATAGAGTTTCTAATAATATTTTATTTTTCACTATAATTATTAATTATTATTTAAAAGAAAATCACTAGATGCATATCCATAAATAAATCATAATATCCAAAAAAAAGACAAATATTTTTTAAAAATAACTAATAGAATCTAAACTTTTTAAAACAATCCAAACTTTTAATATAAAAATAAAAATTAATGAACAACTAGTTAATTTGTTATTTCGTCTCTTAAATTAATCATGAAAGAGGATTAGGGTTAGGGTTTGAGGTGGAGAGAAAGGAGGAGGAGAAGATAGATTCACAAATTGAACTGTAATGTGAATGAGAAAATGAAAAAGAAATGAAAAAAAAGGACAAAATGGTCACTTAAAAAAATTGTTGAAAAAATTCTACATTCAACGATAAGTAGGCCTCTACCTACTTATTATTTTCAAAGATTTTTCATTTAAAATTTTCAATTAAGAGATCCATAAAACTTAATGGTTTATCAAATTTAAAACTTAAAGGTTTATCAAAAGGACAAATTAACACATTAAAAATTTAAAACCATTGAAAATTTTTAATTTTAATGGTTTGAAAAAATTCAATGGTTTATCAAACAGGCCCTAAGTGGACTAAGTCTATTTATGGACCGAAATAGACATCTAGATTTTGAAATATTTGCTTTTATCAAGCCATTAAGTCTCATGGCTTTGATCAATATTAGGATGAGTATTGTACGTATATAAAGAGGAGTGATAACAATATGATAATTCTGTCTTAATATATGATATATTTAGGAAAAGCTACTTACATTCTTAGCATTAAGCTTTTGAAAGATAGCGGACAAAAAATATTAGGGTTGTCTTAAGCTATTTATATTGATTATATATTGACTCATTTTAGTATGTAAGATTCAAAGAAATATTTTCTTATTTTCAAACAGGAATCATTCATTCAAAAGATTAGTGTCCCAAAATATCCAATGAGATAGATAAAATGAAGATTACACATGATATTTATTTTTATATAGGCATGATAAACAAATATCAATCTTACCTATGACATGAATATTGGACATAAATAAAATATATAATTAATTACCAAAATAGGACTTGAGATTATATATTAGTATACCGAGTAGAAAATCTTATACCTATTGGGTATATAGACTTGGATTTTCAATTAGATAATGAATTTAGAAATTTTAATTTAGATAGTGTATTTATCTTGGGAATTATAGCCATAAAATGGAGGAGTATCAAACTATCTTGTATTGCTAATTCCACCATGGAGGCTGAGAATGGTACACCTTAAAAGGCAGTCAAAGAAGCTACATGGCTCAGAAATATTCTAACGAATCTAGGGGCCATCCTTTCTATGTAATTGTCTATAACATTTTATTGTGATTATAGTCGAGTAGTTACAAATTCAAAAAACCCTAGAACCCATAAGAAGGCAAACCATATCTCTTATTATCTAATAAGAGATATTGTGAAAAGAAGAGATATAATAATGACAAAAATAACATTGACAGATAATTTAGCAGATCCTTATACATAGATCCTTCTAGCGAAAGCATTTGATAGATACGTGGAAGAGATGAAAGTTAGACGTGTGACATAATAACTTTAGTCTAAGTGAGAGATTAATATAACTATTTTATACTAAAAGTTATTAAAAATTATTTTCTTGATTTATATCTTCTTATTATTTTAATAATAGATTTTACACATAGTTGTATTCGTAAAAAAATGCATTTGTCTCTTATTTTACTTTTAGATGTTTCAGTGTAATAGATTGAATTACACATAGAAGATCGATTCATTGATAGTTGTGGAATACAAGTTCACTATTTATAATCTATATATTACTAGATATTCTATAAGTAAGATTATAATTATAGATTTAGCAGGTCTATCTTGATTATTATAAATAGTAAAGTTGTAACTTTTAGTACTAGTATACTTGAGTGTATTGAAATGCACCAACACAATGTGATTATTTTCCACTAACTTGTAAAATAAAATATATCATAGTTATTGTAAACATTATTACTCTTATTATTGAAGTAGTTATTATTTACGTGCTTTTACTAATAGTTATTTTGATCCATAAAGAGTGAGATATAGAAATTAATCTAACAACTTTATGAATTGGATAACTTTATCAAGCGCACAGTGCATATTGATTGCTATTTGAATTCACGTCCTATAAAAAAAGTCGATGATACCCCCCTTAAGAAAGCTTATAAGTTTTTGTATTGTCAAATCTTAAGAGTAAATTTTAATCTGACAATTCAAATTAATTAAGTGGAAAGTATCATGAAAACAACTAGAGATTGATTGAATTAGATTATCAGCGATGTGATTCAATCAATTAATATCTATAATCTTAATTTGAGAAGTTTAATCAGTGTTTTGTAATAAATTATATAAAATATTTTGAATAAATGAGGAAGTATAATTTTAATTCTGTAGTTATATGAATTGTAATTAATATAAATTATTGTATGAAATAATTTTTATCAAAAGTCAAACTTTTTATTTAGGTTGGGATCTCTTTTGTAGCCTTATTCGGATGCTATATAAGTAATAAAATTATTTATTTATTTTAGTATATACATGTAAAAATATATAATCGAAATAGTTAATTTAATTATTATCAAAAGTAATTTAACATATTACATGTATATACTAAATAATCTAATTAATTATACATCATGAAATATATGCAGTATATATAAAATACACATCATGATGTATATGCCATACATATAAAAAATATTTCATGATATATATGATATGATATGATGATGTGACATGTTAATTGAAATCATTAAATTTTAATTATTTTTTATTTGATATATTTTTATTTAAATCCTAAATTATGAGTTTTTTTTAATTATTTTTAAAAAATGAACATTTTTCAAAAATTTCTCAAAATATGTAATGCATATGTCAAAGTTGAACTCATTGTTCATCGTTATATATGTCAATTGGATTTACTAATGAACTCAGGTTTCTCAGAGGTGTCAAACGGGCCGGGCCGGGTCGGCAGGGCCTTAATTTTTTGACCACGAGCGTGCGGCAGTGCCGGGCCAGGCACGGTTTAAAATAGCCGTGCCTAGCCTGGCCCGCTCGGGCTTGCCTGCCCGAGCGGTTCGAGATACAAAGGACCTCGGGTCGGGTCTGTTTCGACCCGACCCGCGGTCTTTTTTGAGGGAGGGGCCATCGTGGGGTCGGGCTCACGGTACGCCCGGCACCGGACAAAGGTCGCAGAAACCGTTTCTGCCTTCTAAATCTAAAATGGATAAAGGCTTGTAGAAGGAAGCTTCCAAGTGAGCGCGGAAAGCAGCACGGCTAAGGTCGCAGAAAATCCAAATGTACCCGAGCCTCGCCCAGAACAAGCACCAACGGACTCAGCGACGATGCGAGGGCACTGCAATGGGAGCAATTGTGCTCGATCTCCATCCCGGCGTCGGAATCGGTCCCTTTTCACTGGGTAACAACTCCTTTTCTCGACCGAATTTAAAGCACTGTCAGGTCGGAATCGGTTATCACAAATTGGGAAAAAGGGTGTTAAAACTTGGATAATATTCAAAAAACTGCAAATTCAACAGTGTGAGGAGTGATGAAAGCTTTAAAATGACTTGCTCTGGGATGCAACTCCGCTCCAGTTATTTTTCAAGTGATGGTGTGTTTGTGTTTCCTCAAAATCCCTTTCCTCAGCTCAGCAAAAAAAATGTCACAATTTTAAGTTAGAAATTGTCCGTGGAGTCCTGCTTTACCATTTTCAACTCAACAATATCTTCTTTAGGCCACAAGAAGAGTCATGAGTCATGAGTCATGATTTTGTTCAAGTTTGAAAATGAGTACAATTATATATTAATATGTTCAGGACATAGGTAATTTGAGAACTCATTATTTTCTTGGAGAAGATGTATGTGAGTTAAATTTTTAGTAGGTAGATAAGCGAGTTTATCAAGATCATTATAAATTAATGTGGAAAATATAATAAAGAATAATAGAAATTAACTTCAAACAATAACATAATTCAACAAAAGTTAACTAAATTAAACTTAAAATTCAATACATAAAATACCCCTATATAGGAGGTAAAATAATTGTGATATTCCACATGAGTTGAGTGCTCTTATCAAAAAAGAAAACTAAGAAGAAAATTGCAAAAAAGCAAAGAGAAAGTAAAAGTATAAAACTACAACACCTCCTCTCAAATTGGTGCATGAAAGTTCAAAATACTGAGATTGAAAGAGAAACCAATCATAATACAATTTGAAACAACCAAATATTAGACTTGTTTTATATTAATGAAGCTGATAATAATGGGGAAACAAATTAAGATAGCATATGGTGTTCTCTTGGGTGATAAAATAGAAGATCATCTGTTTCCCAAATGAGCAAACTTCAATTGCACGAGGTTTATTATAAACATGTAGTTGCACAAGTACTAGGAGAGGATTTACGGCGAAGGGTGGCCCATGACTCATTTGTCTGATGGGGCAAGAAGTGGTCTAGATGGTTTTGGGTTATAAGAGGGTTAATGTGGCTGAAATTGCAATGATGAGGGCATGATAAGTCACTCATTAGGAACTTGATCATGATTAAATGGATGTTGCTACATTCTTCACTCAATAAGTACAATATATTTCATGGCATTTATCACAAATGATATCTCCAAGTGATTTATATGAAATATTCTTACGACATCATTTTGTTCATTTGCCTTCATTTGTCCAAGCATGGTAGTCTCTTCTCTAATACCTTCAACTCCCCATCCAACAATTGTCAGACCATCAATCATGGTGGTGTGAAAATTCGCGGCTACCTCACTATTTGAATTACCAAGGTTGCTCATAGCAATATGCACTTCAAACCTCATTTTTTTTTTAAATTTTGGATTTGAAATAATATTTTTCTTCTTTGTGTTTAATTTATATGGGATCACAAGGCTTTATTATGTTGGGATTAATGGAAATGCTGTAAAGGCTGAAATTTTCTAATAAGAGGAACAACTTCTTCCAACTATTTCTCATCTTCTTATTTACTAACCTTAACTTGGATTATAAACTCTACAGCCACGTGATCATTAAAATCAACAAGATTCAAAGAAAGATCAAGCCAAAATCATCTAAAAATATAGCATTATGTTGATCTTTGCAAATAGGTGATCATTAGCGTGTCTTCATCATCCACAAAAATGCCCAAAGATTGAAGTACCCTCTTAGTTAGCTTTTGATTATATTCAAAAAAGTAACAAGCTGAATGTCATCATTTTTTTTCTAGAATAAATGACATAATAATTTTTATTGAGGAAAAATCTTGTTTTAAATGATAATCGTTTATTTTATATAAAAAATATTGAAATATTTTAGTAATAAGGGAGTTACATTATAGATTAAGTATCAATATACAATATTTTAATTTTGCTAACATTTTTAGAGACTTATTGAATATGTCAGTTAAATTTTAAAAGGATGAAATTATTAGCCTGAATATTTTTTTCAGCATGTATTCATCATATGTGGGTTAAATATTGTTATTCCTTTTATTTCATAAATGTAAGTAACTACATATATTATGACATAAACATTGGAATATTTACAGAGTATCCATTATTAGTGATTCTAAAAGTGGAGCCAGTACACTAGAACAATGAGTAGTTTTTGGTATTGCATGAAAGTATTTAACTTTTCATAAACACCATTCAATATATTAAAGAACACAAGTAGATTTTTTATAGCATACAGTACAATATCAATTTAATTTGTATCTTTAATAAGTTGTTTAAGCTGTGCATCTAAATACCTCATCAAAAATGTACTATTGAAATATATGGTAAAAATGGGGTATTCTCAAATTAGAAATTAGGATTTTTTAAATTGAAAATAAAATTTGGACTAAATATCAAATTGGAGAACCAAAATTAGGTTTTATCAAATTTAACCATCACAATTGAGTTATGTTCCTTCAAATTAGGGTTTTTAGGGCTTGATTGAATTGAGGTTTTGGTTTCTTGATTTTTAAACCTTAAACATTCTAATATGTGTTTTGCCAAATTTGAATCTCAAATAAATGTCATTGAAAAAAGTAAAGAAAATCAAACCCACTGGTTAAAGTGGGGGAAATTTTGAAACCATTATTATTAGGAGTGTCAAATGGGCTGCGCTGGGTTAAACGATTATGAGTTAAACAGGTGATGAGTGAAAAACATGTCAACTAGTATACAACATGTTTAATAAATGAATAAAAAATCAAAACACGGACATGAATCGTTTAATAAATAGATAACACGACACGACTCATTTAACACGTCTAATTTTAACATGTTGGGTTGGATCGGGTTGGGTTAAAATGATAAACTATTCATCTGATCTATTTACCTATTTATCACATGTTTGACCTATTTTATATGGTAAATTACTCGTTTAATCATTTATCCATTTATTTAAACGAGTAAACGGGTTAGCATGTCTCGCCCGAGCATGACCTATTTATTAAACGTGTTAAACGGGTTGACTTGTTTATCACTTGAATCTGTTTAGGTCTCATCTAAACTCATTTAATTAATAGTTAATCATGTCGATTAATCGTGTCGTGTTGAATTTTGATAGGTCTACTTACTATTGTTGCAATTCCAATGATAGTCACAAGCAAGCCTCGGGTTTTGATGTGCTAATTAACACAAAGTGGCGTGTAACAGGCTTGTGATCGATTCCTTTATTATGTTTTTTTGGTTTTTATTGTTCTTTTTTATTGCACTTAGAGGGTGTGTTATAATTGGGGTGGCGTACAATAGGTACGACCCAATTCTTTAGAGTTTACAATGCTAATTTATAAATACATTTTCATAGTCTTGTTTCATAGGATATGACTTTGATACTATGTTAAAAATTATTTGAAATAAAATAAATAGAAATAAATATTAACTTTAAACAACACAATATAATAAAAAACAACTTAATTCAACTTATCTTAACTTGATATATAAATATTTATTATATAGGGTGCAAACTGACCGAGACAGCCCATATGAGTTGGATCCTATCCTCAAAAAGAAAATAAAACAAAAATAACAAAAAGATTAACGAGAAGTTAAAACATTAAACTCCAACAAAGGTAAAAAGGAATTTATATTGTTATGATTTATGTTATTTTATTTTTTATTTGTATTTACTTTATATTATGAATCAAAATATCTAATATATGAGTTGCTTCAATTTAATATCAATATTATATATTCATTATACATTCACATATGTATTAATACATGCATGTTTACATGTATATAAGAGCCAAACATTAGGTAGAGGAAGTGAACCTTGGTGAATCAGAGCAAGAGAGGCATGCATTGTAACAATATGGTGCATGCTTGTTTACATGTGTACTAGTGCATGTGTGTGTACAATGTGTTTGAGAGAGGATGCACAAACATGCAATAGTAGTCGCAAGGCACATATCCACTATGGGTGGTGGTGAGTGCATAATGTTGATGCCACTATGGTGACTTGAACTGTCCAGCAACTATGGAGTAAAAGTGCATGTGTGTGTGTGTGTGTGGTGATAGTGCACCATGGAATCAATGAAGGTGCACGCATATGTGGCGTGCATGAATTATGGATTATAGGTATAGGCATGCACGGTAGTAAGTGCATGATAATGCATTGTGGGTGTAATGAAGGTGCAGACGTGCAGTGCATGCTTTTGTGGTGGGAAGAAAGTGTGCAAAAAAGGTGGTGCACGTGCACAAAGTGACAGGGAAGTATAAGTGCAATACGCACACTAATTGTGGATGATTCATTTACTTTTCTATGGCGTGATGTATATTTATTTATGTACGAAGGGAGTTAAGATCTTGATTTTTATTTTATGGAAGCTTGAGCATAAAAATTATATACATTGGACTATAGAAGTTTGATCATGATTCTTTAGTGAGATGCTAATGAGTTTCTTGATGAATGTATCTCCTAGTATTGATACGAAAGAGACATGATTATTGATTATCACGTGTAAATCTATCAAGTTAGAGTTGATTTCAGTCTTTTCATTTTGTACTTTATGCAATATTTTATAATAGTTAAAAATATTATCATACTTATCATAGTTGACACACATATATAATGTGATTTCATAGTTTATTAGATTGAAGTTAGAGAATCTTAAGAGTTTGAATTGGTCATTATTTACTTTACTTATTTCACTTTCATTCAACTTCTTGCACAACTCTTGAAGGTTTTATTATTATAGGTTGTTGTGTCTGATAGAGTGAGACAAATGGTGACTTTTGGTATGATATTTTTGTACTCATTAACGTATAGCTTTTTAATAGTTTGAAACTAAACCTTGGGTGATCGTAAGTTTTTCACTAGATCAGAGTTTCATTACTATCAATTTCGTATATATGAGACAAACTTAGACTTAATAAAGAGAAACCTCATTTAGCATGTGTTGATAATTGAGTGAGTACAAGTCATGGTTGATGTAGAGATAAGTGAGTATTAGTTAAATGCACATACTGTAAGATGATGAGTTATACAAGAGAGAATTATCGATAGTTGTTTTAAAATATGAGACTGAGAGTACTATATATTATTGAAGGGGACAAACTGACTACCCGAGTTTTTCATTGATCTTTGCAAAATTCTCCATTTGTAACTATTAATAGAGAGGAATATATAAAATTTTTTGTTGGTAAATCGGCAATGATACTTCTTGGACCTTGATATTCATGCATTATAAATTTTTTTACTCATCTTTTTTATTTTAAACTCATGAGTGATCAACTCATGAGCTAACAATCATATTATAAGTAATTGCTATTTTTTATTTTTTATTTCATACTTACTTGATATTGTATTTGCCAAAGGCGAGACATCAAAAGTCCTTGGTTATGATAGTTTATTTTTTTATTTGTTTCATGTGTTATGTCTATTCCTAGTTACTTAATTTTTTTTCGAGTTATATTTTTAACTAACTTAATTCGACTCAAGAGATTATAATCACATTATAAGTAATTATTTTTTTATTACTTTTTTTTTATTTATTAGATATTGTACTAGTAAATGATAAATAATTAAAAATTCTTGGTTATGATAATATTTAGTTTGGTTTTTTATTTTTTTATGTGCTCTATTTATTTTTAATTTCCTAATTAATTTTATTTATGTGAGTTATATTCATAGGTAATTTAATTCTGATTTGGTTATCTCTTTTATTGATATTTATTTATAAATATTTAAAAATTTTAAGAAAGATTTTTTTTATGATTGGACAAGATAATATATAACCATTGGCACGATAGTCTAATTGGCAAAGATAATGGATGTTTTTACCTTGGGGTCATAAGTTTGATCTCCAAGGATACATGATACTCTCCATACTGTTTGTAAGTGGAATTATCATGTTGTTAGTACTTGCTCCAACCTCAGGGTCTCAAGGCCAATATATGAGTTAAGGGATATTTTGAGTTGGGTTTGGGGGATGAGGAATAAAAAATATATAAAAAGCAAGGTAACCTATGTGTTTTTAGTTTTACAATAGGACATGACGCTAAATCCCTAAGTATTATTTATTAATTGATAGTCACCTATTTTGAATCACATATATATGTTATAATTTTTTTTATCTTATTAGAGGAGCTAAGATGACAGATTAATCTTGTATATTAGTTGAGAATCACACAATTCAAAGAGAAATATAATTTCAAATGATAAATATTGAGAGACTGATATTTTTTTGAGATAAAGGTTGTCTACTATAAGAAAGAGTTTGTATTCTCAAAATGAATGTATGCAGTTAATATTATTGGAGTGGTGGGCCTATATGAGTATGTACTTGTAGATGCACTAATTGAGGCATGTATTAACTTCTTGTCTGCTACAAGTTTTTCAATTGATTTAATTATATATAAGAGAATCGTATGAAATATTAAATATTTGATTATAAATAAAATAGATATATATTACACAGTATAATTATTTATTTTTTAGATTCTTCACGATAAGTATACCTAAAAGTCTGAGATTGAGAGATAACTCAGTCTCAGATTTTTTGCTTGATTTATTTTTTATCTGATTCAATATTTAGTTAATTCTATAATAATTATTCTTTTTAATTTTTGGAGAGTTTTGAGTAATGGGGAAAATTTTCACATATTGAATTAGAATCTTGATAATCAATTAAAAATTTTTAAACTTGTTCAAAATAATCTTTAATCATGATGATTAAAAAGAAAAAAATGAATATGAGAAAAAATATTCATCTTATATGTTATTTTGCTTTTAAAATTGGGTAGTTATTGAGATAGTAGCTTGAGGTGAGCATTTAAGATATTATATTTGTTTTATTGTATTTTAATTTGTACTTAATGAGTTCGATGTTTATTGAAAATTTTCTTAATATAAAGAGTGCTCTATCTTTTTTGTTTTTTTATTTTATATATTTGTGATTCATGAATAATCAACCAGGTGTTTTTTTTTTCCTCAACATTTTATTATCATTATACATAATCATGTCATTAATTAATATAGCTCTGCTAATGATGAAAGAATAAATTTTCTAAAAAAATAATTCATAAATAATAAATCCTTGTCAATACGATATAGTGGTTGATCTCATCGTATTGTTTGGTCTTTTTTATTTTTTTGAAAAATTTATGCAATGATTTGTAGGAATGCCAATTTGCGAAGCTTTTGCGCAAGTAGAGAAGCAACCTAACATTTATGATGTTATCCACGTAAAATACTATGATGAGGTTTGGATTCTTTTTGAGCTTTGATTAGTAAGTTTTTGTTGGAGAAATTAATTTATTTATGTTGGAGATCGAACCAATTTTGCCTTCATAAATGTGCTGTCATTATGGTAACTGCTCATCAATCTTCTTAAATTTAGGATCCTCTTAAGCTTGATATTGTTATTAGCATTCCTGATCATGGATTTCATCTTCGATTTGATCCCTGGTCTCAGGTACCTGTGTCATAATATTTAGTTTCCTCTTGTGCTTCTCCTTCAAAGTGATGTATTGTTACATACATTAAAAAAAAGCAGAAAATTATTGTGCCTTTCATGGGCTGATTTTCATTTTTTTTTTCTTTTGTGCAACATGCTTCATCATGCTCATTTACACCATTTATTTGTTCATAAATTGGTGTTATGACTGATCATGGTTGTTCTTCACTTTTAACTCTGAGTTAGAGATTAAGGCTGATAGAAATTTTTGATGTGAAAAGGCTTCAAATGCGCTATGCTACATCCCTAATTGGGTATGTTATATTTTTAAATATCATATTTGTCTCTTGTTTTATAATTGTTCTTTATATATATGTACGCATGCATCATTGAATTTTGCGTATCAATGTTGATGCAGGGGACCATCTGCTTTAGCTACTTTTGTAGCAGTGTATGCGCTTTTTGGCCCAACATTTCCTGGAATCTATGACAAAGGCAGAGGAGTATACACTTTATTTTATCCTGTATGTGTTTGTTAAAAATTTGACCCTTATATAGTTGTTTTCTTTAGTCTATCACATCTGTAGCTTATTTAATGAGTGCTCTATCTACAGGGTCTGTCTTTTGCATTTCCAATTCCCTGCCAGTATGCGGATTGTTGTCATGTTGGACAAGGTAATGCATTTCGCACATGATTTTGCTTTTATATTCTAAGAAGCATGATTTGTTTCTACTTGTTAGAGGCCACCCAAATCAATATAAAATTGTTCTTATTGATCTCATCCTAGTCATCATCATTATTAAAGTATATTCCTATTATAATTGAGATCTATGTATATAAATTTCAATTTTTTAAATAAAATTAATGCATTATTGTTTATTATTTCCATTCAACTTTTTTAATTACCTATCTCTTTGTCTATGTTCTTTTAGAACTTATTAATCCAAGTAATAAATTTTAGTCCTTGTTGACATCTTTATGTTATTTGATCTATACTAGAATTTTTTTTTCTCGAATTACTTTGTAGAAGCACTCGAAGGGCTTCAAGTACTTCAATGGTATTATTGTGTTTGTGGATATACTTATACACATATGTAGCTTTCATCATTCTATTTGTCATAAGCTAAATAAAAAATACTTTATCCTTTACATATGTAATTGCAACATTATACCGAAGAAAGTTATCAATGCAGGGTGTCATCATTATAATTTTCCATAGTTCTCCAATAAAATGGTGTTGTTTGGTAGTGTTTTCTATTTTTGTCAAAAGGAATTTAGTGATTATTTTTCTCTTATAATGTTTTGACTTTTTTCTTTTTTTTTCTATATAGTTTGTTTGCATGCTTTATTAGTCAATTGTGCATGTGGATATGAGTTATTTTAAAAAGATAGTTCAAAAAACTTAATAGTTCCTTGCGTGTTGTTTCTTACATTTGAATTTATGTTCAATATTTTTATTTTAGCTCATTAAGCTGAGTACCAGGAATTAAGGATTGTCTTCCATTGTATTTTATCTGCATATTTATTCTTGTCTTTGGAATTGATGTTAAATTGTATTTATTTTGTATGTTTTTCATCTTTAATCTATTTATTCTAGATCTAATTTATATGTTTTATATCGTATTAAGATGAATTATTATTTAAATTGTAATTCATTATATGTGTTTTTTCATTAATTTAATTAGTGTTGTCATTGTTGTCGTGTTGATGTGAGTGATATTTTTTTAAATTTTTTGTATTATCGACACATCTTTATATATTTTAATTATTTTTAAATTGAGTAAGGTTTTTGTAAGTTATTTAATGATATTATGATCTATTTTCTAATTAATATCTAACAGTTCTTATTTGATTGAACTTCACTGCTCTTCCATTTATATCAATGTTTTTTGGAGATATATGGGCTCTATTCAAGCACCTCAACTAGTGTGATATTTGTAATGTAGTTCAAGTTGATTCATTTGTAGCTTGATTGTTTTTCTTTGACATTTGTTCAAACTTTGTTCTTCTATATTAATTTGTTGAGTCACTTATTTAATCATTTTATCTTCTAGAGATCATTGATGAACCTTCAAGGTCTTTATGAAGTCATATGCTAGTTGATTTTGTTGTAGGAAATGTGAGTTATAATAATAATCTCATTGTGAATCTTCTCTTTGATGAAGAAATAGTACATGTTTATGCTTGAATATCCTAGACTGCTTAGAGAAAATTAAATTAAATTGAGATTTCTTCAAGAACTTTGTGAAGATAGCTGATAGTTGATTAGCGATAGGAATGTGAAGTATAATAATAGATTTTTCTTAAATTTCTCTTTGATGAAGAAATAATCTACATTTATATCTTTTATTTGATGGTGAAATATAAGATTGAAAGTTATTTGTATCGTTGCCTGACTATTATAGTTGAGAGTAGTATAAGAAGAAAGTAGGTACCCGATTTCCTCGAGGTGTCTGATCTAAATTATCTCACATGTTATTATTGTTATCATCTCGAACTATATTTTTGTACTAGATCTTAAAATTATTATTTTTCTCTTATTTTTTTTTTTAAAAAATAAGATTATTTCAATGAAAGTTACAAATGGTTATAGTTGATCTCCTCTTAGTACAAGTTGGAATTATACTCGAATTTGAAAATTTAGCTAGCTATAAAATACATGTGATTGCTGAAAGAAATCTAGGTAATTATGTTATGAAGAATCTATAAAATGACTAATTATATAGATTGCAATAATTATATATCATTTAATAATATTGAGATAATCATTCCTAAGTTTCTCGTATATATAGTATAGTTAAGCAAGGGAGATGCATTATATAAGAAATTAGTATTTTGCTTAATTAGAATATCCATTGAAGCACAACTCAAAAAAATAACCTCTATAAGAGTATTAATCACATATTTTTTTATGTGATAAATAAATAGACAAATAGATAGATTGATAGTTGAATTTATAGATAGACAGACAATTAGGTAAATAGACATATAGACAGATAGACGTATATTCCCAATAAAGTATCTGAACCTCTGAGATTTTTTTAATATAATTGTGATAGAAGATATTTATTGAGTAGTAATTTTTAACTTATTATCTTTAGTAATAAAAATATCTTTCACGGACACAATAAGAATGATCAACTAACCATCTAAGTTTTTCCAAAAAAATAAAAGAAATTTGTAACATGTGGAAATGAAAAGATGTGATGACTAGGGAAAATCTCATAAACTAAGCCATCAATGTTAGATTCAAGTCATATAGTATCTTCTACAATCTATAAATTAAGTTTACTTGTGTGACTTAATCTTGGTGGTTGCTCTATATTTATCTCATTTTCAAGATTATCCTGAAAATATTATTTTACATATTTAACTAGTATAATATTAATTAGTGAGACATCATTAGTGATATAATAATTCATATGGTGATCATGTTAGCTATTAGAGAGAAAATATCATGATGATGATAATCCATATGAAACGGTTGAGTGAACCTCCACCTCCCCATAAATTTTGTATTATGGTGGTCTACTTTCTCATCTAGATTAATCTTTATAGTAAATACCTATTTGTAATTAATAATAGATCTTTTTTGAAAGTTAAAGTACTGGTTCCAATGTCATTTTTGGAGTGAATGACATATCTTTATACATGATTTAATGTCATTATGAGTGAGATACTATTTCAGAAGAAAAAGTAACTATCTTGATACCGTTAGAGATAATATAAAAGAAGTAAAAAAAAGAGAACTTGAGTACGACAATATCAATGAAAATTGGCAATGAATTTAACTTTTTTTTTTCGAAGAGCAATCACAAAAATCAATGTCAGAAGAATTAACTATAAAATCATATGATTTCTTGGGAAATTTTTCTTTGTTTTTAATAAGTTGTATATGTTTCATTCTCATAGTATAAATTCTAAATCTTAGATTGTCAAATCTCTTAGTTTTCTGCTTATCATTAGCTGGAATTGGAATAGATTCGTGGATTCGAAGGAGATTTTCTCTCCTGGTAAATCTCACATCCTCTAGAACTAACTTCAAATATACTTGTTAGTACATATGATGATTTTATAAAAATAATATCATATTCTAGACCAACAAGCTCATATATAATTGATGAGTCTCTCTATCTCCTGATTAGAAATCCAAGTGGGATTGTAGAGAACTAAAAAAATTGAATAAATTTTGTTGTATTTTTATGTATTATTATTATTAGACTCGCTTAAAAATGAGTCGTATTATTAAAATTTAAATTCAACACTCATTAATAATTTATTAGATTCTAGTGAATAATATTTATATTATTATTGGGTACTTGAGTAACCATGAAAGTCGCATTTCAATGCTCTAGGTGTCATCTTTTTCTAATCATAGAAAAGATCATGAATAAATCAAGTATTCTCAAAGATTATAGGAGTCAAGTTAAATAATCTTTCATTATGATACATGTTATAAAAGGCAACATGAGGAAAAAAATATAAAAAAAGATATTCAGTTGACGATTTAGTTTGCATTTAATATTATTTTTTTTGCAAAAATAATATTAAAACATTTCTAACAAATAAGAGAATTCAAATAATCATAATCAAATATTTATTTTTTTTATAATCAAATTCTGTGCTGGAACTCTAGCCAACATGTTTTCTAATTCAACGCGACTCTTGTTTTTTTATATTTTTAGTAAATTGTTTTTATTTTTTAATGAAATAATTAAAAAATAAAATAAATTGCTTTTGGGTTTTATATTTTCTATCTCATATGTCTAAGTATATTAGATCAAATAACTTATTGATCATATAAATTTGACCTACAGGATAAAAAGTTCTGATATAATTTGTTAATTTACATACCTCACGCTATAGCATGGAGACATCTTTAACTTTAGTTTCCAGTATTCTCAATTTGACCATTAATGAATGATCCCGTTGAGGATAAATAAATAGTAGATCAAAAGGACTCAAACATTTAGTGTGATAACTTGTTGTAGATGTAAGAACGCATATGTCATTCTGCTTAGTTTCAAAGAATTTCTTTGTCAAATTCTTTTGATCTAATAAACAATATAAGTGAAAGTAAAAATAAAATCAAAGTTGAGTTGTCCTGAAAGATAGTTCACAGAATAAATAATAACCTAAATAATCATGAATAATAGAACACAAAAAAAATAAAAAATAAAACACTGAGCTGAATGTTGTAATAAGCAATAACCAATAATTTTGGATAAACTACCATTGACTAGTATAATATTTAGTAAACAAGAAGAAAAAATAATAAAGTAGAACTAAAAAATAAATTATAAAATTATTAATACATGAAGATTTTAAAGTGTATTATGTTATATATTCCTCCCAAGTGAGGATCATGGATGAAGAACTATGTGAGAATCTTAGATGGCTCTAGTAGTTGACTTGTTCCTTTAACTATTTGTAGTGCTTTTTCTGTCTCATTTATGGAAGTATCTCTCAATAACTATCTCTAGTATTATTTTTTTTTGTATAGTATGTATATTGAACTGAGACTCTCATATCCATGCTTTTATTATACAAAAAATACTTCCCTGGCTACTAATACATGCACTTGCCTTCTTCACCAATGCACCTACAATGCACTCACACAGTGCATTGTTGTGTACTTACTGCCGCACACTGCACTGCTGACTGCTCACATCGACACAATGGGCATCAACGGTGAGCCTTAAACTAGAGGTGTGTTAGTTGCATGTCATTTTTTCTTTCATGCTCATGCAGTACATTCCCAATTATGAGAATCATGTTGTATTATGTTACTTTGAATCTAGTTATTTTAAATAAATAAAATATATTAAGATAAATTATTATTTTATTTCATTATGCAAAATATTTATGTTCTAGTCTGAGTTTATGTATATCTCTTATATCTTATTTTTTGATGAATGAATAATTTTTTTTTTTATTGTATTCTTTCTCATGATTAATTAAAATCTATTATGTTTTATTTTTTTTTTTTATTTTTTTACTATATTGTATAATGGATGAGAGCATCCAACATGTAAGCTGTTCTAATCAAATGAACTTATTTATGGCTTCTCATGTACATATTTAATTTGTGAGTCTTCATTTTGGTGTTCGAGGTGTTTTTTTAGTATTAGTGTTTTATATGATATCAGAGTCAAAATCCTAGGGGTGCAAACTATAAAAATTCTAGAGAGAGAGGGCATGTGTATTATAATAACATAGTGCATGTGACACTGCATGCAACACTGCATGCACATGTGCAATTGATGAACAATGAAGAAGATGCATGTTCCAATTATGTGTATGCATCTTCATTGTCCCACTCCCACTACGGCCATGCTTTTGGTTGTGTGCAAAGCATTGTTTTGGTGTAGTTGTAGTGTGCAATGTGATGAGTTGCGTGGAGTGTGTGTGCTAGTGGTGAAGATAGGGATTCATTAGTGTCCAATATATTATTTTGGAGTAGCAATTTTTGGTTGGTGTGGTATATTGTTTCGAAGCAGCTAGGGTTTTATGCAAACTAATTGTTTATTTTTTATTTTTTATTGTATAATAGTGTATACCATGGTATGTGATGTTTATTGGATTGTTTGTGATTTATTATGAAGTATATTAAATTCATAATTATTATTTTATGTAAATTTGGGAATCAACGTTACTTATAGTGAGCAACAAGAATCATGACATCATTATTTAGTTCGAAGATACTGAATTACCAGATAAATAAATTATCTATCGGTAAGATGAGAGAGAAGTGACTATTGGCGGACTTCTACTTTATGATTGATTTATTTTTGTACATCCTATCACAAGCCAAGTGGATAATAATGTATCTTTATTTAAAGAATTTTAATCACATAATAGGAGGCATGCTAATTATTAATTATAAAAATATACTATAATTTCTATCATGCATACGAAACTAGTATGATTAGTAATTATTCTGATCTAGTACATTTAGGCGTACAATAATCTAGTAGAAATGATATCCAAATAAAGTTTAAGTATTTTATTATTATTTTATTAATATTTATTTATGATTTATATGAGTTTTTTTTTTATTTCTAAATCATAATTTTTTTTATTTTTTTGTTATTTCATAAAATAATAAAGAATCAATTTAATAAAAAAATAAAAAAAATAAAAATATGATAAAATATTTATCAGATAGTTTTAACTCTTATAATATGAATCATAATATTATACATCATATTTCCTGTGCTGATATATCACCTAAAATAAAATTATAGAAAGAAAAAATAAATATTTGGCTAAGATAACTCGAACACTCCTATTTGATAAGAGTGTTCTAAAATATTTTTGGTGAGATATGATATTAATCATAAATATTAATTTATTTATTTCTTATATCCTTTTAGATTTTATATGTTTGAGATAGATTATTTAGCATGTATCATAATTTTTGGAAATATTTATTTTATTCATATTTTTTTTAACAAAATAAGATAATATTCAGGATCTCGAGATATATCTTAATTGGTTATTCTAGTATCTAAAAAGAATACAATTATTTTTTACTAGAATTTATTAAGTATTTTAGTGAGTATTGGTATTCTATTTTTTGAGCAATATCTATTTTTCTAGCAATTCTAGGAAGAGGTACATATGGAGTAATCACGTGAGTTTTGATCAGTATAGTCTGTTGTAATTTGCAGATTTTAAAAGATATTATATGGTCTGAATTAGTCAGTAAGAACTTGGTTTGTGAGATTTTCCCTGACAATTATCTCGATTAGTTTACACATCACACGTGTATATTTTTAATTTTTTTTTATTTTTTTAGAAAAATTTTGATGACATGATGATTTTATTTGTTATGTATGTGAATGATATTTTGATTATGAAATATGTAATAAAATGAAAATTGCGAATGCCAATCATAGAAGGAAGAAGAGCCGAATAATTTAGAGTGATATTGTAAATATTATCATTATCATCATAAATATATTTTTTTTATAATTGGGGTTGGATATATATATATATATTAGTTTTCTAAATTATATAATATTGCTAAAAAAATAATTAACCACTATTTATAATGATTTGATCACATTATAAGAATAATTTTGATTGTTATAGCTTGGATAAACTAGAGTTACATTGTAACTATCATTATTATTATAAAAATATTTTTGTAATATAATCGGGTTAGAGATATACATTTTAATTTTATAAATAATATAATATTGCTAAAAAATTTATTAATCAATATTTATGAGTGACATTCTAAATTTTATCATCTTAATCATTAAAATATATTTCTAACATAATTAAGGTCGTACATACAAATTTTAGTTTTCTAAATAATATAATATTATTAAGAAATAATTAACTAATATCTGTGATGATTGGATTTAGCGGTCTCAGGATTGGATGTTTGACTGCTAATTTGTCGGTATAATTTATGCAGTGGAACTTCCTCTTGAGTTTCCCGATGGAACAACACCAGTTACAAGCCGTGTGTTTTTATATGATAGTTCTACGGATAAGAAGGTTGGCATCGGTTCTTTAATGGACAAGGCTTCAGTTCCTACATTACCCACCGGTAGCTTCTACATGGAAGAGGTGCACGTGAAGGTTTGAACTCTTATTAAATTCAAATATTAAAAAAAAAATAAATAAAAAATACAAATTTAGGAAGTGATGCCTCTTTTTATTTTTATTTTTTTGTTTAACGTTGGCTTATTCTTAACATCTTCCTAGATTTGAACTCTTTAATTTTTGTAGGTTGGGGAAGAAATATATTTTTCCGCTGGTGGGCAACACGTGCCTTTTGGTGCATCCCCACAGGTATTGCTAGTTTTGTTTGCTATTATTAGATAATAGTTAATGTTCCAAAAAGAAAAAGATAATAATCTGAGACATTTTATGATAGGGTTCATGTTCCTCTAACATAATGAATCACGTAATATTAGAAATGAAGATTATGAAAGTCATATTTAGTATACAAGGCTCTCGCTTAGGTATGTGATCTTAGAGAGATTAATATTTTGACAATGTTATTCTCTAGAAAGTCAGAGATGTTGTATCTGATGAGTCTCGAACTCTAGATAAGTAGTTTATGAACGAAGTTATTTGTCATCATACCGATAGAAGTGTCAATTGGTTTAGGAGGCCCGGGCTCAGCACGAAGCCTTGCCTGGCTCGACACGACTCGGGTGCCTGACACCTGGGCACTACACAGGCGACACATGACTGGGGATGGCCCGCCGATGCATGATGGGTGACGACGGCGCGCTATCTAATTCTCAATTCTAGGTTTAGAATTATCTTAACCTAGAATCGGCCCGAAACCAAGTTGATTTCGGGTAGTGGTCCGTACGGGCATGAAAAAAAATAGGCCGTGCTAGCTGGGCATGGCCTGTTTGACACCTGTATATACTGAAGCATAACCTCTAATATATATAAAGATTTTCTAAGTGATCAATTATTACAATAATATTATTACTTAAATGTTCTTATTTAAAGTTCTTATGAAGATAATTTAAAATATCTATAAGATACTTTTGGATAAAAACACTGCATCTGATATGTTAATGTTTGTGTAATCATACACATGAATGTGTCAGAAATATTATAAAAATGATAATTAGTTTTTTTACCAAATTATCTATAGCATATGTCATTTAAAATTCATGAAGATAATTAATTTTTTTAATGATAAAAGGAAGAATAGTTGTGAAAAAGTTATAGAAGTCATTTGAAATTACAAAAATAACCTCCTTATTTTCTTATTTGGAATTTTGGATATTAATCTTTTATCGACATGAATACTCTTGGAAGTTATCAATTATTTATTTATGTACTTTTTGAAAGAAATATTTATTTTAATAAGAAAAACATGAGGGCATTTTTGTCAATAAATGATTATTTTTGAAGAAATAAAAGGTGAGATACTATATTTACAAATCTTGCTTGTTTTTTTTTTTCATTCTAATTAGTGAATCAAATAAGTAAGTACTAATTAAAATTAGTTTGTAGGTATAATTGACATGTAATAAGAACGGTGAAATAGAAAAGTATTAGTAAATGTGAACACAATGGTAAGATAATGGATTTAAAGGCTGAAAAGAAATTAACACCTGCAAAATTTATAATTTAAACGAGAAATACTTAATTTCAAAATTAGCTGGAGACTTGTCGAGTGTCTGATAAAAAACTCAAAATGCAGTGGTTTTCTTTTGAACAAAAAATTGCATTTTCTAAAGAAATTGTTGGTTTATAAAAAATCCATATTTTTTGAAAAATTCGCTGCCTTTGAAAAATGCAATTTCTTTCAAAAATTCATGATTTTCAAAAATAAAATGGTGATTAATTTTCTATAAATGGCGTGTTTTTCAAAATTCGTGCTTCTTTTATGGATGCCAAAACAAAAAATTGATTTTTTTGCATTTTATTAAATTATCGATGATATATATGTAACCATAAAGCTTATTGAATTACCTACAACTGTATTTTGGTATTTTTCTAGAATATATCAATAATAAATACATTGATGCTAATTAAATATTTTAATAGTATATTATTAGGCATTTTATAAATATTACTTGAATAATTATCTTGTATTTGTAAATTATTATTATTTTTTTTGTGATATTTCTCATACTCGTGAGATGTAATTTGAAAAGTGCATATATGTATATACCAATCGCATGATAGTTGAGTTGGTTGGATGCATAACTTAGAACTTATGGGTTGCGAGTTCAAATCCCACCAATTACCCTCTACAGCTTGGATGAGGTTGCCATGCCTTTTCCCAAGGTTCAGGCTAGCCCTCCACCCAATTGGTCGTGGGTTCCACCTGGTAACAATATATATATATATGTGTGTGTGTGTGTGTGTGTGTTTGTTTGTTTGTTAATATAGTGTTTTCTCGAGCCAGATTGTCATTTAGAACAGCATCTCCACTAGTTGGATTACACGTGTCGTGAGTATATATACATATACATATATATATATATATACACACATACATATATATATATACATACATATATACATACATATATATATATATATATATATATATATATATATATATATATATATATATATCAATGCATGTGGTTAAAATATCAATAATGAATATCTTCAAGTTTCATTTTCCATGCAGGATGTATGGAGCGATTTAGGTCGTCCTTGTGGAATTCATCAAAAGCAGGTACTAGTAGCTTTTTCCTCTTGAGAATAGGCATAGCTATTAAAGGTGTGCTCATGGTTTTTTTTTTTAATTATTTATTATCTAATTAATAAAATATTGTTTATCATTATATATTAAGAAATAACTTAAATTATTTTAAATTATTTTGTATTCTCTTGCTCACCCTAAATCCTAAACCCTAAACCCACTCGCATGGGTTGATTCACATAGTAGGATATATTTTTTGTTTAATTTTTATTATTTTATTCTCGATAATTAAATACGCTTATATATAGAAAAGAAAATCACGTGATAACGATATGGAATGGTTATTTGATGAACATCGTAATTGCTCAGGTGGATCAAATGGTGATCCATTCCTCTTCGGATACTCGCCCGAAGACAACTATTTGTGGCGACTACTTCTACAATTATTATTCTCGTGGGTTGGACATCTTATTTGACGGCCAGGTATGTGTCATCTAATGAGTCACATCAAAATTGAAATTTAAATAAGCGAGTAGAATATTATTGATAATTCTAATGAAATAAAGTATTAAAAATTAATATAAAAAGGACTGAGAGAATAATACCTGCATGGTATGAATAGAATAAAAATTAAAATTCTTATGTCAAAAATAATTTTTGAAGATGAATTTATTCTTGTAATTTTTGTCAATTAATTATTGATAAAAGTATGATCTATAAAAATTTAAAATATTAATACCCGATAGATGCAATAGTTGTACAAATTTCTTAGTATGACATCGAAAATTATAATTTTGTGACAAAATAATTATTTTTGCCAAAAAAAAAAAAAAAAAAGAGAGACTCGTTTCATGATTAATGATTATTTTTAAAAAAAATTGGGTTTTAAAAGAGTCGTTTATCTAGCTGATTATTTTTTATTAACATAATTGGGTTTTAAAAAAATTGTCGATTAATGATTATTTTTTAATATAATTTCATGTTTTATTAACATTTTTTATTTCATGCATGATTAAAAAGATGTACATGGGTAGCACGATCTACAAGAGCTAGACATAGTCACGATGATAATTTTATAATGTTAAAATAAAATTGTGTTATAGTGAACTTATCTTTTATTTTCCCTTTTAGCCCCTCTGAATTTCTCATCATCAAACCATGTTTTCCATAGTAAAAAAAATAAAAATAAAATAAAAATAAAATAAAAATAAAATAATAATAAAATAATAATAAAATAATAATAAAATAATAATAAAATAAAAATAAAATAAAAAAATAAAAATAAAATAAAATAAAAAAAAACCATATTTTCTATAGTATTGGTGCTTGTCATATGTTATTGTGATTATTTATTATTTTTATTAAAATCTCGAAACACACACACACAAGTGATGTGATGATGATGTTTGTGTTGCAGACTCATAAAATTAAAAAGTTTCTCTTGCATACAAACTACCCTGGCCATGCAGATTTTAATTTGTATGTGAAGTGCAACTTCATGCTAGAAGGTAGAGTGCATGTTTTCGTGCCTTGTGTGTCTTCAAAGGTTAGCTTGATGATCCCCATGCGACAAGCAATGCTTTGATTTATTCGCATGTGTTCTTTCTGAAGGGAATGCATCTGAAAGCAGCATCATCACGCCAAGCACTAAATGGGAAGAAGTGAAGGTGAAGTGTATTCATTAATCATTCCTATCTCAACTGTGTTGAGAAGCCTGCCTAATTCATTCATCCACATTATATATATATATATATAGGTTATGCTTGGGGAATGTGGTCCAGCAGCCATACAAACCCAAGGTTCTGCCAGCAATCCTTTTGGATCTACATTCGTCTATGGCTACCCGAATGTTGCCTTCGAGGTGATGAAGAATGGTTACATTGCAACCGTCACCCTCTTCCAGACATGATACCAAACCTTTGCTTAGCTTGGTAAAATTATTGCTTCTAGTTGAAGAGCTGTTTGATTTTTATAACAAAACTTTGATATGTTCATGTAATTCGATTGTAGCTATTGTTTATACGATGCATATTGGCAGGTATAGCAGCGTAACTATAAGCATAACATTGGGTTGTCTTCCTTTTGATCTGTTTTACAGAAATTTTCATCATGTTGTAGCTCTGTTGCTGACATTCTTAGCAGATTTGAAAAATTATGGCTTCTGGTTGGAGATTTGCTTGTTTTTTATTACAAAGCTTGTACATGTTCATGTAATTTCATAGTAATTGTTGTTTATAAGAAGTGTATTGGCACTTATAGCAGCGTAACTATATGCGTAACATTGGGTCGTCTTACATTCTTGGCAGATTGGTAAAAATATGGCTCCTACGTGAAGTTTTGTTTATATTTTATCACAAACTTTGATGTGTTGGTGTAACTTCATTGTGTGACTAATGTTTATGAGATGTGTATTGGCATGTATCACAGCGTAACTATAGGCATAACACTGGCTTGACGTCCATTTGATGTGTGGTTGGAAAATGTTGTTGCTTTGTTGTTACTTACATTGCTCTAGCAGCTCTATACATAAAAAGTAGAGAATGCCCACAGTAGCATGTAAGTAATTAGTGAGGTGGTGACTTCAAAGCTCCTTAGTTCTCGCACCATTGGCAAAGGGGGAATCCCAGAGACCATCAGGAATGTTGCCAGCAGCCATGAGAGGACGAAAGCTCCAACCCTGAACAAGAGCAACAAAGAGGGTACGTTTTTAGATTCAAAACTTGAAAAAACACAGCACCAAGCTCAGTCAGAAAACAGCTCTGCAGACGCACCCATAGACCACGGCTCTGATCTTTTGCTTGTGCCGATTGTGGGTAAAATATATGGTTGCCAAGAAGGAAATTGCAACTTGAAAGGTGGGGCCTTCTTCAGTTGGAAAGAGGAGAGACAGAGCTGCGAGGGCCAGAAAAGTAATGGAAGTTTTCAGAACGAATTTCATGGGTGGGGCTTCGAACCTCTGTGTGAGAGCACGCATCAGAGCATTATCAGGCTTCGATGATTTCTCAAGCAGCTTCTGTTTCGTGTTGCCTGCTGCGTTCCTCCTTTCATGAAACTTGTGCAGAAGTATTTGCTGGTAGGCTGCTTCGATTGCCTCCACACTTTGTTTGTGCCAACTGTATTTATGAACAAAGTACTGCCTTGCTGCTTGAATTTCATCTTCTGAAGCATCCTCGCTTATTCCAAGCCGCTTGTATGGATTCCACACTCTAATCCGAGGAAATATTGCTGTAGATAGATACGGTGAATATATATGATATATAACAATTTATATAATGTATTAAACATGATGTCATGTCCTGGTGCGATCACAAGCTTCTTCATTCAAAAAAGTTGATCTCATATTCAAAACTCACAAGGCACTATCCCTCTGATTCTTATAAATAATATTATAAAGACATTCATCTTTTATAGGCCTGAAGTTGAGAGGGGAACTTTGTACATAAGGTATGATTAAAAAGATATGCTCCTACCTTATAACATCTCAACAAACCTATTTAAAATAGCTACTCAAAATATATTAAAATACTATATTAATTTTAACTAAGAACATCTCCAAAAGGCTAAATTAATCTCATCCCTTAGTTATTTTAGATAATTTTTTCTTAAAAATTCACTTCAAAAGACTAGTTATTTGGCTAGCTATTTCTCACGACCCTTATTTGGCTATATGTTTTTCATAGCCAAATGAGAACTATTAGAAATAGCTAGCAAAATAGCTAATTTTTTGAAAAATTTTTAGAAAAACATTATCTAAAATAATTAAAGGTAGAGATTTATTGAGCCTCTTAGAGATGCTCTTATATGATATTTTTTATAGCATATAATACTAAAGTTATATAGTACATTATATTTTATTCATCTAGGCATGTAACATGCTTGCATATAGTTAATTTAATAAAACATACATCTCGATTAAATCTAACTAAATGGAAAAAAAAAATCAAAGTTTATATAGAAATATGTTATTTTATATTTTATACAATTCATTTAATTTAAAGATTCTAGTGCATCAACATAAAGATCATACCTAGTGCATGAGACTCTCACAAGATATGGGATATTAATATCTTGAAACTTTTATCTCTAAAAATTAGATAGATTATGAGCCTTGAACACATGCTTACCATACTTATTGTAAAACATTGAGAGAATATGTCTAATAAGTATTGAACCTGAGACCTATCATACTTAGACAAATATACTTATTATCACATAAACACATGACCTCCAATACATTTATGCAACACAAATATTTCACAAAAATATGTAAGTAAACACACACACACACACACACAAAAGATATAATTTGTTTGTATTTATGTAATCACACACTATCATAATTATGTGTGTGTGTGTGTGATCATTTGTAGCTCAATATAGCAGTTATAACCAATGATAAAAATTTCTGATATATCTACAAATTTTAAGTATCGATATATTCATTAAGACCGATATATCTATCCTTGATTGATGCTCACATACAAATACACACCAATATATCTTCGATATATCCGATATATCTGTAAAATCCAAGTATCGATATATCCGTATCATAATTATATGTGTGTGTAATCATTTGTAGCTCAATATAACAGTTACCACCAATGATAAAAATTTCTGATATATCCACCGATATATCTCCGATATATTCATTAAGACCGATATATCTATCCTTGATTGATGCTTATATACAAATACACACCGATATATCTTCAATATATCCGATATATCCATAAAATCCAAGTATCAATATATTCGTATCATAATTATGTGTGTGTGTGTGTGTGTGATCATTTGTAGCTCAATATAACAGTTACAACTTACAACAAGATGAAGCATTGTTCCTTTTGTTACAACCCACTATATAGATGCATCTTTCAAGGATGTGGGTAGTGCGAAACAAGAGATTTGGGAATGTGAGCCACCCAAAAAATGGTATAAAAAAGGATTTGAGAAGAGTAAACAAAGAACAGTACCATGTGGATCATGATCAGCGTCGCCATCATGAGCACCTGTTGCATGCTTCACCAAGGGGCTCAGCTTGGAATTGCATCTTCGTGCAGAGCCATGAGGATAACTGCAAGCTCTTGAAATACCAAAAGAACCACCAGGTCTATAAATCCAAGCCTAGGCCCCAAGACAGTCAAGGAGGAGAGTTGAGAGAAGCAGTACCTTTGCGTAAGATGTAAGCTGGTACTTTTTAGTGGTGTCTGGGTGAATGGACTTGGGGCATTCGCAGGCACCCAAACATGGCATCTGGATGAACTTGCATGAAATTCAGCAATCATGGTTGATTATTTAGGAGATGTTCATCACATATGTTTGTTCCTTAAGACTTGTATGATGGACAAGAATAACAGAAATAATCATAAAAATCAAAACTTTCTAGAAGAAGATTATAAAGCAACAAGAAAATAATCATACTTTTTTTTTTTCAAAACAAAAATGAAAATGTTGTTTTTACACCCATAAAATAGTAGATTATGAGTAATATCGTTACGCTAAAACTATTATTTTTCTAAAATTATTATTTTTGTAAAATAAAATTCGCTAATAGTTATGATGCATAAATATCCAAAACATGAAACTCAGAGAGAACAAAATATATTGAAATATCCTCAAGATCTTAATAGATATGTCATCTAATCTATTTACTGTGTCAATATAAGTTATGTCGACCATCTCATCTCTCTCAAGGAAAAATAATTTATCTGTATATATTTTATTCGTTTATTATATATTAGATTACAGACTATATAGTTCGTTGCTTGATTATTACAACAAATAATAATGAGAGAATAAACTAGAAATTTGATTTTCTCAAGTAAATGTTTGATCCAAAAAAATTTATCAATAATTATGAATTATGATTATTGAACAAGATACCAAGTGCTAAAGAGTGATTCACTTGTCCAAGAAAAATATCAAAAATAATTAACAATAATGACTATTTAAATTATATTTAATTTGATGATAATCAAATAATTAAAATTTAGATACGTTTAGACTATCACCAATACACTAAATCTCATAAGAACTCAAAAATTAAACATGCTTGATTGTGATCACTATTGAGACAAATTACCAATGTAAAAATTTATCGTATGCATTTCTGCCCATGAGTTGGTAAGGAGGGATTGAGAGGAGGGAGAAAAAAATTAAATCATATAATTAACATTTTTGATATTTTTCTTGTATATAGTCGAGTTAACATGAAGACTCGTATCAGATGAAATATTTGTATTTAATTCAATCAAATTATATATTGTAGCATAACTCAAAAGTCCAATCTCTAAGAAAGTGTTAGGGACATATCTCATATGTGGCAATATAATATCTATATAGTCATAAATTGTTTAATTCTAAGAAAATATTTAAATCTCCCAAAAATCTTAAAAACATATTTTTGTATCAAAATATTATATAAAAGAAATAAAAAAATAATAGACAAAAGAACCATAAAACTTGTGAGATATGATATTTAATATAACTTTCTATTTTTTTTAGAGAATAATCCAAGTTACTCTAGAGATAATCACGTCTCACAACTTCAAACTCATTTGAAATTGGAACTAGGATGAAAATATGTTATCTAGATTAGGAGAACATATGTTATCTAGTGAAAATAACATATGTATTTGTTTTTTTTTAATCATAAAACAATCAAGAAAAATAAATTTTATTAACCTGAGTACTATTTGATCATGTCATGGAGAAAAATTCTAAAAAAAAATAAATACTCATAAATATTCTGAGATAAGCTAAATAAAATCTTGGCAATATTTAGTTCCTAAAAAACACAATAGGAAATGACTAAGAAAAATATTATGTTGATAAAGATAATTAGCAATAAAAATCATATTTTCTAAAAAAAACATGTCATGAAAAAGTTTTTAAATTTTTCAAGTAAATATTTATTCTTTTTTATGTAACCTCATTTTATGAGGGTGTGCTAGCATAGAAATCTAACAGATGATCTCATTATCGATACAGTAGAAGTTAAAGCTATTAGACATATATTAAAAACTATTATCTTTTTCTTATAATTTTGATATTATTATTAAAATAATTAAAATTATTATTTTATTAAATAATTTAAAAATAAAAAAAATTAAGATATATTTTTAAAAAAGCTTGCTGGGTAATCTCGAGTCATAAATTTTACTAGGTTGCTAGGTATCTAAATAAATCAAATTGAACAAGTTCTTAGTTATATAATTCTAATGAATAGGATATAAACATCTAACATGCTTTTATATTTAACCCGCCTTACAATCTAATTTAGAAATATTTGTTATGCTGAGATCTAAAATAAGTTATACATCAAAAATAGACTAATTAATGATTAATAACACTCAAACACCTATAAAGATTATTAGTCATAGGAAAGAACACATACAAACTATCATACTCATAGCCAAAGAGAATCATCCTCGAAATCTTTTAATCTTTCCAAACAAAATTGATAGAGAAAGAAATTATATTTATTATCGAGTTGTTTGGTAAAAAAAAACTCACACAATAAATTATTAGCATATTTATGAATAAATAGAAGTCAAGATAAAAAAGATATCAAAATAAATATCACCATAACTAAAAGCCTTTTATTATTTTGCCATTAACTATCATATAATTAAGAGAGGAAATAATAAAAATAATAAAAAATCACTTGTGATGTAATAATTTGCTCCTAAGTCAATTATCTAACAATCAAGAGTCACAAAATGAGTGATGAGAGTTGTGCCTTGTAGTGCCTAAGGATGTAAAATAACTATTAGAGTTTTACTATCAAATAATTTTACTTATTCCTTTTTAATAATGATCAATGTATGAGAACTCTATGATAACCTATGAATAGATTCAGTAGTCAGCCTATCTCTATAGTACTCATATTTTTTCAATGAAATAACTCTCAATAATTAAATCTTGTATGACTTCTCTCTCTACAATGATATAACTTTAGATCTCCTACACCTAGCTCTTCCTTGAATAGCACTTCCTTGAATAGCACTTCCTATATCTCCTAATTAAGTAACTATTCCACTAGGCCTCAATAAGCGCAATCAACAAAAAAAATCTACCAAGAACACACCTAGTCAGGCAAGAGCATGTAAAACAATCAAAAATCACATCAATATGATCTTGAGCAAGAAATTATGAAACTTACACCATTGGGATTACCTAATACTTCCATCTAGCTCATTGGCATGTGTGCAACACAAATGAATAATTGAGGAAACCAACAAATTGAACACACCCACCAAATAATAAAGATATAAGAAATTAGTAAAGATGCATCAGTGTGAATTTCAAAATGAAAAATCTTATTTTTAAAAGAAACAAACTTATCTACTAAAAAACTCATAATTCATAATTAATTTCTTGTATATTCATGTTGGTTTCAAACTCGAATAATTTTTGATGCATCAAAATCATCAATTAATCAAAGCATATTTTTAATATATTCAAAATTTCATAACTTGAATTAGTATTCTCAAAATAATATAGTTTTCACCCAAATTTTCATATAAATTTTACTTGTGTCTTCTCCTAATATTTTAATCTAAGTTTTTAGTTATATACTTCTTAGGTTATTTCATTTACTAGTTTTCCAATCTATATACTTTTTAATTAGAATTATATATAATGTCCTATTCACATATCCAAAAGATATTTCTAATTATATTTTATGGGTGAGATAATTAAATATTTAGCTTTTTTATTTATAATTTTATACTTAGTAATTTTTCATACATCAATTTGTAATATGCATATCTATTATGATCATTTTATTAAATATCTTCGTAGGTACTAAAGGAATCAAATGAGTCATATTTTTATAACATTTATGGCCTTGGTGTCCACCATGATGGGTCAGCATGCCAAGATATGACTTGATGTCTGATGACCATGGGACATTGCTAGCTAGCCCCATCGGCTCCAAGCCACACACTTTGCATAATATTATAATTATATTTGTCAATTTTTTTAAATAAAATTTTTCTTAAATTTTTTTAATTATTAAACAAATTTATTTTATTATCCGAAACTCTTGTAAATAAAATAAAGAAATAATTAAATGAAATTAAAGATGGATAATATCTTTTTTGTTATTTTTCATAATTTCACGAATTAAATGAAGAAATAAAGATATAAACATACATTAAAATGTTTTTTTTTAATTTTTATTCATTATCAATCTCTTGAACATCACCGTTTGTGTGGAGATGCAAATTTTTAAAATCTTTAAGAAATTCATCTTCTTAAAGTTTGAAATCACATGTGCCAATCTTCAAAATCTTTCAAACATATTAAAATTTCTATAATTTTTTATGCAAGTAAGAATTATATTTTCGTATAATAATATTCATAATAATATAAAAAATAAATTCCAACATCATAATAAAATATTGGTATGGTTAGTAAAATATGTATTATCTTAAATTACACAAAAAATAAACTCATTCGATTTATACTATTGTAAAATATCAAAATTTTATAATCTATAAAAAAATTAATATATATAATAATCAAATTCTTGTCATTTTAAAAAATTACAACTAGATGAACTAAAACATTATTTTTCTTTAGCTAATTAAAGAAGAATAAATTATTTTTAAATACATATAGTCATAGTATTTAAAAATATTATAATACTTATTTTTATAATATTTATATAAATTATTTATTTATTCATATAATTTATCATCTAATTCAAATAACTATGAAATTTAAAATTTTTTCTAAAATTTTAACTCTAACACTTGGATTTATACAAGTAATTAAGTATTATATTGATAGAGTGATTATTTAATAATTTAAGTTTTTTTCCTTTTTCAACTAATATTTCACTACAAAACAAAATTTTCTATATTATTAAAATATAACATTCATATATAAATATATTTAAATATAATACAAGATGTAAAATTATATATTAAAAAATACATATTAGTAATTATATAAAAAATAAAACTTCTCTTTCTTTTTCTATATAATTTTACAATTACATATTAAAAATACATATTAGCAATATTAAAACATATAATTCATATACATATTAGTAATGTTATAAAAAATACATATCATTATCATTCATATACAAATATATTTCTCAATTATTGAAAGCTACTATAATTTTACAAAATCTAATAAAATATTTTCATAGAATACATAAGATTTTAATATTATGAGATTAAATGCATATATAATTATTCCACAATAAAATACTATAGAAATAATCTTCTCTTTCTTTTTCTATACTTATGACCATATCAAAGTTCTTTCCAATTCATTAAAAAAAATATAATAATACAATGCTTAAAAACTATTGCCACAAACTAGCAAAGACTAATGGGTACAACCAATCTTACTCGACACAAAAAATCATGTCAACCAAAATTTGTCAAATTAATGATAATTGATAACCAATATTTTTTTTTGTTTTATTTTTTAATTTTTTTTTATTTTTTTCACCACTAAATCTAGAGCAAGAATTTAATAACCAATTAGGTTGATTTAACTTAGCCCGACCCAAAACCTAGTGACAAGAAAAAAAACAAACAAAAACACCATGATGATGTTAACAACTTTTTTCTAATGGAGAAAAGAAATAAGGACCACAAAAATATTCATATGTAATGAATAGAAATTGAGAGAAAAAAAAACAATCCCTCAAAACCTACTTCAAGCTTCATAGAATTGACTTTCCATTCATACAAATATAATAACAACATAATTTCTCTTCTAGTAGTCTAAAAAATTGAGGCCCTCCATCACTTGTGACATCATGCCACTGGATTTAGTGTGCCTGATAATTATTTTATTATTCTAACTTTGATATGAGAACAAATAGTACTAGAAACACTTTACACCACAAACACCCCTATACATATCAAAAAAGTTGAATTTGAAAAATACAAATATATATATATATACACAATATGTATGTGTGTGTGTGTGTGTGTGTATAATATGTGTGTGTGTGTGTGTGTATAATATGTGTGTGTGTGTGTATTATCAACAAAAAAAAGAGGTCCTGCCTTAATATGATGGTAAATGACTTCCTAGAAGGCTAGTAGGTATTGGATTTAAGACACATCAAGCATAGTCTGTATTATTTTTAAGAGTAAGGTTGTTAATCTATTAAGCTTTTCCAAATCTCATGCTATGCAGGAGCCTCGTGCACAATGTACATGTTATATATATATATATAATATGGTACAATTGCAGTGACAAATATCATCAAAAATTCAACATAAATCTCTAACAGCACAAGAACTGATCACTCAGAGATAAACAAGATACTACCACACACACTAACAAATCACCATGTACAAGTAAGCTATACAAAGTCAAAAAATGCAATTAAATGGAAAATTACTCAGATGCTGTTCGTTCACCCTGATTGACAAATCCTGATCACAATGTGCTTTTATCTTCCGAATGTAACGTGTGAGAACAGACGACAGCGATCTTATTATAACTTCCATATATGGTTTCAACTCAGTTTTTACTTCGTGTTTAGAAAAGAAAGATCAATGGAGAAATTCACGATTACAACAGAATGTAAGTATGTAATCCAAGTCGGTATGCAAACAAAAACACAGGCAAAGTTTAATCCAAGATAAATGAAGATTTCGAAGGAAATTTTGCAACACCTCATGAGCAGCATTGCATATCAAAAGTTGAAATGCATTCACATTTCTTCCATGAAAAGTAGGACGATCGCAAAACAACGTCGTTAGCTGTACCTACTGTAAATTAGCAAAGGAGGGCAACGTTTTGGATAGAACAAACCTCTAATGGAGTATTCTCTAAATTTCTGAACAAGACATGACGAATCCAGGCCGCGATTCGCGACTCCGTTTCCACTTCCAGTAAAACAAAACTGATTTTCACCCCCAACGAGCCAATTTTGGAGAAGTTTCAACAATGGAAATTTTTTGGGTCGGGTCGGGTCGGATAGAGCACCTGAGAAATTTCATCAAACATAATTTGATGACTTTATTTATTTTTTTTAAATTATTTCTTGTTATTCTTATAAATATAAAATATGAGATATGAGGACATAAATTAAAATATTTACATCCATGAGTATTATAATTAATTTAAAATTATAATGTGAGTTTTATATTAAAAAAATGTGATATGTCATCAATTTATAGAAACTTACAGAAATTAATAATTTATTATATTTTCTATTATTTAATCTGAAATAATTTAATTATTTAATTTATATTTAATTTTTTATAATTTTTTTTATCGTAAATTACGTTAGCCGAGTGCGACAGTCTAACTCATTCCGATCCGAATTCCGAACCCAACTTAATGGTCTCAACTCTCAACCCAAGTTTCATAATGTTGAATCGGGTTGGGTTCAAGTTGAGGTTTTCTCAAGTTCAAAGTTTGGCCAGGGTTGGAAATTTTAAATTTGAGCACAATTCAGGTTGGGTTCGGGTTTGACTTCAACCCGACCCATCCTGGTTGGGTTCGGGTTGGATTTCAACTCGACCCATCCTTATTGAATTGTAGTCATATTTTTAATGGGAAAAAAAAAATTATAATTTTTTTTGCCTGCCAGCAGATCAACATGGCAGACACGGGTTGGTTATGGCCCAACAATGGGTAGTATAAGATGTTTTTTTAAAAATCATAGGTTGGGCCGGGTTGGGCCAGGTTGTGCCAAGCTAGTTGGATTCCGACCCATTATTTTCTTCTATTGATTTTATTTACAAAAAAAATGATCTAAAAAATGTGTGAAAATGGGTTGGGCCAAATTAGTCAAGCTAGAAGATCATGTAGAACCTAACGGGCCGGGTTGGGTCACCCCACTCATCTATATAGTATGCTTGTTTCTAAAACATTAGGAATTGTTATATGTAATAGTGATATGGAATCACATTTTTTTATTTTTAAACGTATTAAAATAAATTAGGATGATTTTATTTTGATTAAGTGGATTGGATTCGCATTTTTAGATGGGAGAATTATGATCTGGGGCATCTAAAAAAAATTAATCAATGTTTAAGGATGTAATAGTGATATGTATGAAAAAACATAAATATATATATATATATATACACACAAACACACATAAAGACTTATGTATATATAATATAAGTGTGTGTGTGCGCGCACACACATAAATATAAGTATTTATGGATAAACATACAATATTGACTATGGTTGGGGGGAGGTGGAGTGAGTGATTGAAAGAGGGAGGGAGTGGGGGAAGGAGGAGAGAGAGAGGGGGAGAGAGAGGCAAGTGGGGAAAGAGAGAGGAGAGAGGGGGAGGGGGAGGGGGAGGAGAGAGAGAGATGAAGGGGGGAGAGATGGAGAGAGAGAGAGAGATAATGGAGAGAGGGAGAGACAGATAAAGGAGATAGAGGGAGAGAGAGATAAAGGAGAGAGGGGGTGAGAGAGAGAGATAAAGGACAGAGAGAGAGAGAAAGAGAGATAAATGATAGAGAGAGAGATATATATTAAGGAGAGAGAGAGAGATAAAGGAGAGAGAGGGGGAGAGGGGGGAGAGAGAGAGAGTGCGAGATGGAGATAGAGAGGAATGAGAGGGGAGAGAGAGAGAGAGAGAGAGAGAGAGAGAGCGAGATGGAGATAGAGAGGAATGAGAGGGGGAGAGAGAGAGAGAGAGACTAATTTACATACTTACAAAATAGACATCATGAGAAATACATTTTGATTATTTAATGATGACTTTTTATTATTTTTGTAAGTCTAAACTCTAAACGTAATTTTTTCCCCCAAAAAGATTTACTTGCAATTAATCTATTTTTATTTTACTAGGCATAAAATTAGACATCATGAGAAAGACATCCTAACAAAGTATACTTAATTTATGATTATTATATTATGACTTATAACAATATTTGAAAAAGAATAATAAGAATAATAATTAAGATTTACACAAAATAATCTAGATAATTATGTGCGTTAAATAATTTTAAAACATTTTGATAATAAGTTTAAAACTAAGACTCATTTACAAATTATAATTAGAGGTCATGTATTAGTGTGATAACAAAGTCTTCATAAAAGTACAGATTATAATTTGGGATTAAAATATTAATTTCTCTTAGATCTCACAAAATTTAATTTAGCACAGCAAAATAAAAATCAAATAAATTTCTTAGATATATTTAAATCCTCATACATTTATGCCATGGTATAACCCATGATCATTTCTTCATTTCAGCTAACAATACCCTAACCCTACTCTTTAAATACTTATAAAAAAGCAATATAAAATAAAAATCAAACCCAATATATAAATCTATCATTTTTAGATAAAGATATTTGCGATAACACAACACCTCTAATAACAATAAATACATATACACACGAGGATGAATATAATAAGAATAGTTTAATAACAATATATACATACATTTATACCTATGTTTGCTTCCGCGTGTGAGTATCTTCTTCAAAAACAATCATTTTCATGATTTTTTTTTAAAATTATTCTTTTAAACTATTATATATATATATAGTTATTAGAAAAATCATACCCAATATATAAGTATCTCATCAAGTTGAATCTGACAGAAGCATATCATAATATGTATCAAATAAACCATATTGGAAATGTCCCAAACTTGATATTATTATTTTTAGATGAAGATATTTGCTATTACATGACATTCTTAGTTATATATATATATGTATGTATATGTATGTATGTACACACACACACACACATATACATGTGATCAAATATCAATATGATGATATTCTCAAAATATCATCAAACATAGACACTTTATTTTTCGTATGAAGACAATAACTCTTAATTTCAATTCTCATTATACAAATACTCTTAGATTTTTTGAAATAATATTGTGTGTGTGTGTGTGTTTATGTACTTATATGTGTGTGTGTGTGTTTATGTACTTATATATGTGTGTGCGTGTTTATGTAGGTTTATATGTGTGTGTGTGTTTATGTAGGTTTGTGTGTGTGTGTGTGTGTGTTTATGTAGGTTTGTGTGTGTGTGTGTGTGTGTGTGTGTGTGTGTAGTACAAGTGTGCAAGGGTATCATTTTAGAAACAATGGAAGCTTGCTAAATTGATTTTCTTTTATTTTCATAATTCTCTTAATCTATTGATTCTTCTCATTGAATTGTTGAACATTAATAGTAACGTTATACAGAGGCACAAAAAAGGAAAAACAATATGGAAAACGTCTTCTACCCCCAAATTCATCCACTATGTTTCTTGCACGAACAAATAAAAAAAGTTTTTTTTTTTTTTTTTTTTTTCTGACGAGTGAAAGAAAACCATCAAAACTTACAGAGCAAGGCGTGCTCATATCTAAACCAAAGGTTAAAAAAGAAAAAAGGAACTAGAAGCACCAAGGCGAAAGAAAAAGGGTCAAAAAAGCTCAATCCGGTCACGAGAGCTAGCAATTCCTGCTCGAAGTTTCGATCTCTTGGCAGCAGGGAGAGTGCCACTAAGCATGTGATTCCGCTCCCACCGAAATGGCGAATCGTGCAGAAAAGGGCAGCCGGCACCATTTCTGCAACCTCTGGGCGTCTTGAAGAACGTGCACGGCTTCTGACATTTGGGATCGGCTTCGTCTTGCTTAGCATCGCGCGCTTGTCTCACGTTCGGGACGCCACCAGGGTTCATCATCTTCGCCTCCCCTGATCCGTGCTCCTTGATCAAGTGCTTTACGTAGTCGAGAGACGAATCTGGAACCGACCCATGTTCCTTGATCAAGTTCTTCACGTGGATGATGTCAGAAAATGTGCTGGTTCTTGCGGGTTTTGCAGTTCCGCCAGGAGGAGAAGACGGAATAGGAGATGACAGGACGGTCAGCTTGGACGGAACCCAGCTCGAACGGGAGCTGTCTGACGAGGCCCAGGTTGTGGGCGGCCGAGGCTGACCCATGGAAGGAAGGGAGAGGCCAGGGCTAGGTTTGTTATCCGGGGGCACTGGGCTGCTGTTGTTGCTCATCAGTTTCTTGAATATGTTGGGGTCGCTGAAAATTTTAACCAGTAAATCGGTATCGATTAGGCTTCCGCTTTGCTGAATCTTGACGATAGCAGTAACAGCAGCAGAGGCAGCAGTCATGTAGTCGGGCCCAACTGGCGGGCTGTGTTGAGGACGAGGCTGATTGGGCGCAGCAACAGGTGGGGAAGCTTCTTCTTCATCCCTCGGATGGACTGGAATGATGGGGGTGAGGGAATCACCATGCTGCTCTTCTTCCACCATGAAAGAAACGCATGGGCTATCACATAGTAATGGAAAGCTAGGTCAGCACCATGGGAAGAAGGAAAAGAGTGGGCAACAGGGGGAGGGGAGAGCAGAGAGAAACATTACTCTGAAGGAATGGCAGAGAGGCACGGATAGTTGGCTTCGGGCACACCCATCTCCCTGCATGTTTGCTCCACTACCTCCTTGCTTTCTTCTCCAGCAGCCACGCGCCAGTTTGAATCCAATGTAAACTGAACCCATGGAAACCCAAACCAGAGCAATTGCCTCAAACAAACAACAGTCATGACTCACGACCACTGACCATGGACCTAGCCCATGGCTAGGTGTCTGGCAGCAAGCTAGGAAAGGAGCAAGAAAAATGGTTCTCGTACTTTGGGTGGACCATTCCAATGAACCATCAATGGGATGGAGCTTGATGGTGATGGTTGTTCATCTTTGCATGCGTTGGAGTTGCAGGTGGCATCAAATCCCGGAGCAATTGCCTCAGAATCATGGCAATGGATCTCTGAAGGACAGTCATCCTGTGAAAATAGCCTCACCTATTAAAAACCCAAAAAAAAAAAAAATTCTAAGTACAGTTTATTTGATTCAGACGGAATATAGAATTAATGTATTAAATCATATTTTATTTTATTTTATTTTATTTTTTGGTCATCTTTAGTTGTAATTCCATTCTTTTAGGATTTTGTGCATATAGAAACATTATGATTATAAGTAATATTTTAGGTTTCAAGATTTTTCCCACAAAAAATGACCAGACACAATACACAAAAACTCTCACTTGGCACAGGATCAGCACTATTATATCTAACTTTAGAAATCTTAATGCAAGGTCATCATGATTAGAAAAATTTTTACAAAATTTAAGATTTTTTTACATTAAAATGTTCATACCTTGCGCACAAAACTCATACTTAGCACGAGATAATCATGATTAGAAGAAAATTTTAAAAGGTCTATAGATTTTTTTTTAAATATAAAAGATCATACTTAGTACACAAGACTCTATCTTAGCACAGGATAATCATGATCAAAAGAAATTTAAAAAACTTTTAATAGATTTTTTATATAAAAAATGTCATACCTACAAACCAAGATTCCTACTTAATGCAAGATCACCATGATTAGAAATTTTTTTTTTTAGTTTTAAGAATTTTTTTTATATATAAAAGATTATAGCTGATGTACAAAACTCACACCCAGCACAAAATAATCATGATTAGAATAAATTAGACTCTCACGTAGAGTCGTCATCATGATTAAAAAAATTAGAAATTATATATACTTTTTATATAAAAAAGGCATATCTAGTAAAAAAAAGTAAAAAATACGCCCGCTTAGTGTAAAGTCATCATGATGAAAACAAATTGTACAAGTTTTAATAAAAATTGAGAGAATTATGTTTTGGGATGTTTCCCAGAAATTTTTAAAATTTGGAAAACTAAAATTTTGATATTTTAAAAAAAATCACAAAACTAAAAATAAACTAAAAATAAGTGCACTCAAATACGTAAGTCCTAAACTACCCTCTCCCCTGCCCCTTTGCCTACCCCTCGTCCTCGCCCTCATCCCAGCCCATCTACCCTCACATCTCGCACCTCTCTCTCCACCCTCTCCCCCCGCCCGTCTCCACAAGCTACTTCATGGAGTCATCGTCGAGCTCTCGGCATAGCTCCTGGAGTTCGACCGAGAGCTCCATCGAGCTCAATGAGAGAGGGCCAATGGGAGAGAGTGAGGATAATTTAAGATAAACGTAATAAAATAGACTAAATTTAAATATTTTAAGATTTTTGTGACTTTTTTTAAAACATAAAAAGATAAGTTTCGAATTCTAAAGATTTTTCTGAGGGAGCACCCCAAAACATAATTCCCCCATAAAAATTTGTGTATCTCCCACTCGACGGAAGGTCATCAAGATTAGAACAAAATTTGAAGACTTTTTATATAAAAAAAAAATCATACCTAATTCACAAAACTATCACTCAGTGCTAAATTTATAAGGGATTAATATCTCAACAATCTTAATCTCAAAAATAAAAAATAAAATAAAATATGTATGATAAGTCTTGAGCCCGAGATTTATCAATCTCTAAAAAATACACGTGTCATTGCACTAAATTACAATTTTTTATATATATGAGTATCAAAATTCCTCAAATACAAATAGAACCCAAAAAGCTATTAAGATGAGTCAAACATAGTTGTTCTTGTTCATTATCCTCATTGATTATTATACTAAATACAAATAATATTAATTCTATTTTAAACATGATCGAGAATGTCAGTGTGTGTGTGTGTGTGTGTGTGTGTGTGGAAAGTATTTTTGTCAGTTTTGTCATAGTGTACTCTATTATAATATTTTACATGTGATATCAAAATACTAAAGTATGATTGAAGACTGTTAATGTGCTCTATCTCAATTATTCTAGCATTCCATGGGCCAAAGACCCAAATTTTCATAAAAAAAGCATTTTTATCTTAGTGAATTGTTCAATTGAAAGCTATTTTTAGATGAAGGCAAATTCATTACACAAATTAGATTGGTGTAAGAGAAATTTAGAAGCAAATTCATACTTTAATAATTTATTCATAATTAAGCCTATTTGAGATTTAAGCTTCAATAATAAGTCACTAGCAGTACATGCAACTAATCACAACCCATGATTTAATCAACTTTAAGACATTTTTTTTATATTTTATGATGATGAGAAATCAACTAGCATCTACTAAAAATAATAAATATTTAATTTAGATTTTTTATATATATTCATGTAGAGAGATAATCATATTGTACTCATGAGTCTGATTTTTAGCGAGTAATAACATTTATCTTCCAAATTAGAGTTGAGCAGCAAGAAATATTAATTTTCCTTACATCACGAAGAGCATGAAAAACCACACTTCTAGTGTTCTCTTTGTTGGAAGATGGAACATAATAAAAATTGGTATTAACGTTTTTTCACGAGGAACGAACAATCATGCCATCACACATAGTTCATCCATTAATCTCCCCAGGATAAAAAAGTATGTTTTTTTTTTCAAATTTAAGAATAAACAAAATAAATTGTATTAAAGATAAATACTCCCCTTCAAATTAGTGTATACACATCACAAACAGCTAGCTTGGAAGAAAAAAAAATATACCTCAGCCTTTTAAGAATCTTTGTAAAGATGTCTACAATATATCGCTAATAAATATGTAAGCAATAACTATCAAATAATCATAAATATTCTCTCATGTAAAATAATAATTAATCTTAATAAATTTTTATGCTCGTAAAATATACCTCTGCCGTCGACTCGAAAAAAAATAATTTATGGCTTACTTTTATAGAAAATAAAATTCTCTAAAAAAAATAAAAAAAAATTCAAGGGCCAATCTCCACTCTTAATCATTAGAAGTCAGTTTGAATGTGAGTACACATCTACCCGGCTATATGCTTCTAACTTTTGAATGAAATCTCACGGCATGTAGTCCTCTTCACATATCTAAAAACCTTAAAAACCACATCCTTATGACTCAGCTTGAGAGAATCTTAAAAATAGCTGCCTATATTAATATAAGTAATATTTAGTTTGATCATTTTTAGAAATTCAACTTTCATATATTTCACTAATATCTAGAAGAGTCAATTGAAGAGTCTGTACATATTAACAAGACTAGGCACATAGCTTTAAATCAAATGATGAATCAACTGGTACACAACTGAATATATCCTTATCAAATAAAATATCTAAAATATAACTCATTTAAAAAAGAAAAATCATATACAACTTGAGTATAAAATTTAAATGCGTAGAAAATACCTAAAACATATCAAATATTTCGTCTGAAATTTAATTTAAAAAAATAATTTCAATTAAAATATATTCAGTTGATAATCTTATATTAATTATTATCCCTAAAATAATATATATGTGCACTCTCTAAAATAATATATGTCAAAAAAAATATATTGAATTACACCTTATATGTAGAGGTATCACACAAGTCGAACTGGGCTGGCCTGACCTATTTTTTTCGAACACAACCAGGCTGGCATGTTGTGCCAGGCACGACACACTACAGCACTGTGCCATGCCTGACACGGTTCTTTGGAAGGCAGACCCAGCACGGACCCACAACCCAAAAACCACTTGAGTTCGGATCGATTTTGCACGATTTGGATCGACTTGTTAAGGTTGGGTCAATCAAAAATTTGAAATTTTAGGGTTTTAACGCCGCACCAACATAGCCCATTAGGCATGCTGAGCCATCGCCTGTCAAGCATCACAGTGTCGTCCCCCCCCCCCATCGGGCGCCGCTCGGTGTGTGGTCATCTATGTCGTGCCCACGTGTCAAGCACTCATGCTGTGCCTGGCACAGCATATGGGCCGAAAACCCTCGGCACAAGCCCGAGCATACTGCAGTAGCATATCGTGCCGGGCCAGACATACCTAAAACAGGTTGGGCTTCCCATCTGACCAATTTGACACTTATACTTATATGTTCACTTCCTAAAATAGTAAAACCTAGTGACTATTGTATAAATACCATATTCCTCTAATTCATTCTTAAATAACATATTCCTAGTAACTATATAGAACCTAGTGACTATTGTGTCCGACTAATAAATAATACACATGTAAGAAACAATAAAACAAACAAGTAAATAGTAGTCATCTAAACAACAAGAAAAATATATCTCAATTATCTATAACATAAGTCTATATAAATCTCTCTGCTGTATATGTAATTTATTTTTTTTTAATAATCTGTTTCTATAACAAAATATTTTTTCTGTTTTAATATTTTCGTGTAAGTGCAAGAAAAAAAATATTAAGAGGACATGGATACAGCAGTTGCATAATAACGGAGGTCCCGCTAACCGATCAGCGGACCAAAATTTTTGGAGCAGAGTCTGACCCATTCCATGATCCGACCCGCTCCGGTTAAATGAACCGAGAGAATTTTTAATATAAAATATTTTATAATTTTATTTTCGGTGGCTGTTTTTGGACCCATGGAACTGTTCATCATCTCTCTTATCTCTGCACGATTTATCGCGACTGTTTTGTGTGCATACTGTAAGACATTTCTGTTGATTTAATCTGTAACGCATAAGCATTTTCTGGTGGATGTAACTAATTGTACTGAGCGACTAGCGAACCACGTTATTTTTGGTGTTTGTTTCTCGTTTTTGATTCTGTCGTGGATGGTTGCTAGATTGGGATATATATATTACTTGTTTTCTGTGTTTCTGTTGTTTCTGTATCTTAATCTCACTACTGCAGAAGCGCAATTACCCAACACCCTCAATTACCAATCTTGCCTTAAATTGATCAACCTTCCATTCATGTTCAGTATTCATCGTGTACACACTTGCATCCCACCAACAACTTACCTAATGGTTTCGGAATAATATCTCACATATAATGGCAAGTGATTTCCCTCAAATTATTTTGTATAACATATTACTATCTTAGATGATTAAATATCTCAAAAATAATATTAGAGATCTTATAGTCACCAAGAAATAACAAAAAATTCAAAATACATAGTATCAATATGAAAGTAAGAGTCTTTGTGATGATGAATACTAGGAAAAGAGGTGTTTATGATTCCTACCATAGAAAAATCAAAAGATAAAAGTCATTACTCTAAACTTGATCAGTCGATACAACATATGATTTGCTTGAGTAAGATTGTGAACATATCAATCTAATATATACACTTAGGTTAAGATTATCCAATCTCCCAACCCTTATTACACCTTCCAAGGAAAACTCATCTATCATGTACTGTATAACACTCACAACTAGCTTCTCTCACACACACATGTCTCCTAGAGATATCCCATTACCCATCAAAACTAATTATGCTTGTAATTTTAGGTGCAAGAGTCAAGTCGATTATCCTTTTACGAGGAATAACAAATTGAAAAGAATATGATTTTATCACTATGTTGTATATAATTATATTCTCTTAGATCAAATCCTTAAAAAAGGAATATATCCTCAAAAAATATCATATTTATGATAATAATAATTCTCTTAGCCTCTGATAAATAGAACATAAATTTTATTTGAGCACCAGAGTAGCAATGAAAACATACTTGATAGCATGAGTGATCATTTTTTTCTTTACATGAAGAGATATTGTTACTATGTATTTTGATTTTTGTCATTTTTTTCAGATTACAAGATCCATGATAGTTTTTTGAGGTACCTAGTCATCTAGGATAGTGATATATCTTCATTATATGATATAATAAGGATAAATTAAAATTTTTGATTGATTATGAAATTAGTAATTAATACTTCTTTTATGTAATAAAAGAATCATAATAATAATCTTAATTATATATAAATTTTTTCTTTTAACTATCTCATTATGTACACGAGTATGAGTGCAAAATATTTAATTAAATATTTCATACCTATCAAAAAATAATAATAAATTAATGAGGAATATATCATAAAATATTATTATATATAAATATTCTAATATCACAATCGAGTTGATTTTTTATATTCTTATAAAATTTTATAAATATAGATCAAGTTTTTATCCTACAATATCCTCAAATATTTGAAAGAATCACATAGAATAAATTTTTCCTAACTACCCCTTGACATACCGAATAAGAAATTCTAGTATATTTTTTTAACTGACATGTATTATATTAAATAAAATTCATGCCTTTAAAATTTGGCTCTAAAATAATTAATTTATTTAATGATAAATAGTCAAGTTATTGTATACTTGCATCTCTAAAAAAAAAGTAAATACAATTATGTTTGTTGTCACCCATCCTCCTCCAATATGTGCAATGGATAAGATTCTTCTGACTCTTCTGATTCTACCTCTAGTATGCCTAGTACTAGAGGTGTCAAACGGAAAGTGCCGGGCTAGCCCGGTCCATTTTTTTCAGGCCCGACCATGCTTTCGTGATAGGCCAGGCACGGCACGGTTACAGTATCGTGCTTGGCCCGGTACGATTTGGTGGGGTTCAGCTAGGCATGGACTCACGACACGATCCGCCGGGTTCAGCCTGATCGGGTGAACCCTAAATATTTAAAAAAAAATAAGGTTTCGGCGCGCGCCGTCACGCCGAACCCCTAATTTTAAAAAATTAGGATTTGGGCGCGCCCAAAACCCTAATTTTAAAAAAAATTAGGGTTTCGACACGTCTGTAACCCTAATTTTAAAAAAAAAATAATTTCGGCACGGTATCATGCCAACGGGCCAAGGTACCGTGCCAGGCCAGGCAAAGCACGAGGCCCGGTTGGCCTCGGCACCACACGGCATGATCGTGCCCTGATCAGGCACGACACGAGCCCCGGCACAGCCCGTAGCGCTATAACTGAGCTGAGCTGCTCGCGAGCTGCTCGGCGTTGGGCTCGTTAGAAGCTCGCTTGAACTCGTTTATTAAGTTAAATGAGCTGAGCTCAAACATCATTTTGAGGCTCGTAAGTTAAATGAGTCGAGTCCGAGCACCCTCAAACTCAGCTTGTCAGCTTGTAAACAAGCTCGTGAATAGGCTCGTGAGCAAGCTCGTTAACCAGACTTGTGAACAAGCTCATGAACCAAGCTCGTGAACATGCTCGTGATCATTGAGAAGACTTGATACACAACAAATTTTTCCTACAAATGAACATGATGAATATTTTAACTCTTGAACTTCAATCAAGTTAATTAAACTTTTATTATCTTATCTTTTTAATTTAGTTGTATGTTGTCTATTTTAGATAAACATTTTCTTTAATTCCCGAACATCATTTTGAGGCTCGTAAGTTAAACGAGCCGAGCACGAGCACCCTTAAACTCAATTCGTCAGCTCATAAATAGATTCGTAAACAAGCTCGTGAATAGACTTGTGAGCAAGCTCGTTAACTAGATTCGTAAACAAGCTCGTGAACAGGTTCGTAAGTTAAACAAGCCGAGCCCGAGCACCCTCAAACTCGGCTCGTCAGCTCGTAAACAGGCTCGTGAACAAGCTCGAGCCTACTCCTTTAAACCCGAACCGAGCCAAGCCTAATACTCGGCTCGACTCGGCTCGGTTACACCCCTAGGCACGGGAAATTTCCGTGCCGGGCCGGCCCGATTGACACCTCTACCTAGTACTCACTTGGCCTTAAGCATATGAGATATCTCTCCAATATGTGTTGGTCTACCTCATACATACTAAATTGCCCAATGGTGTTCCTCAATACATAAAAAAATATGGCCCTCCATGAAAATAAATCACATCACGTCAATATCCACAATACACTTTATTTGGCTCATAGCATACTGCAACCACTATATATAGTTCACTCTACACCAGGACACTGCACCAGCCAAACATCCATGAATGATGATGTACCATGCACCAGCACAATGCACCAGCCACACAGCAATATCGTGCACCTACTGCCACACTGCACACAGTGCAGTACTTCACGCACCTTCTGCTAGACACTGAACACACTCACATACTTCCTGCGACACACTGCACACAATCACATACTTGTATTTGTATGCATGCTGTGTTGTTACAGTGCATCCCACTCTCTAACCTAGGTTTTACTTCATCTTTCTAGTATTTAGCTCCAACATTATGCAAAAATTCAAGCCACGAAATATTGAAAACTCAATAAAAAACTCAATAAATCTCAATATTGAATAATGAAAAAAAATAAATTAGGGTTTGGATCAAAGCAACCTAAGTGTTAGGACGCTCCCATACATAAATCATAAAAATACAAAAGAAAAAAAAATAAAACAAGAGTACAACTTACAACCAAATTAAAACATAAAGCATTTTCAAATATGCATATAACATTTTTGGTATGCATACATATATATACACAATTATATATGCTATCTAAAATGTTTGAGTATGAATAACATTTTCTATCACATTACACACACACACATAAATATATGTGAGTGTGTGTGTCCATATATATATGCATTCAGGTATGCATATATATACACAACACACACACATACATAGAAACACCAAACATAGCCATATATGTATTTAGAAATAGAGCAAACAGAATGCTACACACAGCAATCTCAAATATGCAGATAACATTTTATATAATGGTGTGTGTGTGTGTGTGTGTGTGTGTGTGTTAACATACATATATGTATGTATGTATGTATATGAATATATGTTTGTATAATGTTATAGAAAACATTATATGCATATCCAAAAATGTAACATATAGAACTCTTCTTGCTGTAATTTATTCTAAATAAAAATGTTATATATAATGATTGCATGTGTGTGTGTGTGTGTGTGCAAATTGAATTCATATACATATAGCATTTTCAAATATGCTTATAATATTTTAACATTACATTTGTCTGTGTGTGTGTGTGTGTGATTATATATACATATAATGTTTTCTAATATATCATTTTCTATAATGTCATTTGCATGTGTGTGTGTATATTTATATATATATATAACATTTCGAAAATACCTACAACAGTTTCTATAAAATTACATATATATGTATCTATATATGTAAGTAGATGTATGTATATATATATATATATATATATATAGAATTCATATAACATATATATGTTGTTTATATTCAAAATTATTTTCAAAAAAATTCTCATACATTATACACACACACACACACATGTATGTATTTATACACAGCTTTATATATATAATATTTTTACTTTTTTGATTTTTTATTATTCAAAAATATTTTTGACAATGTTCTGATACAATATATATATACTCAGCTTTATATATATATATATATATATATATATATATACACACACACACATACACACACTCACATACACTTTATATACATGTATGTATATAATATTGTCATAGACAGCTTTATATATTCAAAAATATTTTCATACATAAACTGGCATGCTAACATGACGAGTTTAAGAGAATTTTTGAGATGAAAAAGTTGATTACACTAAAATTTAATTATTTTTAGGATTAGTGCAAGTGAGGCGAACCAAATAATTTTACTTAATACCCAAATATTTTATGTTTGGTTTACTATTACACAATTTGCCCATAATTTTACTTAATAATTTGGTAATTTTTTAGTAACTCATAACAAAAAAAAAGGAAATTAAAAAAAATCTTCTCATTATACAAGACTTTACCTTTATGTGAGATCTGACAAAATCAATATCACGACAATCTTACACTCTCACTAATTAAGGAGGCCATTATTAAGGGTTCATACATTATATAAATATATATACATATGTGTGTGTGTGTACACAGCTATATATATATAAACATTTTTGCATTTTTTTATTTTTATGATTTTTATATGACATGATATCTTTTTATGCTTGGTGTACTATTACACAATTTCCACATAATTTTACTTTTGAATTTAAAAATTCTAAGTAAATTATAAAAAAAAATAAAAATAAAAAAAAAAGACCAAAATCATAATGCAAAACTTCTATTTAGTAAAAAGTTTGGCAATTTGCAAAAAGTTAATATTTAATTATCATTACCTTGCAAAAAACAAAGAAATTATATATGATAAATATCAAATTCGAAATTATCACCCTAGGATAAAGACTCATATCATCATACAAAGATATGACTTCAAGTAATAAAATAAATAAAAAAATAAATCATATGAATAATGCATAAATAACTTAATATATAATAAATATAAGTAATTATGAAGAAAATACAATTAATATAATATCATTAACTTTATTTCTAAAACAACCATTGATACAAATTATAAATGACAAAAACAAAATCAAAAATGAAAATATAGATTCAGAGAAAAGTATAAAAGATTATTCTACTTATAATAATAACAAATTTATAAGAGAGATGTCACCTCAACACACCTCATGAGAAGAGCAAAGGTGGAAAATAAGCACACCTTTTATATATTAAAATTATGTTAACAATCAAGAAGCCATAAATATAACCTCTAACTTTGGTTTTCATGATCGAAAGAAGTATATAAAGATTAACTACTATATCATCAAAAAGAAAATAGACAATTAATTAATTATTCCTAATCATATTTCACTTACAAATAAGTACAAAATTATTTTTTACACTAACCAGAGAAAATAACAAAACTATAAGATAGATGCAAAATATATTATTTTTGTTTTTTTATCATAAATAATACTTTAACATGAAAAATAGAGTACATGAGTAGCCCATTCTGATTAGAAAAAAAAAAGGACAAAATAAAAAAAATAATAATAACATATTATTCAACTAGAATTGGTAGATCTTTCAATAAGATTGCAACTCATGCGAGTTGGGTTGGGTTGGGTTTCAGTCCCACCCAAACCCCGCCAAAATTCATAAAGGTCAAATTCCACCAACTCGAACCAGATCCAATTTGTTTGACAAAATAAAAATCAAGTTGGGATCAAGTTAAGTTAGTTTAGAATCGAGTTGCATTATTTGTAGCAACGAAATAAAAAAGTAATCAAACTAAAATAATTAAAATCTTTAAGAAATATAAAACTAAAAAACTATCAACTTAATAATATTTTATGAAGTTTGAATTTATATAATATTAAACTTGTGTTAAAATTAATTATAATTATTTTAGATGTGAATTTATTATTTTATGCTTTTAGTATCTCAAATCTTATTTTTATAAGCATAGCAAACAATATTACTTAACAAATTTGATGGGTTGGGATCATACCAGTCCCGGTTCCAATCTAAAATAATTATCATAATACTCTCCATCCTTTACACAAAAAAGAATAATTAATCACCCATCGGCATAGATTTGCATTACGTATGTATCTATCACAAAATCATTGCTTGCTTTTGTGATGCTTGGAAAAAATATCAATTTTAAATTAAGGATAGATTAGTATGACACATATGCCCATAAACAAATATTAGTATGACACAAATAGAAATGTGACTGAACCAAGTACTTTAATTTTATGAATATGTCAATAATATCAATAAAATATCATTAAAAATAAAAATAATTATTCAAAATTCAAAAAAAATATTTTTTTTATTTATCTATTAATCATACATGATACTAATAAGGAAAATAAAAAATAAAATGATTCATAATTTAACTAGTCGATGAAAAATTTTCAATATTTTTATAAATTTTATCAAACAAGTAATTCAAGTAAAATAAATATTACCAAATAACAATCTTTAATTAAAAAAATTCAATGAGCATTAATAAGTAAAAATATTATACCTGTAAAAGATTTGTGATTTTAGTTTTGGTACAAAATAAAATATACCCAAATTACACGATTTTTTATTTTGGTTTGATATCATGCTTGATAAATTAATGTTACTCAAGTTATAATTTATTAGTTACAATTTAATTATAGTTTAAATATCTTTAATTTATATTAAACATATACACAAATATAATAAAATTAATTAATCATCACTCAAATTAATAAAATCATAAAAAAAACATCAACTTAATTGAATAAAATTTGATCAACCTCTTGCCTATATATAGATCAAAGAGAAACCTCATCTTGATCAAAAATTATTACTTTATATATTCAATGTAAAGGTGATAACAAAAATTATTGTGTCAAAGGTGTATGTACATTTATAACTACCAATCCAATGTGAATTTATAATTCTCCTAGGTGATATATGCTCCATGTTTTACAATCCTTGGGTCATGGGATCGAATCCCATTGACCTTTACAAAAATAATTTTTAAGTGGTCTAGCAATTTGGGCCAATTTTCTAAAAATTAATCAACTATTTCAGTTTGCTAGTCTGACCGTCAGTCTTGCCGGTTAGATCTTAGTTCAATGGGATACCAACTCAATTGACAGAAATGGACCAATACTGTGTAGATTAATGGTGGGAACGGTCAAACCTGTCCAACCGACCATTCTAGTTTCACATTCATACCTATGATATCATATTTAGTTTTTTTTTTTTGGTCATGTCAATTCTTCATCCCAAGTCGATGATGATCTAATTAAATCAATTTCTTTGAATCCAAATTTAGAAATTTAATTGATTATCATTTTTTACTTATTTTTAACAAAAATACTATAATTTTTTTTCCAAAAAAAAATCTCTTTATAATAACTTATATATATAAATACTTAAAAATTAAATCTAACTACTATTATGTTTGTTGTGTATAAAACAATCACAATTACGTATACATGAGCATATTAAATTTTAATATTATTTTGTGATCAAAAAAACCGCCTAAACCATGGATATAATGATTATTAACTTCATAGTTAACATAATAATTTTATATGCAACTATTGTTAAATTCTTTATATATAAAACTTAAAGATAATTAAGCATATATAAAATAAATACTATAAGGCACATCCTCACATCTGCTTCGCAAAATCTAAGCTAAACAATACAACAAATTAGCACAATATCATAGATGTTGATTAAAATACATTTAAAATATTTTCTTACAAAAATAATTTTTCTACTAAATCATATATTTCAATATTTGAAATACTTGTGAATATTTATAACATAAATAGATTATACTTCAAAATAAAACATGAAAAAAAAATTTATCTACACTAATATGTAATTATTTCATTTGTTTTTTAACTGTTCATAATCTAAATAAAAATCACTTGACAAAAATTAGTAAAATTCAAACTTATATACCTCAACATGTGGTGGTTTACCCAACAAGTATTTCATGTACCCTTGACCCACATAACAAATTCTCACTACCAAGCCCTTTAATCATCATATTACTATAATACATTGTTCCAATATTTAATTTAAGACTTTGGTCCTTTGGTTTTTCGAGAAAGGAAAAAGAATGATAAGAGAAAGAAGAAAGAAAAAATATTATTTTCTTTTCTAATTAATTTCAAAAAGTAAAAAATAATTATACATTGTTGGACATCCGACAACCCATATGTTATGCACTCTCAAACAAAATAACAAAAAATTAAACAAATACTAATTAAATCCACACATTAAACTAAACATCACAACACATAATCCATAAGCATCTAGTAAAAATCAATATAACAAAATTATTTTTTTTAATTTTTTTTATTCTTTTTATGAAACATATGAATCAATCTAACCAAAAGTATATTTTGAGATTTCTTTGAATAAATATTTAAAATGGAAGAGCAAAATCAAATAAACAATAAAAAAGGTAATTTAAAAAAAATAATTTCACATGAGCCTTGGTCACTCCATAGTATCCACCACACTAATTTATTAAAATAACTAATGAAGTATTCATATCAAATATGACAATTCAAAATATGTCAAAAAGTTCAATATTTGAAAAAGTCAAACAAAATTTCAAAGATATTTTGACAAAAATTTCTATTTTTGATGGAAATCAAAGATAACAATTAAGCTAGAACACTTTGTTAAAAAAGTGATGCTTATAAGAGTATTGAGAGACATCTGAGAATAGACTACGACACAAATAGAGGTGAGCTCAAAAAGAGACAAAATAAGAACATTAAATGACAAGTGAATTGGCAAAAAAAAAAAATGGTGAGCTCAAGTATGAGAATATAATGTCCGTAATAAAATTTTCATGGTAAATAACTTAAATGAAAATTAGTTGTGAACTTGAAAATTAAAAAGTATGAACAAATTACTTAATTCACTAAAAAAATATAAGATTTCAAATTTGTATCAGAATGTAATTTTTTTATCATTAACTAACAATTTTTCCACATAATTTTTTTAATTAAAACAATCATATTACAAAATTTGCATATTAAAAAGTCAGGTAATTATATAAAGCATAAGCTTAAGTAGGAAGGACAACATTTAACCTTGCATTATAATTCTTACTAGAAAATCAGACCCAGTACACAAGAGTCTCACATTAGAATGAGATTTGGGAGAGATTAATAATTATCATGACAACCTTACCCTAAAAAATTAAAAAGATTGTGTATGATAAGATTCGAACATAAGACTTACCACCCTTGGACGAATACAATTACATCACACTAAGTCAAAATATCAAATACATACATGTAACAAAAAAGTTCTGAAATTATCATCCAACATAATATTATTTTTGCTCGAACCTATTTAACTTGAAAATTTTTATAAGATTGGACATGTTAGTATTTATGTGATGGCACATGCATCCCTTCATCTACAAAAAAACAAAAACATGTACCTACATATTTTACATAAATTTTCATCATATGTGTTTCCAAGATCAAAATACTTTTTTCCCATTATGTAGCATCAAAAAAATACTAGTTTGACATTCAATTTAATACCAAGAAAAAATATCAAAATTATCTAAAATTATAACTAAACAACAATCACATATGCAAAACATATTCGTAGATACGAAATAACAAAATTATACAAGAAAGCAATACCTGATGAAGATTGGCGCCTATTGCCCATGATACCTTATTTGATTTTTTTGGTAGCTTCATGCCTACTACAAATTTGAAGCCACTCTAGATAATCTAAACAAAAGTTACCTTCAATAAGTTTGGAGAACTACATAATTTACATTTCATAAATCAAAGATCATATAACAAAAAATTAAGATGAAATTACAACAAAATATAAGTACGATAACATTAACTAATACTCTACAAACTTCAAATCCAAAATATATCTTTTTAAAGGTGGTTTCACAACGATGCATAATAAATATATTATGTAAACTTGGATTATAGATTAAATAGAGGGGTATTCCTATTTTTAACAAATCTTTAGGTTTCCATTCTAAGTGATGTAAACTAAATAAAAGGATGCCTTAGAAACAATCATGTCCAAAGGAAGTACAAAATTAAATAAACAAAAAAGAGATGTTAAAAGGTGTAATTTGACATGAACCGAAAGAAATTAGAAATAAACAACCAAACCATTAATGATAACAATTAATTTTTTCAATTTAAACAAAATAATTTAAGCTTTGCCAAATATGTAAAAAAAAATTCAAAACCTCCACAATAATTTTATAGAAATTTCAAGCAAAATCCAACCCAAGTGAAACAGTAATGGAGCTGAATCGCTCAATTAGGAAAGGAAACAAGCTAGAGGCTTCTTCTCCTCCTTTTATGTTAATCACCACGAATAAACATAAATTACTTAAAATATTTGAAGAAAAATCATATCACTATCTAGCAATTTTCCTACATAAACTATTTAAGCAATAATAAATACTACATTTGAAAGGTTGTGTATTAAAATAATCATGTAATTAAATATAATTTTGCTACAATGTATAAGCCTAATGTGAATGGGTAATGCTCAACCTAGCATTATAGCTATCATGAACCTCTCCATCTCTTTCACGTCTAAGAACAAATAAATGGATTATTTTTCTTATAGATATTTAGATTATAAATGTTAACAATTTAAAAAAAAAATTTCCTCGCATGCAGCTTTTAAAAAAATACCAATTTGACCTCCATTTGAACAAAGAGAAACGACAATAAGATTAATGATAGTGTAGATTAACCAAGAAAGGAAGCCATAAAAAATTTAAAGATTAAAAATAAGCGATACCAAAGAATTATACCTGCCAAAGATCAGAGCACATTGCCCATTACACCCAATTTGATTTGTGTGTTGCTTCATGCCAACTCTAAATTTTTAATCACACTGGATAATCTAATGAGTTAAGTGGGGAGGATGTCAGACACAGATATTACAATCATTCTATGAATTTCAAATCCATATCAAAATCCAAAATAAATTTCTCATGAAATAGATTCACAGTTACAAGTGTTAAATAGGTCGAGAGAAATAGCCCAACACAATGCAGACCCAGCAAAAAGGTGAATTAGGCCTTAGTCCCATACTCACCTCGAGTCGCACTAAAGCCGTGCTCATGCACGGGTCATGGATAGATTCTCCCATGAACCCATGCATCAAGCATACGTGGCAGGCAAAACAAATATCACATTTCAGGTCAAATCAGACATCAATATCGATTTTTTGACAAATAACTCGACCCGAGCCAAGGTTATTTAATGCAATGATTCTCTAGTCATTGCCTTGGTCATTGTATTGTGATGCTTAGACAATCAAACGGATA